>CAOLHI010002643.1:0-410549 GCA_948474755.1 Ctenosaura bakeri | reverse complement strand
GCCACACGGCAGAGTTTGTGCAGGTCAACTCCTCGCAGGAGGGCCGCAGAAGTAGCCACAGCTCTGGTGGAGTGGGCTCGAAGCAGGGCTGGCGGAGGCTTCCTCGCGAGCTCGTACGCCAGCTGGATAGTCTGTACCACCCACTGGGAGAAGCGCTGGGTGGACACCTTGTGGCCCTTCCGACGTCGCCCATAACAGACGAAGAGATGTGGCGTCTGTCGGAAGGAAGCAGTCCTATCTTTGTAAAATGCCAGGGCCCGACGCACGTCCAGGGAGTGAAGGGACCGCTCCAGCGGTGTCGTCAGGTCCGGGAAGAAAGCAGGCAGGATGATGTCCTGGTTGAGATGGAAGCTGGACACCACCTTCGGCAGGAACGAGATGTCAGGTCTCAGGACCACCTTGTCTCTGTGGAAGACCATGAAGGGCTCATCGGAGCGAAGAGCTGTGATCTCACCCACTCGCCTTGCTGAGGTCAACGCTACCAGAAAGGCAGTTTTCAAGGTTAAGAGTCTGTCATCCGAGGTCGCCATCGGCTCGAAGGGCGGCTTCGTCAGCTGCGACAGCACCAACGAGAGGGACCACGGCGGTAGCGGCGGTGATACCGGCGGTTAGAGGTGTTGAAGTCCCTTCAGGAACCGCTTTACGGTATCGTTCCTGAAGAAGGCCGATGCTGGAGATCGTGGCGGCTGGTATGCCACGATCGCGGAGAGGTAACTTTCAGAGATGGGAACACCAGACCCTGTTGCCGGAGGTGAAGGAGGAAATGCAGGACGGTAGAGTCCGCAGGCGATACCAGCTCACTCCTGTCAGTAGCGAAGTCCAGGAAGCGTCGCCACTTGTATTGGTAGTTGCGATGGGTGGATTCCTTTCTGGACGCAACAAGGACGGTACCGAGCACGGGATCGTCTAGTGCGATATCCTCCAGGCATGGAGGGCCAGGCGTGGCAGGTCCGGATGGAGGACTCAGCCGCTGGAGTGGGAGAGCAAGCCCGGCATCGGTGGTGGCCGGAGCAGGTCGCCTCGTGCAGCCCGTAGCAGGGGTGTGAACCAGTGCTGTCTCGGCCAGTACGGGGCTACCAGGATCGCGTCAGCTCGGTCGGCGAGGATCTTCGATATCGTCTGGCCGAGCAGCGGGAACGGAGGGAACGTGCAGAGGAGTTCCCCGCTCCACGGAAACTGAAAGGTGTCCCCGATGGAAGCGCGATTGTGGCCCGCTCTCGAACAGAATCGGCTGCACTTCGCGTTTTCCCTGGTCGTGAAGAGGTCGATCGAGGGTTCGCGCCAGCGGTCCTGAATCAGTCTGAACGCCTCTCCGAAGAGAGACCATTCGTGATGGGATGAGGTGTCCCTGCTGAGGGCGTCCGCTGTGGTGTTCTCCTGCCCGGCCAGGTGAACAGCCACGGGATGCGTGTGCAGGCGAATGCACCAGTCCCACAGATCGAGGGCAATGTTGAGCAGTGTCGTGGAATGGGTCCCTCCCTGTCTGTTGATGTAACAGACGGCGGTGGTGTTGTCTGTCAGGACTAGGACTGTGCGTCCCGCGACGACGTGGTGGAACGCCCGTAGTGCTTTCGAGACGGCGAGCAGCTCTAGCGCGTTGATATGGAGAGCTGTCTCGTCGTCAGTCCATCTGTCGCGGACTTCAGATCGCCGCAGTGGGCACTCCAACCGTAAAGGGAGGCGTCGGTCGTTACCGTCACCTTCGGTGTCGGCTGTTGGAAGGGCATCCCGGACATCAGATTGTTTCGCGACTGCCACCATCGGAGGGATGAGCGCACGTCCTCCGGCAGTTGCAGTCGGATGGTCTGTTCGTCTCGCAGGGGATCGAATACGCGGACGAACCAGTGTTGGAGAGACCTTGCCCTCAGTCTGGCGAGATAGGTCACCGCGGTGGTAGCGGCCATGTAGCCGAGGAGCTGCTGGACGCCTCTCGCAGACAACGTCGGGGCCGTGTAGGCGTGAGCGGTGGCCCGGATGAGGGTTTGAGCTCGAGTCTCTGGCAGGTACGCCCTGGCGGAGATGGAGTCGAGAGTGGCGCCGATGAAGTCCAACGTCCTCGCCGGCTCGAGGTGGGACTTCTTCGGATTGACTTGCAGCCCAAGGCGGGTCAGGAGCGACAACGTCATGTGGACGTCGTGGTAAAGTCTCTGTTTGCAGGACGCCACCAACAGCCAATCGTCGAGGTAAGGGTAGACGGAAGTGCCCTTCGTCCGCAGGAAGGATACCACCGGGGCCATGCATTTGGTGAAGACCCGTGGGGCAGTCGAGAGTCCGAACGGCAGCACCTTGTACTGGTAGCAGATGTCGACTGCGAAGCGGAGGTACCGCCTGTGCTGCGGGCGAATGGCGATGTGGAAGTAGGCGTCTCGGAGATCGATGGAGGCGAACCAGTCCCCTCGATGGAGGAAAGGCAGGATCGACGGTATCGTGACCATCTTGAACCTCTTGGGGCGGATGTAGTAGTTCACCCCTCTGAGGTCGAGAATCGGCCAGAGGGTGCCGTCGGCCTTCGGTACCGTGCAGTACCGGAGAAGCCGGTGGTCTTGGCTTCTGGTGGAAGGTGCTCGATCGCTCCTTTCTGGAGGAGGGACTGGATCTCTTCCAAGAGGGCCGGGCTTGACGGAGTGGAGTAGTAGGTGCCTCGTGGCGGAATATCGTGAAACTCGATGGCGTAGCCAAGACGGACGATGGAAAGCACCCAAGAGTCCGTAGTGACGTACTGCCACTCCAACAGATGTCGAGTCAGGGTCGGTCTCCGAGGGTAGACGGGAGGCTGAAGATTGGATGTTGGGAAGTTGTGCCAGACAGGTCAAAACCTGGACTTCGCCTCAAAGGAGGACTTCTTAGAAGACGCCGGACGGCGTCTAAAACTACGTCTGGCTGACGAGCCAGAGGACGGTCTCGACTGTCCAGACTGGGCCGAACGCTGGAACGACGAGGTCGACGACCGTCTCCAGGACTGGCGGAAGGTAGAAGGCCTGCGGGCTTGCATGGCCGGCTGAAGCCCGATCTTTTTGGCGGTTAACCTCGCCTTAACTAAATTGTCCAACGCCTGGTCGGTGGTGGAGTTGAAGAGGCCCTCGCCATCGAAGGGGAGGTCTTCGATCCTCCTTCGAGTGTCCTCCTGGATGTCAGCGGGTCTCAGCCAGGCATGTCGGCGCAAGCCGATGGATCCTGCCATGACCCGGGAGGCGATCTCCACGGCATGCCGAGAAGAAGCCATCTGTTGCCGGGCGATGGATATGGCCTCGTTAAAGATGATCGAGGTAGCCTGGCGGATGTCATCTGGCACCGTCTCCATCGCCGGTTGAAGGCGGTCGAGTACCTTCTTCAGGTAGGCCGTGAGGCAAGCCTGAGTATTGGACAGCCTAATATGCAAGGAGGCGGCGGAATAAAACCTCCTTGCGTAGGCGTCCAACTTCCTGCCTTCCTTGTCCGGTGGGGTGGTGTGCTGCCTACCGGTGCCTTTCGTCTGCGCCGACTCGACCACCACAGAGTTCGGTACAGGGTGGTTGAAGAGATAACTCGCGTTATCCTTCTGCACCCTGTACAGGTGCTCCAACCGCTACGGTATCGGCTGTGCCGAGGCCGGCCTGTCCCACGTGGACTTAACCACCTTGGCAATCCAGGGCAGGAGAGGCAGCGGGGCCGCGGCTGGTTGCCTCCCTTCAAAGACGGAGAAGACGGGATCGTCATCCTCCGGCTCCGCATCGGCGATCTTAAGGCCGAGGGTAGTGGCCATGCGGAGCAGCATCGCAGAGAACTGGTGGACGTCCTCTGGTGCTGAATCTGGGATCAGCTCCCTGAATCCCAGAGGGGGAGACTCCTAGGAGGCCACGTCCGAGGCCTCAGACTCGGCGCTCGAGTCGTAGGACCCGGAGCTCGGTGAGTCCTCTCGTCGCTCGCTCTCTGGCTCCTTCACCGCAGTTGCGGGTACAGCCTTCTTGGGCTTCTCCGCAGCCGGAGCGGCGGCCGTGGTAGCGTCACGCTTCGGCTGGCTCACAACAGACTTCACCTTCCTGGTGGTGACCGGGGTAGTCTGACAGGCCGCGGTGGTCTTAGCCTGCCCAGTCACCACTGACTCCGTAGGGCACGTTGCTCTAGCCGTAACCCTGGGAGGCAGCGATACCGCGCGGTATCGGGGTGAAGGCTGTCTCGCCCTATGGTAGCGAGGCAAGGGCGATCGGCTGAAGGAGCGGCGGTCCGATGGCGAGCGGCTTCGGTGCCGACGGTAGCGTGGAGCATCTCTCTCCGGAGAGCGGGAGCGAGAGTCGCGCTGCCGATGAGGTGACCGGGACCTCCAGAAGGTCTCCCAGCGTCTCGGGTCACGGTGGTCCGATCCCGGTACGATGGAGAATGTGACCGATAAGAAGCCGGGCGCTCTCTCCACTCAGATTCCCTCGCGTACCTGGCCACGTAGGACGCCGAGGTGTGTCTGGAGGCAGACGAGCGAGGTTGTTCCTCTCTTGTCTCCCTAGGAGGCGGCGAGGCCACAGGGCGCTCCGAAGAGCGGGACCGAGACCTAGGCGAAAAAGAACGCCGCTCCGGGGAAGCAGAGGGCTCTCTCTGCTGCAGGTCGGCCGACCTGCGACGACTGGAAGGGCAGTGGTGCTCCTCCACCAGGGCTGGAGGTTCTGCCACGGGCGAGCCCGGACGTTGTTGGGGAACGTCCTTGATCTCGTCGTCCGAGAGATCGATGGGCTCACCTCGCCCTTTGGAAGGCTCAATAGTCGGAGGAGGAGTTGGAGGCTGAACGTCCCCAGCCAGGGAGCGTTTCTTCTCCTTCCTCTTCTTCTTCTTCTCCTTCTCCTTGCCCTTGTCTCCGTCCGGAGCAGGGCGCTTCTTAAGAGGTGTCTCCTTGGCAGGGGCCTCTGCCTTCCTCGCCGTCGAGGATCCTTTCGCTGACTTGGCAGCCGCCGACAGCTTCAGGATCCTCGGTAACGCCGATATCGGCGTTCTCGCCGGTACCGAGCCCGATACCGACGAGGTGGACGGAACGGCAGCCGCCGATACCGTCGATGGCGTGGTCGTCTTTTTGTCGGCCATCTTGGAAGTGGAGATCTCGTCGATCGCCTTCAACGACTGCTCCCAACAGTAAGATTTTAGCCTCGCGGACCTGTTGCGGAGAGTCTGGGGAGTAAAATCCCGGCAAATTGGGCAAGTCCGAGTGTTGTGGGACTCACCCAAACAGAAGAGACACTCCTTATGGCCGTCGTTGAGGGCAACTTTGCGCCCGCAGGACACGCACTTCTTGAACAGCGCGGACATAAGACGAACGCCGAAACAAGAAGAAAATCCAAAAAACGCCAAATCCGAGGGGAAGTCCGAAAGAGAGGTCAGAAACAGCAAAGCCAAGCAAGAAATTCGAGGAACAAGCCGAAGAACCTTCCATACGCGACGGCGGACGAGAAAGAACTGAGGAGAGACCGTTGCTCGGCGGGAGGAACATGTGCAGTACCGGCATGGGGGAGGGGTTCCCGCCAAGCGAACGAGCTCTAGAAGTTTCCGGACGCTACTGCGCAGGCGCAGAAGCTCCTAGTGTATGAAGGCACAGAGACCACGAAGAAGAATTACATTTATATTCTTATACGCATCCATCCTATATTCATTTCTTATCTTAACGTTACTCACCATAGCTATTCATACATGCCATTACATCATTCTTCGTGCCATACCTACTAAATTCATATCTCTTCACATCATTCTTCCCTTCCATTCCTCCCATTCATTTCTTGCTATCTGCATCTTCTCTAAGAAACAAAATTCCCTTCTTTTACTTCCTAGGCTTCACCTAGTTCCATCCTTCTCGTATTTCTCTAAGTTTCTCTTCTTATCCATCCCATCTGGGCTTGTTTGTTTTTTTAAAATGCTGAGTTCTCTTTAGGTCAGTCTTCCCTATGCTGGCATGCTCCTATCAGATCCCTTGGGTTCCAAAACCCATCATTTGCTGCCAGGGTATCTTGGGATGATGGGGTCTTTTGTTCTACACATCTGAAAGAGGGTTGCCATAGGGCTCAGGTTCCAAAAAAGGGTTGAAGTTAACAGTAAAGGGACTCAGTATGAGGGAATCAAAGCCTCTGATATAGGAAAATTAAAATGTCCTGAGGAGCAAGGGCCAGAAGCATCCAGCAGCTACCAGTTGCCCATCCTTAACTAAGGGTGACACTGGCTGCTCCTTCAGTGAGCATTGTGCTATATAGTACAAGTTAAAAGTAACATTTCCCTTCTTTCCGTGGGTGCTTACAGGCCAACAGTGCAATCCTATACAGGCTAATTCAGAAGTGGAGGAAAAATCCCTTGACTTCATTGGGCTTGTTTTGTTTGTGTGTTTGTTGGTGTTCTGATGGTGTGCCTTCAAGTCCTTTCTGACTTACGGTGATCCTAAGGCAAACTTATCAAAGAATTTTCTGGATGCTGATGTGCTCAGTGTGTTTCCATGGCAGAGTGTAGAATCAAACACTGGTCTCCAGGGTTGTAATCCAGTGCTCAAACCACTATACCACATTGGTTCTCACACTGGACTTACTTCCACCCATATGATATTGTACAGTAGATTGCTACAAGCTGGATGAAGGGAGGAGGGAGGAAAGGAAGAAGCAAGTGTCAGAAGCAGGAAATATATTTACATGTGTACTCACGCTTCTTTTGCAAGTGATCTTTCCTACATGGGTTGTTATGAATCCTCATAAAGGAGTTCCTGTGTTTCATCTTCCAGCTGGCTGATTCAGTGCCGATGGCCATCACCACAGCCCACAAAATCAGCTTAGTGTGCAAGATAGACAGATGTTCCTTCTCTGCCCCTCCATCCTCCCTCCAGTGTTTGAACAAGAATGCTTTCGCAAACTCAGACCTTGGCTTGTGTCCTGTTCTTTCCAGGCTCTGCTCAGTACTGTTGTTCAGGGCAACAGAGGCAAGGCTGTTAAGGGCTTTGTCCTTTAAAAGGAAAAAAAAATGTATGGCTGCTGTTTAATACAAAAAATAAATTGTGCAGGGGAGCAGATCCCCAAATCCCACTGAACTTGTCCCTTTGTGCCTTCCTCCCTGTCTCTCTCACCTGGCTCCAATCTGTGGATATGTTGCCATCTTCCTTTCTTTCCTCCTAGAAAAAAGACAGACTTTGGAAAAGTTAGGTTTTGGCCATTCAGATCCCAGAACCCCTGAGAGGATTATGGCCATAATTTATACTGCAAGGAATCATCTATCTGTTTATTGGATTTATACCCTGCCTTTCTGGTGGGATGGGATCCAAGGGGCTTCCAAAAGTTTAAAGCAAGATTAAATTAAAATCTCAATTTACAAAAGTTTTTACAAAGTAATTGACTAACAGTGTATTAAAAGCCATGGTTCAAAGAGTTAAAAACACATTTGGAATACAATTACAAATAGCAGAAAAAATTAAAATAGAGTATAGCACATCACTTCACACAAACTGTTGCTATATAATTTACAACTCAAAGTTCTGCCCAGGTAAAAAGGTCTTTGTCTGGAAAGAGAGCAGGAAGGTGACCATAGAAGGGTGTTCCACAGCCTGGGAGCAGCCATGGAGAAGAGTTTCTCCTGAATCCACACCAAATGTTCCTGTGAAGGTGGTTGGACTGAGATAAAGCCCTTCCCTGCAAATCTTAAAGCTCTCACTGGGTTTTATAGGGAGATAATCATCTTTCATATAGTTTAAAAGCTGTTTAGGTCCTTAAAGGTAAAAAACAGTACTTTGATTTGTGCCTGGAAATGAACTGGCAGCCAGTGAAGCTGTTTGAATGTATGTACATGTGTGTGTGTGTGTGTGTGTGACATGGTCCCTTAAAGCAGACAATGAAGACATTGAAATATTTCAAAATTTCCATATCTTGGTTCAGCCAGTAATCAGAATGGACACTGTAGTCAGGAAATCAGAAGAAGACTAGGACTTGGAAGGACAGCTATGAAGGAACTAGACAAGGAACTAAACTGTTCCACAGCCTTCTCCCATGTCCTCACCAAATGTTCCTGTGAAGGTGGTGGGACTGAGATAAATCCTTTTCCTGCAGATCTTAAAGTTCTCCCGTGGTTGTATAGTGAGATAACAGTCTTTCAAATAGTCTGGAGTCAAGCTGTTTAGGGCTTTAAAGTTCAAAACCATTACTTTGAATTGTCCCTGGAAATGAACTGGCAGCCAGTGAAGTTGTTTCAGTGGAGGGGGTTCTTATGATCCCTCAAGTGAGACAAAGAAGACATTGAAATAGTTCGAGATCTTCCATACCTTGGCTCAGTCATTAATCAGAATGGAGACTGCAGTCAAGTAATCAGAAGAAGACTAGGATTTGGAAGGACAGCTATGAAGGAACTAGACAAGATCCTGCAGTGTCAGGATATATAATTGAATATTAAAGGTAGGACTGTCCACACCATTGTATTTTCAGTTTCTATGTATGATTATGAAAGCTGTGCAGAGAAGAAAGCTGATATGAAGAAAATCACCACCTTTGTAATGTGATGCTGTGAAGAGTTCTACAGATACCCTGGACTGCTAAAAAGAAAAATGAATTGGTCCCAGAACAAATCAAGCTTGAACTCCTGCTAGAAACCAAGATGACCAAACTGAGGCTATCATACTTTGGTCATATCATGAGAAGACATGACTCAATAGAAAAGCCAATGATGCTTGATAGGGTAGAAGACAGTAGGAAAAGAGGAGGACCGCATTACAGATAGATAGACTCAATCAAGGAAGACAGGTCCTTGAATCTGCAAGACCTGAGCAGGGCGGTTGATGATCGAGTGAGTTGGAGGGCTGTCATCTATCAGGTCACCATAAGTTGAGGCTGACTTGATGGCTGTTAGCAACAATGACAACATGATCCCTGAAGTCAGCCCCAGTCAGGAGCCTGGCCACAGCATTTTGAACCCATTGAAGTTTCCAAACAATTTCCAAGGTCAACCCTATGTAGAGCTTACTACAGTAATCCAAACAGCATGTAACCAAGTCATATGTCACCATAGCTAAACTTGACTTCTCAAACCATAAATGGAGATCTTGACAAGTCTGCTAAAGTCTCTGGACTGTTTTGAAGAGACGTAGATCAAGCTTGAGGAGCGAGGGATCTTCCAAATACTGTTGGATTGCAAGCCCCAGCAGCCTTAGCCAGCTTTGGAAAAGTAAGTGATCATGGAAGCTAGAGTTTGGAAACATCTGGGGCATACTGTCCAACACTTCACAGATTAAACCTGAGATGTCTCCTATTAATCACTGAAGTGTTACGTTCATTTCCTTGAACAATCTCATTTTATTGCCTTTCTTACTGTATGTTAGCTTACTAGTGAGTCACTCATAAGAAAGTTTATTTTGTCATGACATTCAATTTCTCCTGCATGAAACTATTGCTGTTATAACCAGTCCTCTTCCTCTAAATATCCTTGTTATCTATAACTCAAAGACTTTGAAAAACCAGGAGAGTAACTAGAATTCTAGACTTAGACTTATGGCAGAGCTGCTGGTATGCCAGGTACATGTGACAGACCTAGAGCAAGTTACTTTTCTTCCCAGACTGTGTCTAGCAATACTCATTCAATGGGTCCATCTTGCAACTGTGTCAGGAGGAACAGCTTCTGTCCTAAGTATGCTGTCTGGGTAATAGTATATGTTATAAAATAGGCTTTATAGATGGAAGGGAAGTTATAAGTTGTGAGTGCTATAATGTATCTATCACCAATTGCTGACTGCAAATATGTATCCGGTTGAGGGTTCTAAAGTATCTAGAGGCACCAAATGGTTAATCGCTGCAGTGCTTGATGTCACTGTGTATCTGGCAGGAAGGGGAAAGATCAGAAGGAGAGGATACAAAACTAGTGAAAAGATGTTATGAGAATGAGCATGTCAAAGATAAGGAGATAAAACTTGTTAGCTCCCGGGATGAAAGACGTGATCAACAGAAAGGGTCCGGGAAAATCTGGTACTGGTGGGGTGGGGTGACATTTATGGCTTTCACCAAACATTGTGATGTGTATGTATAAAGTACAGAACCTGTAACCATCCAACATATGGTAGTCTCAGCAACTTTTATAGGAAAGCTGCTGTGTTGCTCCAAATAAGTGTGTCTGTCCTAACTCTGAGTGCTATTTGTGAGCACAAGTGGTGGAGTCTCCTTCTTTGGAGGTTTTGAAGCAGAGGCTGGATGGCCATCTTTTGGGAATGCATTGATGTGGGTTCCTGCATAGCAGGGAGTTGGACTGGATGGCCCGTGTGGTCTCTGCCAGCTCTATGAGGATTCTATGAGGACATGACTGTGGAATAATAGCACTGTAACAGTCTAGTGTGGAAATGGCCTGTGTGTTGGACTTGGAGCTGGGAAATCTAGTGTCCAAATCCCTACCCAGTCATGGAAATGCCACTGGGGGACACTGGACGATTCACATTGCCTCAGCCTAAGAGGAAAGCAGTGGCAAATCTCTTCTGAATAAATCATACCAAGAGACTCCTATGACAGAGTTGCCATGAGTTGGAGTCGACTTGAAGGCACATAACAACAACTATGAAGGCATTACTCTAATATGGAGTTTGGATTGGTTTTTATGTGTTATGATGAACATGGATGCCCTGGGGTTTTCATAAAAAACGAGGTTATACAAAGGACAGACCATGAAAATGAGAAGTTTTAAGGCCTAAGGGCATTTGTTCAACTGCATGAAGGAGGAATTCCTTAAATAACTGGGGGAGACAGAGGGTTGAATGGAGGAAGATTCTTGCACTAATGATGTAAGGGTGGGGAATAGAAATAAAGGGAAACCATGGCTGCAATTCTGTATTGCAGACATAGATTCGTAACGTAGAGTTACAGATCCATAACTGCACTGTATTCAATAAAGTCATTTCCACACTACATTATTGTAGTGCTATTATTCCACTTTCAACACCCTATGGAATCCTGAGGTTTGCAATTGGTGGAAGGGCCTTTAGAATTCTCAGCCAGAGAGTTCTTTGTCCGCAGTAAATTACAAACCCCAGAATTCCACAGGATGTTGAAAGTGGAATAATAGCATTATAACAGTGTAGTGCAGAAATGGTCTTAGACTACATAGGCCCTTTTCGCACACCACCTCCAAGCCACAATGGCCACGGGATCAGCCCAGGATCGTGACAACGGTTTTGCATGACGTCATCACAATTCCATGGCCATCCCTTGGCAATCATGGATTAAATCATGTTTAGGTTTCTCTTGACAGTGAGATGTGATTGCAGAGTCCTCCTGCCTTCCTCTCACACATACCTGTCATGCAGAACTGCAAGAAGTGCAATGGCTGCACTTCCTCCCCCGGTGCAGCCTGGGAAACTGCTGGGCTGAGCTGCAGAAGGGAGGGGCGGGGTGGGGCCATTGCACATCCTCCCATCCAGCAGGCAGCTGGTGAAGAGGGGGAGTGCAGCAGAAGTGATTCTCTCCTGGAAAGGGCTTTCCCTGGATCCTCACACCATGGCTTTGGAAAAAGGTAAGTTTGGAAAAAGGTAAAGGCCATAGTCACAATCATGCACTATTGCCATGATTACAGATGTCTTCCCAGCCCACCTTAACAGCCAGCAGCCTCATAGAGCACTGGTTTGTTCAGCTGTCAATCAGGGCACAAAAAAGAGGCTGTTTGTGGTCCCATCCTACCAGTGAGCAAAGCTGTGACAAGAAATTGGAACAGGGGTCCTGCTTCTGATTGTCACAGACTTACTCATTGGTAGGAAGGTCTAGAAATGTCATCCTGCAGCACTCTGATTGGCTGTTGAACAGATCTTCACTTGGTATGGCTGCTAGCTATTAAAGTGGGCTTACAGAGATCAGGCTGGGAGATGTTTCTTGGCCATGCATTCATAACTAAGTAGGTAATATAGGTTATTGATGTACATTTGTACAAAGAGATTATTGGTGTATTTTTGCATGTATGTTCCATGGGGAAATATTGCCTAAATCAGGATTTTTTTCACTCTTTGATGTTGCACCCCTGGTCTGGGAGTTTCCAACCTAAATCTAGCAATTCACAGTCTGCTAACATCGAGAAAAAACTGCACTTTCTGAGGAAGCCTTTGTTCTCCAGCAGCTGTGGCCACTGCAAGTTGACTTCACAGTAAGGCCTTTGACAAGGTCCACCATGATATTCTTGCAACCAAGGTAGTAAAATCTGGGCTAGACGATGCTACTGTTGGATTTGTAACTGGTTGACTGACTGATCTCTAAGGGTGCTCCTCATCAATGGCTCCTCCTTGTCCTGGAAAGAAGGGACTGGTGGGGTGCCACAGGGTTCCTCCCTGGGCCCGGTGCTATTCAACATCTTTATGAACGACTGGACGTGAACAGAGGGGATGCCCATCAACTTTGCAGATGACTGTATTTCAGTTGGAAGAAATGTAAGGTACTACACTTGGGCAGGAAAGAAAGGCAACTCACAGATATAAGATGGGTGACAGCTGGCTTGACTGCAGTACATATGAATGAGATCTAGGAATCTTAGTAGACCAAAGGGTGAACGTGATGCAGCAGGTTAAAAAGCAAATGCGATTCTGGGCTGCATCACTAGGAGTCTCATGCCTAGGTGAAGGGAGGTAATAATACCATTCTATTCTGCTTTTGTCAGACCCCACCTGGAATAATCCTGTGTCCAGTTCTGGGTGCCACAGTTCAGGGAGGATATTAACAAGCTGGAACATGTCCAGAGGAGGGTGACCAAATAGGTAAAAGGCCTGGTAACCATGAAGCTCTATGAGGAACAGCTTAGGAAGATGGGTATGTTTAGCCTCGAGCAGAGAAGGTTAGGTGGTGACATGATAGTTGTGTTTAAATATTTGAAACGATGTCATGTGGAAGATGGAGCAAGCTCATTTCCTGCTTATCCAGGGACTAGGACAGGGAGCAGTGGTTTCAAACTTCAGGAAAAGAAATTCCATCTGAACATTAGGAAGAACTTCTGGACTTGTTCTTTCTCTACTGTATAGTTCTGAGATAGAGTTTCTGTCAGAATGCTGTTCCCTGACTTCTGGGGAGGTGTCCTTGAGGAACACCCTGATTTGCTGCAAAAATACAAAGATTGGGGAAATTAGCAGAGCACTGCTTAGCAAACCTGAGGGCAGGACAGCATAGTGAGATCTTTGACCCTATGTCTACAGAGTCAGCCCACATAAGATACAGTCCAAATGTACAGTTTATTCAGCAGAATTGGCAAAATATCCACACACATACACAACAAAGCAGTCCCTCACACAAGCGCATGAGGACTAATGAGTTGGAAAGAGATGAAGATCAAGAAAAGCAAAGGGAAAGGGGGCAGTTTATACGGCACCTGATCTGGTAATCTTCAATCTGAGAAGAAGCGAGGTGAAGGTGGCTCAGTGACGGGAGCATGCTGAGGGGAGCTCTCGACTAGCAGAATGTAGGTGCACAAGTCAAGCGTGGGAGTTCTCCAAAAAGGATCCCAAAAGGGGACTCAATGATAGGGCAAAAAATGCCTTGGGGGCAGACCCTTTTCTGGAAAAGGATAATGGTTGAATCATGCAGATGGGCCTTGTCTTTGTATTTCTTGCTGCTGTGTGTGTCAGGAGGATGGGAAAAGGGCAGTTGCCAAATATTTCTCGCTGCCACAAGCATCAAACACATCAGGGGGATACGTAATCCCCTCCTAGTGCCATTGTTGTTGATGATCCACGGTATGTGTGTACACGCCTTCCGAGGTTTCCCTCTTGGAGAGGTGAGTGGGGAAGCTTTGGTCCGACCTTTGCTTGGTCTTTGAGCCGGATGTCTATGTGCCTGTCTAGTGAATCTCTGACTTAATGATTTTGGATATTAAACTTATACTCACCTGGGACTGGGTCTGCTAGCAGGGATAACAATGCAATCCATTAGGGAAATCATTTTATACACTTTGTTGCATGGTGTGCTCTCAATATCTCCATTATAGCTTTGTTAAAAAGATTTTGCATTCCTCTGAGGTGTGATGTAATCAGAAGGAATTATAGAAAGGAAATAGTTTTTGCAACATTTGCTACCTACTGTGCTGGCCATATTTCAAGATGTCTTCCCTTTACAAAGGTTGAATTAGACTGTTAGCACATGGCAGTGCAAAACATCACAAGCAGGACTCCTGGGCCTCCATTAACTTTCTTTCCGACCAGGGATTCCTTGAATTGGGGATGCGCTAAAAGAATTCTTACCAGGCGATGGGGTCTTCCCAGTTGGGCCAGAGTTCTTCCCCTCTTCTCCTAGCCTTTCTGTGGCTCTGGGTTATTGGTCTTGATGCCTGATGAGATGTTTTTCTGGTCAGCTCCCAATGAGATTTTCTTCTTTTTCTTCAAATAGGTAATCTGTAAACAAAGGCTAAGAAAACCTCATGGCAACTCCAAGCTAGGCATTTCCTAAGTCTGACATGACTCGAAGGCACACAGGAATGACAGCAGCAAGGCAATAAGGAGGCGAAAGAATTTTAGGATCCATATACCTGTAGTATCAAAAGGAAAACACAAGAGTGTACTGTAGAAAAAGGGGTTTGGAAGACAGACCGCTAAGAAGAAGAAAAGACAGAGTAGAATTAAATCCTCTGCTGTTCAAGGAGCTGTTATTTGTGCACTTCTGATATCATCTTCAAATCAGAAGAGAAGTAGAATGGAATATTCTGCACATCTACCTCCATATGCCAGACTCTGTGGAGGAGAGAAGCTGTATAAATGTTTGGAATGTGGAAAGAGCTTCTGTCAGAGTGGAATTCTGCAATCCCATCAAAAGACCCACACAGGGGAGAAGCAATATAAATGCATGGAATGTGGAAAGAGCTTCAAGGACAGTGGAACATATAGGAAACATCAAAGGACCCACACAGGGGAGAGGCCCTATAAATGCATGGAATGTGGAAAAAGCTTCAGTCAGAGTGGAGATCTGCATTCCCATCAAAGGACCCACACAGGGGAGAAACCCTATAAATGCATGGAATGTGGAAAGAGCTTCAGTCGGAGTGGAATTCTGCGATCCCATCAAAGGATCCACACAGGGGAGAAGGCCTATGAATGCATGGAATGTGGGAAGAGTTTCAGTCGGAGTGGATATCTGCATTCCCATCAAAGGACTCACACAGGGGAGAAGCCCTATCAATGCATGGAATGTGGAAAGAGCTTCAGTCGGAGTGAAAGTCTGCGTTCCCATCAAAGGATCCACACAGGGGAGAAGCCCTATAAATGCATGGAATGTGGAAAGAGTTTCAGTCGGAGTGAAAGTCTGCGTTCCCATCAAAGGGTCCACACAGGGGAGAAGCCCTATAAATGCATGGAATGTGGAAAGAGTTTCAGTTGGAGTGGATATCTGCGTTGCCATCAAAGGAGTCACACAGGGGAGAAGCCGTATCAGTGCATGGAATGTGGAAAGAGCTTCAGTCAGAGTGGACTCCTGCGTTTCCATCAAAGGACCCACACGGGGCAGACGCCCTATAAATGCATGGAATGTGGAAAGAGCTTCAGTGAGAGTGGAAGTCTGCGTTCCCATCAAAGGACCCATACAGGGGAGAAGCCCTATAAGTGCATGGAATGTGGAAAGAGCTTCAGTCAGAGTGGAAATCTGCATTCCCATCAAAGGACCCATTCAGGGGAGAAGCCTTATAAATGCATGGAATGTGGAAAGAGCTTCGGTTGGAGTAAAAGTTTGCATTCCCATCAAAGGATCCACACAGGGGAGAAGGCCTATAAATCCATGGAATGTGGAAAGAGCTTCAGTCACAGTGGAGAACTGCATTCCCATCAATGGACCCATTCAGGGGAGAAGCCTTATAAATGCATGGAATCCGGAAAGAGCTTCAGTTGGAGTCAAAATCTGTGTTCCCATCAAAGAGTCCACACATAGGAGAAGCCCTATTAATGCATGGGATATGGGAAAAGCTTCAGTAAAAGTAAGTCTGCGTTTCCATCAAAGGACCCACACAGTGGAGAAACCTTATAAATGCATGGAATGTGGAACGAACTTCAATGAGAGTGGAAATCTGCATTCCCATCAAAGGACCCATTCAGGGGAGAAGCCTTATAAATGCATGGAATGCAGAAAGAGCTTTAGTTGGAGTGATAGTCTGCATTCCCATCAAAGGGTTCACATAGGGGAGAAGCCTTATAAATGCACCGAATGTGGAAAGAGCTTCCGTCAGATTGGAGATCTATCTTGTCATCATAGAATCCACATACTGGAGAAACCATATGCTTGCACAGAATGTGGAAAAAACTTTCATAAAAATGGACATCTGTGTTACATCAATACACTCAAACTTTGGACTTTTCTGTCTGTCTTGGAACTTTGCAGGCTGGAGAAATACATTAGATGATAGGTATTTTAGAAAGCAATTCTAGATCCTGTTGTTTCAAGAAACTCGTTTTAAGGCAAAAAATATGGTTCTGTGGATGCCTGGCTTATTTAAGCAATGCATTTCTCTCCCCCAAAGGTGGCAGATCAAGAGGTCGCCTGACTACTATCTACTTTTTTTTCAGCCTCAATTACTCATCTAAAAAAGTTGGCTCCACGTGCTGTGGCTGGTTTTATTAAAAATTTGCTGCTTTCTTATAATTTTGTTGATATCTGTGTCCCACCTTTTTTGAAGGTTAGTTTTCTGTTACCTGATTCTGTGAAATATGTTTCCTTAAAACTTCCAAATTTCTTGTCAAGACTCTGCGATTATGTACTGTAGAGTTTAAAGTGGGGGTTGGAAAGATCCATCTTTTGTAGACTAATTGTTTTCTGAAAATTTGATAAGTTTTGTGTTTGTGTATGGTGGCTGTTTGCTAGAGCACAATAAAATGACTGGCTGATTGTTCACATCAAAGAACTCACACATAGGAGAAACTACACATGGGACAAATCCAGAATTTTCCGAAATCCCTGAAATGTTCTGGGAATCCGTGAATCTCACGAATCTCCACTCTTTTGTCAGGGTTGGCAGGATTTGGCTCCTCTGAGCATGAGCAGAGTGCTATCTGTGAAGCAAGGCTTCGCCGCAGCAGAGAGTCCCATTGAAGCAGAAAAAATTCCAGAGGCTCATTACTTAGGCTTAGAGTACTCATTTGTTGACGCACTCTAAGATAAGAGTTAGCAAAAATATGTTAGCTTGCCAGCAGTTAGACAGAGAGAAAAACAGAAGATAATGGAGGAAAATCGGGCAGCATCTCCCCTTGCAAACAGTATACTGCCAATGGCATGGCAGGTCCAGCTAGGGCAGCTAACTGGCAACTGGTCAAGGCAAACACTGGCCTTTTTATGCTACTTTGTCACCCTGAAACTTGTGGGGTGACCCAATCAGTGCTCTGGTGTGTGGCCTTCCCTAATACACAAGACACAGCCATAACAATCCTGCTGGCCTTGCCCCTGGCAGTCTTCCCTCTGCCATCCACTCAAAGGAAACCTTTGCCTGCCTGGCAACAACCTTGACATCCCTCCTTTTCCTCTGTAGTGGATCAACAGCTTTATACTCCATGCTCAATCATTCCCAGTTTCCTGAGCATGTCCCAGTGCTTCCCAGTGGTGAGTGGTTTTGTGAGCACATCTGCCACATTCTCCTCAGATTGACAATATTCTAATCTGATTACCCCACTCCCTACTGTTTGTTTCACATTCTGGTGTTTGACATCTACATGCTTGGTTAGTCCTCTGGCTTTGTCATTACTGGCCATGTGGATGTTAAGTGTCAGGCTTTTCGGTTCACTACTTAAAGGGTTAGAAGTGTGTCTTGTTCCTCTGTTGAACTCGTGATCTTGGAAAACAGCAGGTCGGCTGACCCAGACAATGTGATAAGTACATCTGGGATTGTTTATTCTATGCTTGTGAGAACACTGAATGTGTTTGGGTTTGTTTGGAAAAACAAAGGCTAGCGAAAAGCCTATAACAGCTGTAAGAAAGCTCTTGCTATGCTCCTTTTCTTTCTTTCTGTCTTTCTGTCCCTGTTTGAATGCAGGGACAGAAGCGAAATGGATTTTTTCTGTCTGTATGCTACTTAATGCTTTTTTAAATAAAGGACTAGTTTAGTTTTGCCAGAATGCTTTGGTCTCTGTTGATTACTCTGCTGAATTTTTATGTTTGCCTGGTCTGAAGCCCTGGCTGTGGGTCATGTTCTATACAGCATGCCCCCGGGAAACCCCAACAATGGATGCATGCCTGGGAGTCATCAGATACCATTACAGGGATTGGTATATCCACACCGAGATCCCTTACCAGTTGTGTGTACCAAGTCAGTTGACTGCACAGATATGAGAGACTTCCATACTCTGCTTCTGCAGTTGAAGCAGCCACAGAACTCTGCTTTTTAGTCTTCCAGTGCACCAGTGTGCCGCTGTACATAATTAGGATACCTGAGGTTGACCTCCTGTCACACATGTCGTCAGCAAAATCGCTGTCACAGTAACAAACCAATTCAGGTTTCCCAGAAGGTGATGCACACAGACAGTGTTCCAGAGTGCTTTTTAGGTACCTTAACACTCTGTTCAACCCCTGCCAATGTTGCTGGGTGGGCTTAGAACTTGCCCTGCCAGAATGTTAGCAGCCAGGGACAAATCTGGTCTGCTGTACCCAGCCAAATATGACAGAGATCCCACTGCAGACTGGTACATTTCTTTGTCAGGGAACACTTTGTCATCCACAGACTTTGTAAACCCTTGTACCATGGGGGTTTGCAGACCTTTGCAATCAAGCATGTCGAACCTTTGCAACAGTTGCAATATTTTCTGCTTTTGGCTAAGCAGAAACTCATTCTCTGTTCTCTGTACCTCAATACCCAGGTACTGTTTGATGGGAACTTTTCACCCAGTTCCTTGGCAAACCTTGTGACCTGTTCCTTTGTTGTTGTGGCCAGACACAAATCATCAACAAAGACTAGCAAGATTTCTTGGTCTTTCCCAGACCCTTTGCTGTACACACATGGGTCTGCCACACTTTGCTTGAAACCCAAGCCCTGCAGAGCACCATCGAGGCACTTGTTCCAGCAATGGATGGATTGTTTGAGCCCATAGATGGCTTTGTTTAACTTGTACACCAGATTTGGTTTACCAGTTTCATACCTAGGTGCCTGCTGCATCTAGATGGTCTCTGGCAACACAGCATTGAGATAGGCTGTTGTGACATCAAAGTGGTGTACCAAAGCATTTCTCTGTGCTACCAGAGCTAACACCAGCCTGATACTTTCACTTCTGGCTGTTGGTGCAAAAGTTTAGTCAAATGACTCATTTTTCCTTTGTGAAAAACCTTGAGCCACAAGCCTGGCTTTGTGTTTTACCTCCCCTGAAGCCAGGGGTTTGAGTTTGTACACCCATCGACAGCCTACCGGAGTCACACCATCTGGCACCTTACACAATGTAAATACGCCATGTTTGTGCATGGACTCCATCCCCTGGTCCATGGCATTGACCCAGCAGTCAGCCTGTGCCTCTGGCAAACTCAGAACATCATCAAAGGTTTCAGGCTCACAGGAAACTTGGCATACCCTCACACTGTTTTGCACCACAAATCTCTGTGGAGGAATGCCTTTTGTTTTCCTCTCAGACCATCTTGTAACTCCCCCTCACCATCAGATGATCTGCCTCTTTTGCAGCCAGGTTTCTCCTCCTCATCAGAGTGCTCTGCTCTCTGAGCCACTTCCCCCAGCTCAGTTTCTGTCTCCTTCTCCTGCTTAACCCTCGAAGGGCTGACTGCAGGAGAGGGCTGTGCTGCACTCTCAGCATCCCTTTCATCACTAATTGGAAGGAGTACCTCAGAATTTGCATGCACTCTTTTCCAATTACTGTGCTCTTCAAATTGAGCATTTCGGGATATCACCGCCCTTCCATTACAGAGATCAAAGTGATATCCTCCTCTGGAGTACCCTACAAATCTCAACCTGCAGGCTTTGGGCTGCCCGTTTCTCCTTTGGGCTTTAGGAATGTGTACCCAGGCATAACTCCCAAAAACCTTCATATGAGCAACAGAGGGTTTCTTGCCATATAGTTTTTTGAAGGGACTTATCTTTATGACAAAGTCTGTTATGAATGTAATTGGCAGTAAGCATCGCCTCATCAGAAGCTTTCTGAGGCATGTTAGCGTCTGCCAATAAAGAACTCATTATTGTCTGGATCACTGCCCCATTATGTTCTGCCACTCGGTTCTGCTCCAAAGAATTGGGGGCAGTTAACCTGTGATTTATGCCCTTTTTTTTTAACCAATGCTGCAAACTCCCAGCCAAATATTCACCTCCCTGACAGTCTGGAGAGCTTTGTTAACCCAATGCCCTTTTCCACATACGCACACCAATTTTTAAACACTTCACACACCTTGGATTTCTGTTTCAGGAGATAGCAGAACGTGCCTCCTTAGTCATTTCCAGGAGCATCACATACCATCCCCCCACCCTAGATTTGGGCATGGGACCAATGAGGTCTGAGTGCACCAACTGAAAAAGCTGTGTAGATACCCTAGTACTAATTTAGGAAATGGCTAACCTTAGATTTGGACTTTTTGAAAGACATCCAAAAAAGGCATCACAAGAGTTAACTCTGCAGTTTTTATAGCACTCCACAGTTTCCTTAGAATCTTGGAACTAGCATCCCCCATCCTCCTATGCAACAGAGAGATTCAACAGAGAAAGTGTAAGGTCCTCCTTTTAGGAAAAAAATGGAATACAGAAATATAGGATGGGGGACACGTGGCGGGGGTACAATGTGTGAAAGGGATCTAGGAGTCTTCATAGATCACAAGCTGAACATGAGTCAGCAGTGTATGGGAGAAAGAAAGCCAATAATTTTGTCCATCAATAGGAGTATGGTGTCTAGATCAAGAGGTACTGGTACCACTCTACTCTGTTTTGGGTTAGCCCCATTTTAATACTGTGTAGTTCTGGGCCCCCCAAATTTCAAGGGATTTGACAAGCTGGAGCAAGTCCAGAGGAGGGCGCCCAAAAATTGGACCTGGAAGCCATCCCTATGGGGATAGACTTAGAGAGCTGGGTATGTTTAGTTACAAAAGGAAGGTTAAGAGGGGACATGATAGCCATGTTTAAATATTTGAAGGGATGCCACGAGAGGAGGGAGGGGCTTTTTTTCTGCTGCTCCAGAGACTGGGACGGGGCAATGGATTAAGCTCGGGAAAAGGAGATTCCACCTAACCTAGGAAAAATTTTGACAGTAGAGCTGTCCGGCAGTGGAATGTGCTGCCTCGGAGTGTAGTGGAGTCTCCTTCCCTTTGGGAGGTTTTTAAGCAGAGGCTTGATGGTCATCTGTGGAGTTTTTGGGGGTTCCTGCATGGCAGGGGGTTGGACTGGAGGGCCCCTGTGGCTTTTCCAACTCTCATTTCTATGATTCTATGATGCAATTTCGTGCTGGGGTTTATTGCTATATGCCATGTGGGTGTTTTGTTTTGGAAAAATTTTCAGCTGGTTTTAGCTACACCCACACACATCCCCATTTCTGATTGTTGCAAAACAGGAGTGAAAAACTCCTGCTGAAAAAAAGAAAAAAAAACTCCTGCTTCTTTAGACTTCATCCCTGCTTCACGTAGCAAGTAACAAAACACTGCTGAGGTCATACTACAATTGTATTTTTATTAGTAAAAAAAATTTTAAAAAACAGCCAAAGTTCAAAAGCAAAATCTATTCTGCCCAACATATGGCAATCACAACAGAGTGCAAAGAAAAAAGAACAGAAAACTTTTACACAAGGCATGGGGTTTATATGATATGCAGTAAACTGTTTAGGCACCTTCACCTCTCGACAACAAGCGTGAATAACAAGTTCTGCCGTAACATGTATGAGCAAAAACACATATATGGCGCAGCTGTGTGCCATTTCCCGGAAAGCAAACCTGAAAAAAAGTTTATAACTGGCTAGCCATAACAACAGGTTTGTAACAGTTTGCATTCTCACACACACACACACAAGAGCTGTGAGAAATTTGTGGACGGATATTATGCATCCAATAATGCAACACTCCCCTACTCCTTGTGGAACAAATTTTAGTCACATTTTTAGCCATTTTGGGACTGGAATTTTTCAATCCCAGTTTACTTCAAGCTGACCAAATGCTCAGCAGATAGTGGTTTAGTAAACACATCACTAAGTTACATTCTGAAGGCACATAAGTGAAGACCCTTTTCCCCATCTGCAAAAACAATTTTCATTGTGAAATTAATGTCAATGTGCTTTGAGCGAGAGGAAGTTCTGTCAGAACTTGCCATGTGAATGCAGGCTTGTGAATCACAATATATTTGTACTGATTGTGGAATATGGATTTCCAGATCTTTTAACAACTGTATGAACCACTCTAGTTCAGTACAGAGTGTAGACAAACTCACGATCGCCTTTGTTGACAAAGATAAACATGTTTGTTTCTTATTTTCCAACAAAAACTCCACGTTTTTATAACATACCCAGATGTGCTCTTGCGATCTACACTTTTTCTGCAAAGTCACTATCAGTAACACACCAATGTAGGCTGTTCTTTGGGAAAAATACACAAACAATACTCCAAAGAACCTTTCGGGTCCCTAACATTTTTTTCACACCTAATGATCGGGGTCTTAGCACAGTCTCCCCAAAAAGTTTACACTTAGAGCAATATGGGGGGCAGGTCTTGCTGGGAAGAGCCCCCCCGATGACAGATTGATACAGATGTATGTCAGGAAACATTTCATCACCAATGTTTTTCATAAACCCAGGTACCATAGGCGTTTTTACAGCCTTGCAGTCAGTCATGTTGCATTTTTAACAACTTCACAATCTTTTGTTTCTGACACAGCAAAAACCATTTTTGACTTGTTGTTTCTTTCCCCAGAAAGTTTTGAACTGGACCCAGATTTTTGATTTTGGAATTTTTTCCCAGTTCATTCTCAAACACTTGTGCTTGTTTTTGTGTAGCAGAAACTAAACACAAATCATCCACATAGGCAAGGAGAATTTCTAAATTTTCCCCCTTTTTCCCTGGACATATCACAGGGATCAGCAACACTTTGTTTGAAACCACACCCTGCAGAGCATTGTGTAAACAAACATTCCAACACCTCTAGTTTCAGACCATAAAGACACTTTTTATTTTCCCAAACTAACCTTTTCCTTAATTAAAATCAGGTTGGAGCATATAAACCTCTTTTTCCCAAATAGCATTAGATAGGCAGTAGTAATATCAAAGTGTGCAGCACAGCATTCATTTTAGCTGCCAGGGAAAAAACCAATCTAATAGACTGCGGTTTTGCTGTGGGACTGTAGATTTCCTAACTGGCATCACTTTGTAAAAATCCCCGGCAAACGGCTTTTTGTTTCACTTGCCCATCAGCAGAGGTCTTTAGCTTGTAAACCCATTTACTGTCAATTGGTTTCCACCTTTGGGAATTTTTACAGAGAATACACATTGTGCTGAGCAATTGAATCCATCTCACTTTTGGACCCACCAGGGCTAGCTTGTTGCTCAGGCAATCTTAAAAAAGAAGCAAAACTTTCCGGTTCAGAAGCTACAGCTGCACACACACGGACTGCCCGAGGTCAGGGAAACGACGCGGGGGGATGCCTTTTGTTTTTCTTTTATCTTTGAGGACGGGTTGACTCTGTGAGGGGCCTTCCCCCTCCTGCACTCGTGACCTTTTAACTGAAATTTGCTCTCCCTCCCCTGTGCTAGACTCAGCCACATCGCTTACAGCTCTCCCCCCTTCGAAATTTTCTCCTCTGTTTTAACCCTGAGGGCTTGGGGGGGGAGACTGAGGGTTGAACTGGCTGCGCTGCAGGCTGGCTAGACACAAAAAAGAATTTAGACGCTGATTGAACACGTGCCCAGTTTGCTGTTTCCCAAGGAGGCATTTCTTGACACAACACAAATTTCCACCAGCATGAAAGCGATACCCTTTACAAAAATTCTCATAACCAACAAAACACAGATGCTGGGATTTTTGGGTCTCCTTTTTTTCCCTTTTGGGTTTTGGGAATGTGCACCCAGGCAAAACTCCCCAAAACCCTTTATGTGAGCAATGGAAGGCTTTTTATTATACAAATCATAGGGGGTTGCATTGATTACCTACTCCAGAGCCTATTGTGTATGTAACAGGCAGTCAGAACTGTTTTTACCCCAAAAACTAGAGGCAGATCTGCATCAGTTAGCAGACTGTGCATCAGAGTTTTAAAAATCCTGCATTGCGCTAGCCACTCCCTTTTGGGGAGGAAATAGCTGGCAGTTGTCCTGTGAATGATCCCTTTCTTTTTGAACCACTGTTGCATGTTTTTTTACAAGAATTCAGCTCCCCCCATAGTTTTCAACTTTTGAAGAACAACCAAACTGCCTCTCAAACAGGGAACACCAATTTTAGACTGAAAACATCAGACTTTTGCTTCAAACATAGCAGAAAATGTTGCTAAAAACATCTAAAAGAAGAAAATTACCCCCCCCAGTGATTGTTTACTGAGGGGCCCAATGTCACAATGAACCAACTGAAATGGGCATTGGCACACGGGAATCCCGTGGTGCTGGCGCTCTGGACTTGGTTTGCTTGCAAATTGCACAGTCAAGGAACACACTACAAGACTTCAAAGAACACCCTTTAAACAACCTGCCAATTTTTTAACATGGAAAACTCGCATGCCCATGCCCTTTTTAATGATGCATTATGGTGTTGTGGAGTATTAGCATACACATTACACACAGTATGTCTTGTTTAAAGGGAAAAACAGCCTTTCTTCCCGTGTAGCCACAGCACACACCTCCCCCTCTTTGAGCACTTTGCCCTGTTTTCCACGAACTCAACCTTTAAAACCCCGATTTGTCAGCTGCCCCACAGATAACAGACAGAAATCAAGAAGGGGCATCAAAACATTTTTCAAACACATATCAAGTGCTGGGACATAGGCAATCCCTTTACCACAAAATTCAGCATTTGTCCCATCTGCCAAAATTACCTTTGAAACACTGGCAGTTTAAATCACTGAACAAGTCTTTTGAATTGAGAATGGTTTGGGAAACCTGTCCAGGAGCCAGGCTGGGTCTGGGACTCTGCATCTTGGGGACCTTAAAAAAGCTACAGCAACACGTAACCGCCCCTGGCACACCTTCCGTTCCCTCTATTTCTGGAACCTAAAAGGCTCACTGGACTTTTCTCCCCCTTTCTTCAGAAGTGGGCAATCACGCCCGGGTGTGAAGCAGATCCACAGCGAAAACATTCCGGACAGCATGGGCATGCACCAGCCCCTCCTCACTGCGATCAGCAGCTGAAAATTTTTTCTTACCGGAGCAGACTTCTGCCGCAAGCCTGTGTGGGGGGTACCCATTCCTGGCTGCTTTCCTCTTCCATGCCGGGCAGAAACCATGGAGACAGTCAAATCCCTTTCTGGCACGGACTGGAGTGAAGAAACACTAGTTTCCCCGGAAGCATCAAGGGAATTTAAAATACAGAATACCCTGTCACTCTCAGGAAAACCTTCCCTTCTCAGAGTGATGAAAACAGCTCTGAAAAAAGTCAAATGCTCCTACGGGTCCTGGGGTCCATTTGGTATTGTAAAATCATGAGACAAAGCATACTTTGCTGCTCCAGATTCACTGAGATGAATCTGTAGTTTGACCCATCCTTGACGTGGAAATTTTGGTCCTGATGTGCGTGAGCTGGTCACTTCCACAGCCAGGAAGAGCATAGACATGGCTCGTCTAGTTGCAGCCTGAATCTGAGCTGCTGCCTTGCAATGAAACAGGATCATAAAAACCCCCACAGACCCTCGGCCTGCAGATATTTTTCCCTTCTCGCTACCATGCAAGGTAGTTTGACCCGTTGGCTTCACAAGTGGCAAACCCCCAGGCACTGGTTAGCCATGGAGAACCAGCTAAAAACTTATTCAAAAACACTCCTCAGCAGGCATAACTTAAAGCAGGACTCAGAACAAGGTCGATGGCTCGCAACCATCCTCTGCTACCATGTTGCAAAACAGGAGTCGAGAAACTCCTGCTGATAAAAAGAAATAAAAACTCCTGCTTGCTTTAGACTTCATGCCTGCTTCACGTAGCAAGTAACAAAACACTGCTGAGGTCATACTAGCAGATTGACTACGTTTATTAGTAAAAAAGAATTTCAAAACAGCCTAAGTTACAGAAGCAAAATCTATTCTGCCCAACATCATGGCAGATCAGCAACAGAGTGCAAAGAGAAAAGAACAGAGAGACTTTTACACAAGGCATGGGGTTTATATGATATGCAGTAAACATGCTTTAGGCACCTTCACCTCTCAACAACAAGCGTGAATAACAAGTTCATAGCCATAACATGTCATGTAGCAAAAACACATATGATGGCGCAGCTGTGTGCCAGTTCCGGACAAGCTGATAACGCTGAGGAAAAGTTTCCCATGGAACTGGCTAGCCATAACAACAGGTTTGTAACAGTTTGCGTTCTCACACACACACACACAAGAGCTGTGAGAAATTTGTGGAGCAAGGAGTCCATTATGCATCCACATAATGCAACACTGATTACCTTACCCTCATTTCTAGAGAACAGAACATCATGTCCATTCAGTGCCAACTCAGATACTGACAGCAGGCAAAACTCTAACGAGGGCACATAAAGCACATTGTGAAGGTATTTCCCCAGAGCAGGAACAAAGGCTTCCTCCACGCCTTCCACCCTGCATCTAGACCCATTAGCAAGGGTCTAAATGCAGTGTCTTTAACATATCCCTGCTATTAGTCAGATGTTGAGAACACCCGCTATCTAGCAGCCAAAGAGCCCCTTGAGTTTCACAGCCCTTAACCATGTCTGAAACCGACTGGCAACTCCCTCTGTCCTTGGCTTTCTTGCCCTGAGTCTTTGGCACACTGCCTCTGCTGTCCAGACAGTCCTTCCACAGATGCTTCATGGATCCACACCGAAAACATCTTTTCACAGCATTCACCCTCTCGGTAGACTCAGACTCAGTCGGGGAAAGTCAGTGTCCTTGGCATTCTTTCTGCTGCCACTGCTGCTGCTGCTTCTGTTGATAAGCTTTTGCCGGCTCCTCTCAGCATGCCTTTCCTCCTCCTTGTACAGACACCCGGAAATATACTGCACAGTGAGTTCCTGCTCTGGCATGCCTTCGATGGTAACCACGAACACGTCCCAGCTTGCATCTAGGGAGCTCAGCATTCAATAGACTCTGTCAGGCTTGGAGATCTCCTTCCCTCTCTCTTGTAAGGCAATAAACATAAAGGTCAAATGCTGGAGACGGTCCCGCATGCACTCCCCAGGCTGCAGCTGTGCCCTGTAGAGCCTCTTTAACAGCGACAGTTTACTCTCAGCCGTAGTATGGATGTACATGGCCCGCAAAGCATCCCAACATGCCCGTGCCATCGTGAGGTGCCTGACATGGTTTACCTGGCTGTCTTCCAAAGCCTGAAAAATGTTAATGATTGCTTTCTCCTCCATCCTGGCATCTGCTGCACTGAGGGGAGGCTTTGGGGGATCAGCAACAGCCTTCCACAACCCCTCTCTGCAGATACATCTCCATCTTCACTGATCAAGTGAGATAGTTCCTCTCATTCAATCTGTCCAGGGGCAGACTCTCACTCCCCATGGATGCCATGCCTGCAGCCTTTCTTGCCTTCCAGGCCCCTCCTATGCCAGGACTCTCACTTACCGGAAACTGTCCACGAGCAGGCTCTCAGCAGGCAGCTGCAGACTGGAACTGGTACTTCACTTGGTCCACTTGACCCTCTGGCGCATCATGAGTGTGAGGCTGGGCCCACAACCTGTCAGGGTTGGCAGGATTTGGCTCCTCTGAGCATGAGCAGAGTGCTATCTGTGAAGCAAGGCTTTGCTGCAGCAGAGAGTCCCATTGAAGCAGAAAAAATTCCAGAGGCTCATTACTTAGGCTTAGAGTACTCATTTGTTGACGCACTCTAAGATAAGACTTAGCAAAAATATGTTAGCTTGCCAGCAGTTAGACAGAGAGAAAAACAGAAGATAACGGAGGAAAATCGGGCAGCATCTCCCCTTGCAAACAGTATACTGCCAATGGCATGGCAGGTCCAGCTAGGGCAGCTAACTGGCAGCTGGTCAAGGCAAGCACCAGCCTTTTTATGCTACCTTACCTTGTCTCCCTGAAACTTGTGGGGTGACCCAATCAGTTCTCTGGCATTTGGCCTTCCCTAATACACAAGACACAGCCATAACAATCCTGCTGGCCTTGCACTTGGATGTCTGTCTTCCCTTTGCCATCTACTCAGAGGAAACCTTTGCCTGCCCGGCAACATCCTTGACATCTTTTGAATCAGTTTTTTTTTAAAAAAGGGTTTAAAAAGCAAGGGAAAGAAGGATAATCTTGGGCAAGACACACTCTCAGTCTCAGCAAAAGCCTAGGCAAAGGCAAACCTCCCTCTGAAGAAATCTGGCCAGGACAATTGTCCTAGTTTTGCCTCAGGATCTCCCCATGAAGGCCCTTTTGTACACAGGCAGGAAAATGTGGATTAAGCCCACGTTTTCCTGCCTGTGTAAACAGGGCCACGTACACAGTACAGAGATAATGCAGGTCAAGACTGGATTTTCTGTGCGTAGCTCCTTCTGGCATCCTGGGGTTTGTAGTTTGATGATGCCCCAGCACACTTTGGCAGAGAAAGCTACGACACTGTGTCAAACTCCAAACCCCCAAATTGTGTATGAAAGAGCTTTGCAAGGGAGCTCTGAAAAGGAATGTTCAGCTGTCCTCAAAATCTCAAGAAGACTGTTCCTTCCAGTCAAGTCTCAAGTCCTGCAACAAAGAAGGCACTCAAAACAAACAAAGAAACAAACAGCCTCTAGTCCAATCTCAATTCTGCACCCTGCAGTCTCAAGAGTCAAGTCTCAAGCCCGGCAACAAAGAAAGCACTTAAAAACACCCACACACATACACATACACACAAACAAGCCTCTAGTCCAGTCAGTTCTCTACCCTCAAGTCCTGCAAGGGACACTCAAGTCAAATCTCTAGGCCTGTCTCAACAATTCCCAATCCCTAGTCACCAGTCTCAAATAAAAAAAATAATACAGATGAATGCATGCTCAATAAATGATTCTGGAGGCAGCTACTGTTCACCTTGTTTGTTGTAGGCAACACACACTCCTCCTATAGAATCAGCTAGAGTAGAATCCCATTCTTTCCCAGCTCAAGTTTTTGGGCATTCCTTGTTTACCACAGACATGCTGCTGCAACACAAAACCAAAAGTCTGTGTTTCTCCAGCTCTCCTTTGCAACCTTTCCAATGGCAATGCTGCTTATAAACTTGCAGCTAGAGAGAGGAAAAAGAGGAAAAGGGGTTGAGAAGCATAAAAAGACTTTCTAAAAGGGAGCTTCAAAATGGGTTAACTGAAGTATTTGTGTATTCAAGCCACAGAAACTAAGAGAGGAAATGGCATCATGACAATCTTAGTCCCAGAATTGACCAAAGCAAGCGGATGAAGGGGAAAGTATGGCTGGCATGGCTTGCATGGAACCCCTGAAGCTCTTTTTGCAGTCTTTGGAACCCCGGGACATTCCCACAAGCTCCTAGACCCCCACACAAGCTCAGTTTTGCTCCTCTGTCCCTCACCTGGCAATCCCTATCCCAAAATTTCCTTGCAGAGGGAGGCAGCAGCAGGGAGAGTCAGCACTAGGGACACCTGCAGCAGGAGGGAGAAATGGTGGGCTCCAGGACATGCGAGGCTTTGTGCTGGTCTGGGCCAATCAGCCGTGCCCCCTGTTGGGTGGGAAAAGATGTGAGGAGCGGGATCCCATCCTGGTCCCGAGTTTTCAGGCTTCCTGGTCTCCCAGGTTTTCAGGCGTCCCGGTCTCCAACAAACTGTTTGCCAGATTTGAAAGATTCTGTTTGCCTATTTTGGCACAGGGATATGGATACTTTCTACACAAGCAGGAAAATGTGGATTATTAATCCCACATATTCCTGCCTGTGTAGACAGTGCCACATACTCCAGTACAGAGTTAATCCAGGTCAAAACTGGATTTTCTTTGCATAGCTCCTTATGGCATCCTGGGATTTGTAGTTTGATGATGCACCAGCACAATTTGGCAGAGAAGACTCTGGCACTTTGTCCAACTACAAACCCCAGAATTGTGTATGAAAGAGCTTTGCAAGGGAGCGATGCAAAGGAATGTTCAGCTGTCCTTGAAATCTCAAGAAGACTGTACTTTCCAGTCAAGTCTCAAGTCCTGAAACAAGGAAGGCACTTTAAAAAAAACAAAAACACCAGCCTCTAGCCCAGTCTCAATTCCCTCCCTTGATGCCCAGTCTCAAGTCCTAAAACAAGGAAGGCACTTAACGAAAACAGCCTCTAGTCCAGTCCCAATCCCTACCCTCCAGTCTCAAGTCAAAAGAATAGGAAGAGGAGAATAATTACCTTGTAGAGGGAGGCAGCCACAGGGGCAGGCAGCAGGAGTGAGCTTGATCTGGGGCGGGGGGCGGTCACACAGGCTCAGACCTCCTGGCAAGCAGGAAAGCAACTCTCACCAGCCCTGCATGCCTGCACGGGCCTAATCCAGGGCACTCGCACCAGCTCAGGCCTCCGGGCGTGCAGGGATTTGAAAGATTCGATTCCCCTGTTTTGGCCCAGGTATTTGGATCCATGAATCTCGAATCCTTCCCACAGTCTGTGCTGGTCAGGACAAATCGCACTCTTTAATTACCTCAAGGGCTGCCACAAAGCAGGGGGCAGGCTTGTTCCCTGCTCCCTGAAAGGGTAGACCTAGGTCTAATGGTTTTAAATTACAGGGGGATAGATTTTGATTGAACATTAGAAGGAACCTTTTGACAGTAAGAGAGGTTCAGTAATGGCATCCATTAGCTAGAGAGATGGTGGGATCTGTTAAGATTCTAGGCCTTCTGGTCTTCTGTCTAAGAGATGTTTTCTCAGCTACGTGATTTTTGTCTTGTCTCTGCTCTGCGTCATGGCCTTGGCTGCCTGCTAAGACAGTGTGACCCAGACAACTGATAAGCAACACCTGGTTCCCTTCTGTGTGGGACTGCTGGCTTGTTTTGATAAGCGTGAGAGAAATGAAATCTATTTTAGCTTCTGCACTGGTAACTCAGTGGGTAGAGTGGACAGACCCATAGCATTCCCTCATTGCTTCTTGGGTTCAACACTAAGTAGTGTCAACAAAGTCCTCATTGGGCTGAATAGCCTACCACTTTGTTCTGTTAAAGGGTTAACATGCTTTTTAAAAAACAAATTTTTAGAGTTGGCAGCTGAGCAAGGGAAGGCCTCCCAAAACCTTGGAGAATGGCTGGTGTATTTCAGATAACAACGCAGTAGACAAGACAAGGTCGCCATCTGTAAAGGAGTAGACTGATTTATGGGGACATACCAGGACACAAAGGGGTACTTTGAAACTACTGATAAGACACCTGGGATGTAACATGATGCATGAGGGAAATGCATGATCAAGTGCGTGTTCACTCATACCGTAAATATGGGGAAGGGGGAATGTAACTTCTTAGGCGATCCTGATAGGCTGTAACTTTTGAGGTCCTGTCCAATGAGATCCAAGGGGGAGGGAAACCTGTGTCGGGCAGGGGGATAAAATATGAGGTATTTCATAGTGTGTGTGGGGGGGTGTTCTTTCTCTGAGAGGAACCCGCTCTGCAGAGAGGTATTTTTTTAAAATAAACATTTAGTGCTTCAGCCAATCCTGTGCTAAATTGTTTTATGAGTCTTATCAGCTATTTCTAACAGACTGGGGACTCGTGCCGGGATTTCCATCCATCAGAGGCAACCTGCGTAGTTGACAGAAAAAGGAAGGTGCACCCCATCTCTCTTTTAGATGGTCCTGTCAGTGCCAGGCGGTGGTCAGGCAGAGGCAGGGGAGCTGGTTAGAGTTGCAGGGCTTTAATGCAGTCTTAACAGAAATAAACACAGGCTGTTAAAGTACATAAGGCAGGTTACTTCACTAAGGCGAACAGGAGGACTGGTTTCAGGCGAGGGCAGGAACAAGGCACGGACAGCAGGACCACAGTTAACCGACAGTTGTTGCTCCGTGCCTTCCATAGCCCGGCGCCTGCCTCAAATAGCCCTCCAAGCCAGGCGCCGACCAATTAGGCGTGGCCATGTGGCTGAGGGCTCACAGCTGGGCTGTGCCTCACAGCTGCGAGCTCTCTGCCCGTCACCTCCTCTGGATCGGGACCGCAGGCAGACTCCCAGGCCTCCCGCGGATCGGGGCCGCGAGTGGGCGGAGCCCCGGAGCAGGCCCGGGGCCTGCAGCCTCTAGGTAGGTGGCTCCAGGCCCAGCAGCCTCTCCCACGGCCGCCAGGCCCGAGCCGTCGGCCGCGTCGGCCTCCAGACAAGGCCCCTCAGCCGCAGCGGCCTCAGGGGCAGCGACAGGCCCAGCCGGGCCCATGCCCCTGACATCACCCCCTTCCCCAGACTCGCCCCCCCTACCCCGCCGAGGCCGCGGCTTGGCAGGGAAGCGCCGGTGAAAGGCCCGCACCAGCCGGGGCGCGTGGACGTCGGTGGCATCCTCCCAGAACCGTTCCTCCAGCCCGTAGCCACGCCAGTCTACGAGGTACTGCAAGCGCCCTCTCCGCCAGCGGGAGTCGAGGATTTCAGCCACTTCGAATTCTTCCTCGCCATCCACAATCACAGACGCTGGAGGTGGGCCTGGTCCGGCGTCGGGACGCACTCCCGAGGCCGGCAGCAAGAGTGACCTATGGAACACGGGGTGAACCCGCAGGTTGTGCGGAAGCTGCAGCCGATAAGCCACGGGGTTCACCTGGGCCGTGACTTCAAAGGGCCCAATGAACCGGGCGTCCAGCTTGCAGCTGGGACGAGTGGTCGGGAGGAAGCGGGTGGATAGCCAGACCTGCTCCCCGACCTGCAACGGCGGGCCCGGTTGGCGGTGGCGGTCGGCGGTCCGCTTGTATGCCACCTTGGCAAGCTCTAGTTGCTCCTGCAGCAGGCTCTGCAACGCCCGCAGCTCCTGGAGCCATTGGTCGGCAGCGGGCACCGTGGATGGCGCCCCGACGGCTGGGAACCAACGTGGATGGTAGCCGTAGTTGGCAAAGAACGGGGTCTGCTGGGTGGAGGTGTGGACGGTGTTATTATAGGCAAACTCCGCCAGAGGTAGCAGGTCCGCCCAGTCGTCCTGCTGGTAGCAGCTGTAGCAACGTAGGTACTGCTCCAGGGTCGCGTTGGTACGTTCTGTCTGGCCGTCCGTCTGCGGGTGGTGGCAGAAGACAAGCGGGGCTCTACGTCCAGTTGACGCAGTAGGCACTGCCAGAACCGGGCCGTGAATTGGGGTCCCCGATCGCACACGATCCCCTCGGGGAGGCCGTGGAGCCGGAACACATGGTGTAACACTAGGTGAGCCATCTCCTTGGCGGTGGGCAGTGACGGGCACGGGACAAAGTGCGCCATCTTGGTGAAAAGGTCCACCGCCACCAGTATGACCGTGTGTCCTCGAGACGGTGGGAGCTCGGTGATAAAGTCCATGGACACCGCCTTCCAGGGACCTTTCGGAGTTGGTAGAGGTTGGAGGAGACCAGGAGGTTTCCCCGGCGGGTCCTTGGCGGGGAGGCACACGGGGCATGTGCGGATGTAGCGGTCGACGTCCCCTCGTACCCGGGGCCACCAGAACTCGCGAGTCACCAGGTGCATGGTCTTGAACGGTCCGAAGTGCCCCGCAGGTCTGCCGTCACGGCAGAGCCTCAACACCTTGTCCCGGCACGGACCTGTTGGAACAAACAAGCGGCCCTGGTGATACAGCAGCCCCTCCCATTGGGACCACGGGGAGGAGGCGTCCCCCAGCCGAAGGGGCCCCCGGGGCGGCTCCCGGGCCTGGGCCTCCCGGATCCGCTCCGGCAGGGTGGCTACCTCCACCGCCACCGCAAAGTTTTCCGGGCGCAGGATAGTGGACCGCACCTCGGGCTCCGGAGTCGCGGCATACTCTGGCTTCCGGGACAGGGCGTCGGCGCGGCAGTTGCGAGTCCGCGGCACATACTGGAGCTGGAAATGAAACCGCGAGAAGAACTGGGCCCACCGCATCTGCCGCGGAGTCAGCTTGCGGGCGATCTGGAGGTACTCCAGGTTGCGGTGGTCAGTCCGTACCTGCACCGGATGCTAGGCGCCCTCCAGCAGGTGCCACCAGGCCTCGAAGGCCGCCTTAACTGCCAGGAGTTCCTTCTCCCATATGGTATAGTTCTGTTCGGGGAAGACAGCTGCCGCGAGTAGTAGGCACAAGGTCGGAGTTGGCCCTCTGAACCCCCAGCTTGCAACAGGACCGCCCCGACCGCCACATCCAAGGCGTCGGTCTCCACTACAAACGGCCGCCTGGGGTCCGGGTGCTGAAGAACGGGTTCAGACGTGAAGCAGGTTTTCAGCCGCTCGAATGCCTGCTGGGCCTCCTCGGTCCACCGGAAGGGTGCTTTTCCCCAGAGCACGCTGGTGATGGGGGCCGCTAGGGTCGCGTACTCGGGGATGAACTTCCGATAGAAGTTCGCGAACCCTAGGAAGCGCTGGACATCTTTGCGGCTGGCCGGCGGCTGCCAGGACACGATCGCCTCTACCTTGGCCGGATCCATCTCCACTCCCTGATGAGACACTCGGTAGCCCAAGAAGTCGACCTCTGAGAGATCGAAGGCACACTTCTTGAGCTTCACGTACAGGTGGTGCTCCCGGAGCCACTGCAAAACCGCCCGTACGTGAGCATCATGGACCCGCTGATTTGGGGAGTAAATCAGGAAGTCATCAAGGTAGATAATCACGAACCGGTCCAGGTAGTCGTGGAAGATGTTGTTGACAAAGTGCTGGAACATGGCCAGGGCGTTACAGAGGCCAAAGGGCATAACCGTATATTCATAGTGGCCATACCGGGTCTGGAACGCCGTCTTCCACTCGTCTCCCGCCCGAACCCTAACCAGGTTGTAGGCCCCGCGGAGGTCCAGCTTGCTGAAGACCGTAACGTGCCGCAGGCGCTCCAGCAACTCCGGAATCAGGGGGAGCGGGTAGCGGTTGCGGATGGTGATCCGGTTAAGGGCGCGGTAATCATTGCAGAGCCGGAGTTCCCTCGACTTCTTGCGGACGAACAGCACCGGCGCCCCTGCCGGTGACGTCGGTGGCCGCACGAAGCCCCGGCGCAGGTTCTTTTCCAGGAAGTCCCTTAGAGCTTCCAGCTTGGGTTCCGAAAGCGCGTAGATGCGACCAGCCGGAATGGGCGCCCCCGGGACCAAGTCGATGGCGCAGTCATAAACCCGGTGGGGAAGTAGGCGATCGGCCTCCTTCTGGTCAAACACGTCCGCATATTCCTGGTACTTGGGCGGCAGCTCGACGGAAGTTGCAGGACCAGGGGCCTCCAGGGTAGCCAGCAGCTTCTCAGGCCAGCAGTGCTCCTGGCAGTACTCGGAGGCGAAGAGCACCTCGCGCCGCGACCACGAGATTCGGGGGTCATGGCGCGAGAGCCATGGCATGCCCAGCACCAGCGGGAAGTGGGGCACTGCTGTGACCAGGAAGCGGGTCCGCTCATAGTGGCCCTGGATTTCCAGACCCACCTCCACCGTCTGGTGGGTGATGGGGCCCGACCTCAGCAATCATCCATCGATGGTCTCCACCGGACGAGGCTCGGGTAGGGGCTCCAATGGTATCCGGTGATCCTGGGCAAACTGGAGGTCCAGGAAGTTGTTGGACGCCCCGGAGTCAAGCATGGCCCCCATGGGTATCGGTGCTGCCCCGCCGAGGCATACCGTGGCGGCCACCAGGAGCGGATCTCGTTGCCTCTCGTGCGGGTCTGCAGTGTCCCCGCTGCTGGGCTCCCCCAGGCCTCGCAGGCCTTCTAGGCCTGGGGGGTTGGCTTTTCCCGCCGCGCCGGTAGCCGGTGTCTTGGCTGGGCACACGCAAGCGAAGTGTCCACCCAGCCTGCAGTAAAGGCACAGGCCAGCCCGCCGCCGGCACTCCTTCTCCTCAGCGGTCAGCCGGGGCCACGCCCCCCCCGAGCTGCATAGGCTCCTCCGGGCTCAAGGAAGCTGGGATGGCACAGGAACTGGTCCGGCTGGGCAGACCCTCCGTCTCTCACGGAGCGGGCGCCCAGGTGCGCGCACTTGAGGTTCCGGTGCGGCGGGCCTGCCGGCGGGCTTCCAGGCACCCGTCAGTGCGGAGGGCCTGCTGGATAAGCTGCTCAAGGGTCGCGGGCGGGGAGCTGCGGGCCAGTTCGTCCAGGATTTCCGCCGAGAGGCCGGCCTTGAATTGATCCTGAAGAGCCGGGTCATTGTAGGCCATGTCCTGGGCCAAGAGCCGGAAGGAGGTGGTGTAGTCTCGCACTGAGCCCCTCCCCTGCTGCAGCTGGCGGAGCTGGTGGCTCGCGGTCTCAGACCGGACGGGATCCCCCCATAGGGCCCGGAAAGCCTGCAGGAACACAGCCATGCTGTCCAAGACTACACTGTTCTCCCAAAGCAGGGATGTAGCTCACTTGGCAGGCATACCGGCCAACAGGCTAATCATAAACGCCACCTGGGCGCGCTCATCCGGGAAGTCTCGGGCCCGGACTTGGATGTACAGCCGGCAGTTAGCAATGAAGGTCTCCAGCTCTGTAGGCTCCCCCGAAAAACGCTGCGGTACAGCCATAGGGACCTTGGAAGCAGGCTGGGGCTGGGTTGCCTGTAGCTGCCCCATCTGGAACTGCAGCATTTGCAGAGCATGAGAAAGCTGGTCCACTTGAGCGCGCAGCCCTTGGTTCTTGGGCCTGAGCAGCCAGCTGGGCCTGCAGGGCCGCGTTCTCCCCATCCATGCTGCCTGAAGGGACGGAGCAATAATCTGTCAGTGCCAGGCGGTGGTCAGGCAGAGGCAGGGGAGCTGGTTAGAGCTGCAGGGCTTTAATGCAGTCTTAACAGAAATAAACACAGGCTGTTAAAGTACATAGGGCAGGTTACTACACTAAGGCGAACAGGAGGACTGGTTTCAGGCAAGGGCAGGAACAAGGCACGGACAGCAGGACCACGGTTGACCGACGGTTGTTGCTCCATGCCTTCCACAGCCCGGCGCCTGCCTCAAATAGCCCTCCAAGCCAGGCACCGACCAATCAGGCGTGGCCATGTGGCTGAGGGCCAACCAATCAGGCGTGGCCATGTGGCTGAGGGCTCGCAGCTGGGCTGTGCCTCACAGCTGCGAGCTCTCTGCCCGTCGCCTCCTCTGGATCGGGACCGCAGGCAGACTCCCAGGCCTCCCACGGATCGGGGCCGTGAGTAGGCGGAGCCCAGGGAGCAGGCCCGGGGCCTGCAGCCTCTAGGTAGGTGGCTCCAGGTCCGGCAGCCTCTCCCACGGCCGCCAGGCCCGACCCGTCGGCCGCGTCAGCCTCCAGACAAGGCCCCTCAGCCGCAGCGGCCTCAGGGGCAGCGACAGGCCCAGCCGGGCCCATGCCCCTGACAGGTCCTATCTTCTGTCTTCTCCACAGCCCTTCGACTGGTTGTGCCCAAGGACGAGAGGTTCGGATGAAGCATAAGAGTGAGAGAGAGTGTGAATGAGAGAGAGAGAGGACACAGAGTTTGGCCAAGAAACTCTGTATACAGATCAAAGGTAAGAAAATTGACTACTAAAGTACTACCTTTGGTGGCCGGGTGATGATAGTGAACTCAGAGGTGAGAGAGTGAGACGTGCCTAGGGTGCAGAGCAAGTGGCAGTCTTGATTTGTGCTTTTGGTTCTCTGTGAGGGGACCAGAGGCCAGAGACATATGAAGCGTGTGGAATAAAGCATCAAGCAAATGACCTCTGAGGACCTCACTATGGGAAACTGGACGTCCAAGGGAGAAAAAGAAGGGAGGGGCGAGTGTCAAACTTCCTAGCATTCAGTCCAATAGTCCATAGGGACTGATGCTGGAGAAAAACTGGGGACAGGAGTTGTACCCCAGGGAGAAAGTAAAGATGATATTTGCTGTTTTGAATGGACTAGAAAGCCCATTTAGGCAAGAGACTTGGCTATAGCAGAAATTAAATCAGTATGTTAATGAGAAAACAAAACCTTTAGACCAGGGTTATGCTGAATGTTGACAGGGAATAGTGAATCTCTACCCTTTAAAATCAAGGGAAGAGGAATTAAGACCAGGAGAGGAAAAGAGGAGAAGCAGAGTTTTGATTTTTAGACTGGTTGCACACCTGCATTCTCTGAGACTGTTGGTGAAGTTTGTACGCTATGAACGTTTCTTCTGCAGATATAAAGAAAATAAGATATTTCTACATCGAGAAATCGAGAACATCAGGGACTTAAATATCCAGATCTTTTCTTCCAACAACTTTTTTCCCCAATGCCCAGAGAGGAGATGCTGTGGGAGGGAGTGTTAAATCCCAAGAGTCTCCAGCAAAAGTCTCCTTGTTCAAACTTTTTCTGCCATTTGGAACAACTGGGCCATAGAAGGAGGGGAAGAACGACACTCTGCACTCACATAAGTAACAAAATGGAAGAACTCTGCAAGCTCCTCACTTGCTAGATGAGCTCAAGCTTGGCCCAGTGGATCCCAGTGTGCCTGGCCTGGAAGCCTACCTCCAGGCTGGCTTCCCACCAGTGGAGTGACCCAGGCCAAGAATGTGAATTCATTCCTCCAGCATCTACCCAAAAAAGGCAAAAGGGGTCCTTACCCAGAGAGGACACCTTCCTTTATCATCCCCTGTGGCTCCTTGCAGACAACCTTTTGGTCTGGATCCAGGCGACCCCGCTCCTCTGAGAGGAAATTACATGGCTACCTCCTCCAAGTAGACCAGGAGCTGAAACGGGAGAAAACCCAACCCTTCTATAACCACAAATGATCTGTCCTTTGTGATGTCCTCACGCACACAAAGCTAATCCCGCACAGACGCCATTGCTCTCAATTTTAAGGAGGAGTAACTCAGAGTGAACTAACTGCTGTTGTGCTTCTGGATGGGAAGAGGAAAGACCTCTGCGCTTTCCACTCTTTCTCTGGTTCAATTAGTAGACATTGCCGCTTGCTTTTAGGGAGGCCATCAGGATGTGTCCCAGGAACCGTAGGTGGCCCCCAAGGCTGGCCTGGTGGCCCTGAGCCCCTCCCCTACTCTCAGGGTGTTTCTCTAGGAGAAAGGTCCCTCGCCCCCCATTAAGCAGGTTGCAGGGAATCACGGTACTATTCAGCACCCCAAATTATCCTTTTTCACAAAAACAGAACAGGATTTGGATCACATCCAGCTTCTTTGCTCTGTCTTCTTTTTCAGGAAGTCTGTCTGGCCCACAAGATGGTCCTAGGGCCAGAGAATTTCCCTCCAGACCCCATGAAATTGCCCATCTCTTTTTGCCTCTAAACAAATAATTATAGAGACAGAAAAGATAGAAATACTGCCTAAGATCAGCTCAGATCACCATCCAATGATCATGCATATACAGGAAATTACAAAACAATTTAAAAGGCAATTAAATGACAGTTTACTAAATGATGAAGAAGTAGGCCAACAGGCAAAAGAAATTTTAAAAAATTATTTTAAAGAAAATGTAAAAGAAGATATGAAGATGAAAATAGTCTGGCATGCATCGAAAGCAGGAATGAGAGGATTCTTTATACAAAAAAGACAAATTCAGAATAAGAAGAAATGAGAGAAACACCAAGAATTGATGAATAAACTTCAAGAGAAGGAAAAAGAATTCAGAGAATATCCAATGAAGAAATCATTACAATTAGAAATAAAGAAAATACAAAAACAGATGATGATGAACTCATTAGAGGAAATAGAGAAGAAGATGAAACAGTTGAAACTGACTCAGTTTGAACAAGCAAACAAGATTGGAAAATGGTTAGCGTATAAGGTTAAGAAGAAGAGAGAGAGGAATATAATTGTTGAATTAAATAATGGGAAGAAGAAGATGACACAACATGAAAACATAAGACAAAAATTTAAAGAATACTTTGAAAAATTACTTCATGAAGAAAATTTGCAATTTCGAGAGGGAAAATGGAGAGAGTTTTTTTTAACAAGATCAAGATTCCAAAAATATCAATGGAGAAGAAGGAAAAATTAAATAAATCAATAACACTAACTGAAATAGAAGATGCAATAAAAGAGCTGAAAATGGACAAGGCACCAGGTCCAGAAGGGTTCGCTGCACTGCATTATAAAAGATTAAAAAAGAATTAATTCATCTATATCAGGCAACTCTGCAGGAAATAGAGAACAGTAAACCACAATCATTGGGAGAAGCAAATACAGTGGTAATACCTAAAGATAAAGATAAAAGAGAAGTAAAAAACTACAGACCAATCTCTCTTCTGAATATAGACTATAAAATTTTGGCATCAATATTGGCAAAATGATTAAGAAATGCAATACTAGATAAGATTCATGAAGGACAGACAGGTTTTCTCCCAGGTAGACAAACAAAAAATAATACTAGAACATTATTAAACGTGATTGAATATTATGACAAAAATCCAGGGAAGAAGATGGCAATCATATCACTGGAGGCAGAAAAAGCATTTGATAATGTTACCTGGGGTTTTATGTTTAGAACATTAAAAGAATACAACCTGGGAGAAACCTTTTGTACATGGATTGAGAGGATTTATCAAGACTAATCAGCAAAGTTAAAAATAAATGGAGATAAAACACCAAGTTTCAATATTTATAAGGGGGCATGGCAAGGGTGCCCATTATCACCAATATTATTTATAGCTGTATTGGAGCTATTATTGATTGCAATAAATGAGGATCTACAGATACGAGGTGTTAAAATAAAGAAGAAGGAGATACAATATAAAGCCTTTGCTGATGATGTAATTATATTTCTGGAAGAACCACAAGAATCAAGACAGACATTGATGGATATATTACAAAGATATGGACAAATGGCAGGATGTAAGATAAATAGAGAAAAGACAACAATGGTGACATTAAATATAATGGAAAAAAAACAAGAGGAGTTGGAAAAAAGATCTGGATACCAAATAACAAAGAAGATAAAATATCTAGGAATAATAAGGGCAAATAAAAATCAAGAATTATTTGATAATAATTATTTAAAGACTTGGAAAGAGATTCAAAGTAAAATGGAAAAATGGACATATTTGAATTTATCTCCTTTAGGAAGAATAAATGCCTTTAAAATGTCCCTATTACCTAAGCTAATTTTCCTTTTCCAGAATTTACCAATAATAGAAAAGGAGAACATATTTAAAGAATAGGAAAAAGAGTTGAGAAAATTTATTTGACAAGGGAAAAAACCAAGAATAAGATTTAAAACATTACAAGGTGCAAAGGAGAGAGGAGGTTTTGAGGTGCCATCATTGAAGATCTACTATCCAGCATGTTGTTTAGATATAATATGTCGGCGCCAGGCTGGGGTCGAGCAGGGGTGGGTCAGGAGTCACAGGAGTCTCGCCTGTGGAGGCCCCTGCCAGCGGTCAAAGGCAAACACAAACAGTCCTTGCAGCAGGTACAACAGAAAGTAAGAAAGGGTTACTTCACCCGGTAAGCTGACAGAAGGCAGGGCTGGCAGGGTCTCTGAACGAAGGCACGGGTGTAGGCTGGCATGGCTGGAACCAGGCTCAGACAGACATCTCACAGAGGGCCAATGGTTGTTGCTCCATGCCTGCCACTGCCTCTCGCTGGCCTTAAGTAGGCCTCCAGGGTCGGCGGCAGCCAATCTGACAGCTGGCTCGCAGCTGCGAGCCCTTAGCCGGGCTCACAGCTGCGAGCCCTCAGCCAGCTGAGAGCTCTCAGCCTGCAGCCGCCGCTCCAGCAGCCGTCGGGAGCAGCGGGCGGCCTCCTTGGCCTGCCGCCGCCGCTGGAATGTGGGAGGAGGGCTGGCAGCCTCCTCCGGATCGGGGCCGCGGGTGGGCGGTGCCCCAGGATGGAGCCTGGGTCCCGCCCACCCCGGCAGACTGCTCGGGCGTTCCTCCTTGGCGGCGGCGGCCTCCGCGGTGTCCAGGCGGCCCCTCCCGGTGGTGGAGGCCTCCGTGGCGGCCTCCTCAGCGGTGGCGGCCTCCGCGGCGTCCGGGCAGCCCTCCCCGGCGGCAGAGGCCTCCACGGTGTCTGTCTCGGCGGCGGCAGCCTCCCTGGCGTCCGGGCGGCCTTTCCCGGTGGCGGAGGCCTCTGTGGTGTCCTTCTCAGTGGTGGCGGCCTCCACGGCATCCAGGCAGCCTTTCCCGGTGGCGGAGGCCTCCGCGGCGTCCAGGTGGCCCTTCCCGGCGGCGGAGGCCTCCGCAGCAACCCGGGAGCCGTCCGGGCCGTCCTCCATTCCGAGGACTGCATCCGCGGCGGCCCCCGAACCGCCGCCGGGGGGGCCGGCTGGGCCAGAGCCCCCGACATAATAAAAGATTGGATCCAAGTAGAAAATACAACAATAAAATAGGTGGAATGAATAAATAACAGATTTGGTTGGCACAGATACTTATGTTATGATAAAATAGTGGCAAATAAAGAGTTTAGTAACCATTGTATCCAAAAGACATTATTGAAAGTTTTGTTATAAATAAAGGAAAAATTTTATAGAAGACTTCCAGTGTGGACTTCACCCCAAGAAGCTTATAAAATCTCATCAACAAAACTGTCGGGGGCTCCGGCCTGGTCGGCCCCCCCGGCGTCTCGGAGGCCACCGCAGATGCGGCCTCCGGAACGGAGGATGACCCGGACGACTCCCGAGTTGCCGTGGAGGCCTCCGCCGCCAGGAAGGGCCGCCTGGACACCACGGAGGCCGCTGCCGCCGATAAGGATGCCGCGGAGGCCTCCGCCGCCGGGAAGGGCTGCCCGGACGGCGCGAGGCCACCACCGCCGAGGAGGATGCCGCCACCACCGAGGAGGATGCCGCAGAAGCCTTCACCGCCGAGGGAGAGTGCCCGGTCGTCACGGAGGCCGCCGCTGCCGAGGGAGAACGCCCGAGCGGTCTGCCGGGGTGGGCGGGACCCAGGCTCCATCCTGGGGCACCGCCCACCTGCGGCCCCGATCCTGAGGAACCTGCCGGCCCTCCTCCCACGTTCCAGCAGCGGCGGCAGGCCAAGGAGGCCGCCTGCCGTTCCCGACGGCTGCTGGAGTGGCGGCTGCAGGCTGAGAGTTCTCAGCTGGCTGATGGCTTGCAGCTGTGAGTCCAGCTGAGGGCTTGCAGCTGTGAGCCAGCTGTCAGATTGGCTCCCGCTGACCCTGGAGGCCTACTTAAGGCCAGCAAGAGGCAGAGGCAGGCATGGAGTAACAGTTGTTGGCTCTCTGTGAGATGTCTGTCTGTGCCTTGTTCCAGCCATGCCCGCATCCTCGTCCGGAGTTCCAGCCAGCCCAGCCTTCTGCCAGCATCCTGAGTGAAGTAACCCTTTCTTTACTTTCCATTGTACCTGCTGTAAGGACTGTTCAAGTTTGCCTTAGACTGCTGGCAGGGGCCTCCACAGGCAAGACTCCTGTAGCTCCTGACCCACACCTGCTTGACCCCAGCCTGCCGCTGACAAAAACAAAGGAATTTACTGACTTATCAAGAACTGGTGAGATGGAAAGGAGATAAGTCAAGAATGTATACAGAAGAAGAATTAAAAGTTTAGGGCATGAATTTAATTAGTTCCCATGGAAACAAATAAAAGAGAGATTTAAGATGGACCAAAAATTATACAGAATTGAAAGGAGAGAGAATGAATTAGATGTATTGATGAAAGGGGACCAGAAAAAGAGAATTTCAAAATTGTATAAATTATTATTGCAAAGAGAAATGGAATCTGAGACTGTAAAAGGTAATATGATAAGATAGGCTCAAAATGTTGGTCATCCTATAAAGTATGATACATGGGTGAAGACCTGGAAAACTGAAGTAAAATTTACACACTTATTCTTGCTGCTGCTTCCATACATCTTATTAATTTTTTATGCCTTCTATGCCTTCTTTCCTTTTTATCATTCATCTCTATCGTATTTAAAATAAATAATTCAGCTCTAAATACTATTTGTACTTTTAATATCTTTTGCATATGATTGCATATTGATAACCAAAATTTCTTTACTTTTTAAAATTGAAACCATAAGTGATAAAAAGTCCCAATGTGATGCTTACATTATCCCCATTAACTAGTTACTCCTTTGTACATTTTAGCTAATTTACTGGGAGTTAAATACCATTTGAACATCATTTTATAAAACTTTTTCTAAGGCCATTACACTGAGTAAATTTTAACCCCTTAACCCAAATTTCTTCCCATTGATCAAATTCGATATTATATCCTAACTGCTAGGTCCAGTATATAATACATTCTTTTATCTGTTGTCTTCTGTATTAATTCTTAGAAGTAATTTATACGTCTTAGAAATCAGGTATCATAAGAAGATAACAATTTTTCAAATGCAGATGAGCTTCCCTCAAAGTTATCCTCTTTAAACCTTATCCTCTTTAAACCTTTCCCTTAATTGATAATATGCTAACTACTGAAGTTTATGCTCTTCTTGAGCTAAACCTTGCATTTGTTTAATATTTCTTTTTTTTACACTTTACATTTTATACTTTATTTATTGAGATAAAACTATCTATAGATATAGATACAGATTTATAGATATATAATATATAACACATAGCATATTAAAAAACAGACTTCAAGCACATCCAACTCATAATTACAAATAGCTTCACTCTAAAAAAAAGAAAAAAAAGAACTATAAAAAATGAAAAAAGGGAAAAATACATATATACTGAGGGGAAAAGAGAGACAAGTATAAAAAAGTTATTATGAGAAGATAGGATAGTCTTTATCTACTGATACATTCTTATAGCTTTGTTCTAATTTATACAGGTTCAAATACTGTAAAATAAAAAAGAGGGGAGAAAAGGGAAAAAATATAAAGGAAAAGAAAACTACTGACTAATATACTAATAGGACAACTACAAACAACTGACTTCCTATCTATTTCCTGTTGGGATATTCACTAGTGTTTTCGAGTCTTGTTATCTACATGTTTTAGTTATCTTCTTTGCCGTTTAATGTAAATTCTAGTCAATTAACTTGAATACTAAACTCTAAATGATCAGTTGTTTATTATTATAATATTAATTATTATAGAATATTATCTAAATACTATGTATGATTCCAAATCCGAATTTGAGAAGCATTTGTTTAATATTTCAAGTGCCTTCCTCTTCCTTTATGAGATTTTTATAACTTATCCAGACTTTTAAACTATTCGTTCCCTTCTATAAAGCATTGTTTTCTCTTCAGATCATATCAATCTTTTGCTTTTTCCTATTTTTTGGATATTTTTAATACCAAAATACCAAAATATTTTTAATACCGACAATATATGGTGTTACTGTGATGGACTGGCCCAAGCCCGAGGTCTACAATATCATATTGATTTGAGCTATTGTATTGATATCTCCACATGGTTCTCCGTAAAACGCACTCCACATGTCTGACCAGGTCACCAAAAACGCTTGGGTAGGCAGGCACGGCCACACAGCCGCAATTATGCATTTTTAGGGTCTAGGCCAGTAAAACCACTCTGCCACAAAGCCATAGGTGCCCTCCAGACACAAAAAGCCTTTAGGCACAAGAAAGGGATCTCAGCCCCGAACTGCTTGTTTGATGGGACTAGCACTCCTTCATCTGCATACTGTCGGAACAATTGGCTGCCCTGGCAGAATCCAATCAGTCAAATTTCGACCTTTCAGAGGCTTTGTCTCCACCGAAACATCTATTGTTCTCCTCGGGAGAGGGCTAGCCTCCAGGTATGTTTCACCCTATAAAAACCCCTATTTTGAGCATCTCGTGGGGCTGCTCGTGACTTGCCTCCCGAATTGCTGGTGCTCCGTACGATGAGCTTCCCCTCAGCCTCCACATGCTGAGAATCCATGATCTCAAACTCCCTTGCCCTTTCCACATGCGGGCGAAGAAACAGGGGAAACCACGTGGAAACGGAGCTTACCTTAAACCCGGTAAGTCTGTCGCCGCGTGGAGCAGTGCATTTTCGCTGCTTCACACTCGTCGGCATCCCGCAGTGTCCTGCGGCACCCAAGATGGTGGCTTACGACTGGCGGAGGCTCTCCACCCACCGGAGAAGCTTGCCAGCCGGAAAGCCCACCCCCGGCAGATCTGCAGGCATGCCCTTGCATGCGTCTGCAAATCTACACCGGGCACTGCAACGCGGCTGCATGCCCTGTGTCTTTTAAAAACCACTTGTAAAGTGGTTTTTAAAAAGCACGTGGCGCCGCCACTTCTGGGTGCCCTAGCGTGGATTGGGGTGTGGAATTACACTAAAGTAATCCCCCCCAATCCATTTTACGGTGTAGACGACCTCCGACGGAGGTCGCGCTACAACGTTTTATTTCCCCGTGTGGAAAGGGCCCCTGACTTCTCCCGGGCTACAGGACCAGGTGCAGTATTTCCCTGAAATACCCTCTCAAAACCCCTATCAATTTTCCTCACTTTGCTTCTACTACTTCTTGTATGAGTGTGTGAGTGCTTGTTCTTTGCGTGTGGAATTGAACAGAATTATATGAATAAAATCACTGAATTGTACCAATTTGCCTGATTCTTGACTCAGCCCTCGCCTGTAGACCTAGGGTAAAAGATCTCGCTACGTTGCCCTGCCTCTCGCATTGCTAACTTGTGCTCCAGCTAATTCCCAATCCCCATTATTTTTGAGCACATGTGGTGTCCCTCACGGGACCCCCAGAAAACAGGGTAACAATGGTTTTAGTAACAATGTTTAAGATTTATTAAGAATTTGTAAGAATTAATCATTACACTTTTTACTGTTGTGCACCATTGGTATTCTTTGGTTTAAATGGGAATCATGCTTTGACACATGCCTTAGTCACATCCCAGCTGGATTACTGCAACAGCTCCATCGGCTGCCAGTCTGTTTCTGGGACCACTTCAAAGTGCTGGTTTTGACCTATAAGACCCTCTATAGGACATGTCCAGGTTTGAAGACCTGCATTCTTTCAGAGGAACCTGCCCGTGCTTTGAGACTGGCTGAGGGGGCCATTTACTCAGTCCCACCATCAGCACAGGTGTTACTCTTGCTATGGCATTGTTGGTGAGGACCCCAGATATCATTTTGATATCAAACAATTCGGCCTTAGCTTGACCTTTTCCAGCCACCCCACTCCATGTGTTTGCGAGGTTCTCCGGACAAGCACAGACAGGGTGTGGCTGCTAATGGTTTTACATTCCAAACCCCATTGAGGCCAGCAATTCAAGCCTCGCCTGTAGCTTCAGGGAACTTCCACTGAAAACCTTAAAATAGCCGCATGGCTCTCAGCCGGACTAGTCCTTGTAAACAGGATATTTACATACCGGCTAAACTACTGTTGTTGAATGTTAAGCTCATCATGCAAACTTGACCTTTTCCAAATCCTTTGTCCAGCTCCAAATTTCCTTTGTTCCCACCTGGCATGCCATAGCCGGTAGGCACAAACTCCCCTCTAAAAGGTCCCTACTTTGGGACTTCCTTGGATCACCCTGGACTTCCATCCAGCCTTGCTGCCACTCTGTCTGTGAAGTTTTCCCCTCAGTTCTCCATAACTGAGTCTGCCTCCTCTCTTTGGACCTCTCTGGATCACTTTGGACTGCCATCCTGCCTTGCTGCCGGTTGTCTAAGGGACTCCCCTCAGCGCCCCATGCTGAGCTTTCTTCCCTGGATCCCCACTTCTCTCCAGGACTACGAGACAGGTCGTATTGCCTTCCCTGAACAACCTCCATTTCTCTTTCCAAGCTAGTTAGTTTATGTTTTGTCCTCTGTGTTTTTGTCTTTAATAAAGAATTGTCTGTTATTTGGAAAACCTTGTCTAGCTGCTCTCTGACCCGCCGCTGTATACGTTGGGTTAAAGATCTCGTTACGTTACCCTGCCTTTCGTTAGCCAAAACAGTGTTCCAGCTAATTTTCCCCAATTTGGTATTTATTTGGCAATCTGGGCGTCCCTCCCGGGACCCCCCCAATTCTCAGGGTAACACAGGTGCATCTGGTGGGACCATGGGACAGGGCCTTCTCAGTGGCTGCTCCCAGGCTCTGGAACTCCCTGCCCAGAAAAGCCAGATTGGAACCCTCTCTACGTTCTCTTTGCAGACAAGTCAAGTCTTTTCTCTTTTAACAAGCATTTTGGGATTGATTGTACAGGACCCACCTACCCAATGGACTTTTTTAAAAAAAAAATTGTTGTGTTGGGGCAGGCAAGTGTGTGTTTAATGGCTTATGTTTTAACTGTTGTTTATAATTTTTGATTGTTTTATTTCCTTTTATCTTTTGAATTTTTATCTGTGTATTTTTTTAAGCTGTTGTGAACTGGTCTGAGTCCAAAATAAGGAAAAAGACAGAAACAAATATAGTGATTATGATAACAACAACAACGCTGGACTAGATGTGCTGTTGTTAGCAGTAAAAGAGTGCAGATAAAATAGAGAGTGCTTCCCATCTTTTTCCCTGGTCTACTCTGCAGGGCTGTTAGGAGATCCAGTGCCCTGTACAGTTTAATTCACAGAGGGTATTGCCTGCTTAAATGTCTAAGCTAAAGAAATTGTCTGTCTTTTCATCTTTGCTTAACTAAAGTCCTCTATTTTGAATTCTCATTGACTTCAAAGGTTGTTCCTGTTGTTAGGCTCGTGTCCTACTTAAAATTATGCCGACATTACTTGGCAAATTCCTCGGTTCTCAGCATTGGTTTCCAGCACACTTTCTATAACAACATTGCTTACACTTCATTGCTGAACGAATACATGTGTGAATCAAGGTTCATTGTTAATTGTTAATCAGAAGTTACGGTATTATCAACCGTGTGTCAGAATTTTAGTCCTGGGAAGGCAAATATTCTTGCACATGCGCAAGAATATGAGATCACTGTCCTCCCAAACCTATTTAACCCTTCCCTTCTTTCAATAAACTGTTCTTCCCTTTCCTCATGTAAGAGGTAGTTTGGACCACTTTCTTGCTGAGGGAGGGGAGTCCCTTTGGCCAAAGTTGAGGATCTTTCCAGGCTGATTCAGAGCTCACTTGCAATTGCATAGACTGCCCAAGGTAGTCTGCACAGACCTAATATTTTAAGTCTGGCCCTATGGGATTTTCCTAACAGTTTCTAAGTTTTCAGAGTTGGTGCCCTGACAGTTTTCCCTCGCAGGTTTCAGGGTTGGTGCTCTCACTGGTTTTCTGGGCTGTTGCCCAAACAGTTTTCAGGATTGGTGCCCTAACATTTTTCCAGAGTTTATATTATTATTATTATTATTATTATTATTATTATTATTATTATTATTATTTATTTATTTGTATCCCGCCTCTCTGTATGGATCAAGGCGGCGAACAACTTACAAATAGCATGTATTTCGAAACATTTCTATACGTGCCCCCAACAAGCTGGGTACTCATTTTACCGACCTGTGAAAGGATGGAAGGCTGAGTCAACCTTGGAGCCGGGCAGGATCGAACTCACAACCTTGTGGCTTGCAGTACTGGCATTTAACCACTGCGCCACCAGGGCTCCCTGGTTTACTGCCAACGCTGTCAGTCTGACCCAGTAGGGCCCTCTTTATGCTCCTTGTTTTGCTAGGAGCAAAGAGATGTTTGTTTGGGTCCAAGAAGAAAGGACAGGAAGATCTATCTACTCCTCTTTCCTCAGCGGTCAAGAAAAAAAAATCACAGAATAAAGATATCAGGTCAAACCCAGGACTAGACAGGCAGAACACACAGGGATTCCACCCTGGCCTTTGAAGAGTGATTTTATGATTCTATGATTCCAAGGCAGCCTTTTAAGCATTAAGTTCAAAAACCCTTGGTACAGGGTTTAGGTATCTCCCACATTCATATTTTTTAAAGCTTTACTTCTTTCTTATTAAGCAGATGAAGAAACTTCTGAGGCTTCTGTCATTTTTTTAAAAAAAATACAAGCAAATGGAAACAATTTTTTCATTACTTATTACATATGTACAGTTGTTGCATATTTGTGAAGTACATTTACACAAGATATAAATAAGGAAAAAAATTATATACCTGATACATAGCACAAAACAAGAATAAAGAGAACAGAAATAGATAAGTATATAACTCCACATTATCCAAGTCATTGTTTAAAAGTGATAACAAAAGATTCTCCCCATTTCCTACTAAAATACTTGATTAGACCTTCCCACTGATTCCTAAAATTATCTAATGATCTATCTTTTAATAGCATTGTTAATTTATCAATTTCCATTATCTCATAAGTGTCAGGGGCATGGGCCCGGCTGGGCCTGTCGCTGCCCCTGAGGCCGCCGCTGAAGCGGCGGCGGATGCAGCGGCGGCCGACAGGGCCTGCGCGGAGGCCGCCGCGGCTGCCGGGGCCTGTGCGGAGGCCGCTGCGGCTGAGGGGCCTTGCCTGGAGGCCGCCGCGGCCGACGGCTCGGGCCTGGCGGCCGTGGGAGAGGCTGCCGGGCCTGGAGCCACCTACCTAGAGGCTGCAGGCTCGAGTCCCTCGTCGTCAGCCGGCTTGCCGGGGTGGGCGGGTCCCGGGCCTGCTCCCGGGGCTCTGCCCACCCGCGGCCCCGATCCGTGGGAGGCCTGGGAGTCTGCCTGCGGCCCCGATCCGGAGGAGGCTGATGCCTCCGCCTCGCCTCCTCCTTTCCAGCAGCGGCGGCAGGCCAAGGAGGCCGTCTGCCGGTCCCGGCGTCTGCTAGAGAGGAGGCGACGGGCAGAGAGCTCGCAGCTGTGAGGCACAGCACAGCTGCGAGCCCTCAGCCACATGGCCACGCCTGATTGGCCGGTGCCTGGCTTGGAGGGCTATTTGAGGCAGGCGCCGGGCTGGGGAAGGCACTGAGCAACAACCGTTGGTCAACCATGGTCCTGCTGTCCATGCCTTGTTCCTGCCCGTGCTTCAGACCAGTCCTCCTGTTCGCCTTGGTGAAGTAACCTGCCTTATGTACTTTAACAGCCTGTGTTTATTTCTGTTAAGACTGAGTAGAAGCCTGCTTGCTTTGTACTTTTGAGTTTTGACTGCATTAAAGCCCTTCACCTCTAACCTGCTCCCTTGCCGCTGCCTGACCACTGCCTGGCACTGACAATTATCTAATGATCTATCTTTTAATAGCATTGTTAATTTATCAATTTCCATTATCTCATAAGCTTCCATGAGCCACAAGTCCACACTGGGAATCTCTTCCTTTTTCCATTCATTGGTGTACAGGATTCTGGCCTTAGTTATCAAATTAAGTATGATTTTTTTTAATATCATTTCTCGATATAACCCTCAACTGAATTGAACATATTTAACAAGTATAATTCCAGTTTCATGGGGAAACTCTTCTTTATGAACTTTGTAATGTCTGTATGAATATTCTTCCAGTATTTTTTGGCTTTCTTATAATTCAACCAGCAATGGTAGGAAGAACCTCTTTCCAATTTACATTTCCAGTACTTTTCATTTTTGTATATTTTGGCAATTTTAACTGGAGTTAGATGCCATCTATATAATATGATAATTTTCTTCAAACAATTGGCAAGCTGTAAAGTTTAGATCTTTCCAGGCTTGTAACCAATGATCTAATTGAAGAGGATGTCCAATATCCTGAGCCCATTTTACCATACTGCTTTTAATAATCTCACGTTCTGTTTCCCATTTTAAAAGTTTATAAAATTTGGCTGCAATATGTTTTTTGCCAGCCTCTAAGATGGCATCTAACTCTGAGATAGAGTCTCCTTCTTTGGAGGTTTTTAAGCAGAGGCTGGATGGCCATCTGTCGGGAGTGCTTTGAGGGTGTTCCTGCATGGCAGGGGGTTGGACTGGAAGGCCCCTGGGGTCTCTTCCAACTCTACATTTCTATGATTCTATGATTCTTATTATCCAATTTGAATCTTGTGTATAACTGTGTATATAAGAATCTGGAGCAACTCATCCCTTCTGCTAGCAATTCTCTTGATTTAAAAGTTGGTCCATTGTCTTGAAATTTTAATAAGTCTTTATACGTCCACCAATTTTTTCAAGGTTCCCTTACAGAGCTATAAAAAGCATCCTGTGGGGACACCCATAATGGCATTTTTGGATAAAGCTGGTGTTTATATTTAGACCAAATTTTAAAAAATGAATTCCTTAAACAAAATTCTTTGTCAGAATGCTTTTTGACATACCATAAGTATGAATGCCGTCCATATTTTAAATCTGCTCCTTCCAAGAACAGTAATCTTTTATTATCCAATGTAATCCAATTCGTTATTCAGGTTAAGGCGTTGGCGTAGGCATAAAGTTGTAAATCTGGAAGTCCTCTTTCTCAAAGATCTGCCATTACACTCCATTTTATTCTTGGCTTTTTCCCAGCCCAGATAAATTTGGTTAGATCTTTGATGTGGAAATTATCTTATTAAAGTATAGGTAAAAACAGAAAGAGAAGACGGCAATTTCCTTTCTTCAAGTAGAAACAACTCTACCTTCTCAAGAGCTGCTTCGAGAAGTCTGGGGAACTCCTTCCCACAGGAGGCTGGGCTGCCTCCCCTTGGCTCTCCTTCTGGGACCACATGAGTTGTGTAAGAAATAAAGAAAACTCAAGTTGCTAAAAGAGCTTTATGTTCTTCATTATGGCAACACTTATTACTGGGTGGGTTCATTTTTCAATTGGTTCCAGTTGATAATTTTATTTTTCCATTCATCCTCACAAATCCCCACTGTACTCTTCCAAATATCATCCTGGCTGACAGTCTTGGAAGAAATCAGGGGTTTGTGAGATAAACATCGAGTTGTTACCATCCAAGAGTGAGAGGAAGCCAGGTTGAAAGAGTAGTTTGAGTGCTGGACAAGGACAATAGGAGGCCAGGGTTCAAATTCCAGCTCAGCATCAGAAACTCTGCCAAGAAAACCCCATAACAGACCAGCTGAAGTGGTGTCTTTTTTTTTTTTAACTAGATGGGGGACTAAAAAACTTTGCATTTTGTCTTCATAAATACTGACATAATATGATACAATGATATGTAAAAACTTCTCAGATGTTTATCTTCTGAGTGAAGAGAGGAAAAAAATGAGCGTCTTTACAATAATGTTAGTGGTTTATGAAGACTGTGATAAAAAGGAATGGAAAGCTGTTAAAAGTGATTATAAGATGAGGTTTAACTCAGTAATTATTAATTCAGTAAGTGTTAATATCAGTAATACTATTTTCTTTGTTACTATGTCTGATCTTTACTTCTCTTTTCAAAATTCCTAATTCCTCTCTTTTTTAATTGCAGAAAGGCTGAAACCCCATCAAAGGAAGGAGGTCTCTTTTTTTAAAAATTAGATTTCTATCTTTATGGTTGGGTTTTTTTAAATTAGATTTCTATCTTTATGGTTGTATTTCCGTGTATTATTGTTATTTGGTTTTTTTGTTAGTAGTTTATACTTATATATATATAGAGAGAGAGAGAAAAGGGAGAGCCATAAAATCATAGAGTTGGATGAGACCCCAGGGGCCATCCAGTCCAATCCCCTGCCATGCAGGAACACACATCAAAGCATTCTTGAGAGATGGCCATCCAGCCTCTGCTTAAAAACCTCCAAAGAAGGAGACTCCACCACTTTCCATTGAGGCAGCAGATTCCACTGCCAAACAGCTCTGACTGTCAGGAAGTTCTTCGTGAGGTTCAAGTGGAATCTTTTTTCCTGCAGTTTCAATTCGTTGCTCCTTGTCCTAGTCTCTGGAGCAGCAGAAAACAAGCCCACCCCCTCCTCGATATGACATCCCTTCAAATATTTAAACATGGCTATCATGTCCCCTCTTAACCTTCTCTTCTGCAAACTAAACATCCCCAGCTTTCTAAGCCGCTCCTCATAGGGCATGGCTTCCAGACCCTTCACCATTTTGATTGCTCTCCTCTGGACATGTTCCAGCTTGTCGACATCCTTCTTGAAGTGAGGTGCCCAGAACTGGACACAGTACTCCAGATGAAGTCTATTCAATGCAGAATAAAGTGGTAACATTACCTCACTCGATCTAGACGCCATACTCCTATTGATGCAACCAAGAATTGTGTTGGCTTTCCATGCTGTTTTTAAGTTATAGATGTTCTAATATGACAGCCAGTTTGTTTCTTAACTTTTGTAGGATTTTCCCTGCGATTATTTTTTTATAGATTTAATATCTGAAGAAAAAAATCAACAACGGAACTACATTACATGTAAAAAGACACTCTGGGATTGTGTGACGATACATCATTCCATAAACCTAAATGAGCAGCTGGTAAAACAAACATCTGCTTTCATTGACATAACAAAGGGAAGCCAAGTGACTTAAAAAATGCTTCTTGGTCTTCCTTATTACTGTCACTTTTTACTATGTAGGTTCATTTTTCAATTCATGCCACATTCAGTAATTTTTCCATTCATCCTCAAAAATTCCCACTGTGTTCTTCCAAATACCATCCCAGCTGACACTCATAAAAGAAATCAGGGGTCTGTGAGGTAACACTGAGTTGTTGCCATGAAAGTAGTGGTTTGAGTGTTGTATCCGGACACTGGGAGACCAGGGTTCAAATTCCTGCTCAGCCACAGAAACCCACTGGGCAAGGCAGTCTCAGTCTCAGAGGAAGGCCAAGGAAAATCCCCTCTGAACAAATTCTGCAAAGAAAACCCCATGACAAGTTCACCTTAGGTTTGCCATAAGTCATAAATGACTTGAAGGCACACAACAATATGCTTAGTTCTAGTGAGCAGTCCACATTCTGAGTTGTGATTTTACCCATCTCTTTATTACACTTTGTTCCAAAACCAGTTTACTATTGGACACAACCACCTATGGAGACTAGACCTTACACCCCACACACACACCCATTAAGTAGTGTTGCATCCTCCTCTTGGCTAGGTCTCTACGTATCCAGCCCTCAGTCCCACCTTCTCCCCTTAGCCTTTCTCCGAGTCCTGCCTGCTCTATTCTTCACCCACAGGCCCCACCAAGACTATTACTCCGTGATCCTTCTCTGACACCACATTATATGTACGTCTCTTTTATACAGAATGCCACTTGTTTCAGTTAAGGCTTCAACTCAGATCAAGAGCTCTTCAATTTATTCTGCTTTTCAGAAGCCTCAACCTCTGATACCCCACAGCACCCGTGATTGACCAGGTCTCTTCTGCTGATGTCTGTTTTGTTCCTCATCTTGCTTATCTTATTTTCCTGTCCTTTCATTTTCCCCTCTGCTCCAGATTCATAACCATACTGGTTATTACTTGCTTTTTCTTTTTGTATTCAGAGCCCCATTTGATAAAATGGCCTGTTAATACCGCTTTACTTGTGTCCCATATTGTCTTCGTTGTAAGTTCTTCCATCATGCTTTCTTTAAAGTAATTTTTTGTTGCCTCTAAAGCAAACAAAGCAAACAAAATGCAAACAAGCAAAAGCAAAGCAAAGCAAAGAAAACAACCATACTGGTTATTACAACAAATACTGTCTTTGCTCTCTTCGGATAGAATTTCACAGAAAGAATGTCAAGGGCTGACCTGAGGAGATTAAAAAAAAATCTACTGCATTGGAACGACAATCTTGTGGCTACACATCTGAAACATATATCGTCCAATTACCTGATGGCAGATAGCCAGAGATGGTGAGAGTAGCCACCTAGAGGTGGCCAGTGAAATCTCCCATCCTTCCCTCCATCCTAGGGACCCTAGAGACTGCTGTCCTGTCCCCAATTTTGGAATGAGGATTCAACCAAGAGTCCAGGCCATATCTGTGTGTGATGTTCAGGACAGTGTTGAGTTCAAGGACTTGAGCTTAGAGGTTTTCAAACGCTTCATTCAGAAACATCAGAGAAACAACTGTGCACCTTGGCAATTGCCAGGAGTAAAGCAGCATTGGATTTGCAGTACCTTACAAGCTGTAACATTTCAAACTAGCAAAAGGTAGCATTCTTTTTGAGAGGTAATGATAACAATTCCTTTTCCAGGCTATTCCTTCCCCCTCCTATTTTCTCATTCCTCTTGCCAACAGTTTAACCTTGCAGCAGACTACTTAAAACAATTCATTACAATAGCATTTCCCCATTCCCAGCACACTGTTTCCCATTCAATCCCATCATCCCTCCACAGCACAGTGAAGCCCAGTAAGGCATCAAGGCAAGGCAGCTATCTAAAAGCATGGCAGGGACAGTAAAGCTGACCTGACATTGTGGGAGGAAGTAGGGAGTGGAGATGTAACAGAGAGCTACGACATGTTGTCAGCTACAGAAAATGCCACTCAAGGGCCTAGTCCTCAAAACTGATCATTCCCCTTTTGGTCCCTTAGGCTGAAAATCCCCAGAGGAACTCTCCTTGCTTTCCCCTCCTGAGCATTAAAGAAAAAGGGAAGAAGAGCCAATGCAGGAATTGAACACCTTCCAGGTCACCCCAAATGATCTGAAAGGGGGTTCCCTCTTTTGCTTGAGGGAGAAAATGAGGAAAATCCTCCTTCGCTTGAGCCATATCGTCCTGTGTCTCAACATCCTCCCCACTCTAAGGGGCCTCCCCTCGTCTGCCATCCCCTGCAGTCCTGTAGAAATAGAACTTGCAACATACAGCCCTGACTCTCTAAAGTCAACATGGAGGTCTGCTGAGTTACAGGTTCAGAACTTAGGAGCCAACCTTCAATAGTCTCAACAAACCAAGGCTTCTGCATCTGCTGCATCAGGATGAGATGCTGGGTGACAAAGGCAAGATCCTTAAAATTACTGGAGGCTGCAGTCTACCATGGTTCCCACCGGAACACCTGGCGCTTGGTATTCCATGTAGTGGTGGCCACGAGCAGGGGATCCTGCCTGGGCTTGCTAGCGGTCCGAAGTGATCTCAAGCTTCTCTCTTCCAGACTAAGGAGCGTGTTCAAGCATGGGAGAGCTCATTTCCTGATTGAGGAGCCATATCTTTTGTATGGCAATTTCTGGGGGAAGGGACCAGCACCAAGATGATACAAAGACAATCCAGTCCGTTTCCAGTACTCTTCTTCCTCTGAAGAGAGATGTGATAGCACTCCTCTCAGCTGCATGAGTTCCTCTGCTGTGGCAGGACTGGAGGGTGTGGGCCCTGCAGCCATCCACCCTTTGCTGAGTGGATGATAGGATCCTCAGGAGGTGGGAGCCAGGTGCGCTTGCTGCTGGGATTACAGGCACCTGTTAATGTGACAGCACTGTTCAATCAAGAGCTGCAGGGTGGCTAGAGGGGCAGCCAAAGCCAGTTCATTCAAGGTGTCATCTGCTAATCCCACCCGGTGTTGGTCCTCCACTGCTGCATCATTCCTAACTTCCAAGAGCAACATTTTCCACATTCCTGGAATATGTATGGTTTCCCTCCTGCACGGAGTCTCTTATGCATTAGAAGACGTACAACAAAATTTCTGACACTCCTGGCACTTTGTACATTTTCTCTCCTTTTGTGCTTCACAAGGTATGAACTCCAAGCAAAACATTCACACTGCAGGCATTTCTACTGCTTCTTGTAAGCCGCTTTGTAAGCAGCTTATTTGTTGTCAACTGCTCTGCATCCCAAATTGGGAAAAAGTCAGGATAGAAAGACTAATACTAATAGTTTCTGTCCTGTATGAATAAATCTCATTGCCCAGAAAGTGTGAACTGCAAGCAAAACATTTCTAACGCTGCTTGTATTTTTATAGTGTCTTTCCAGTGTGAAGTCTTTCATGACTGATAAGGTATGCATTGCAAGCAAAGCATTTCCCACACTCCTGGCATTTGTATGGCTTATCTCCTGTGTGGATTCTCTTGTGATTCACAAGGTTGGAGCTGTGAGCAAAACATTTCCCACACTCCTGGCATTTGTATGGTTTCTCTCCTGTGTGCACTCTCTGGTGGGTGACAAGGGATGAATTCTGAGAAAAACATTTCCCACACTCTTGGCATTTGTATGGTTTCTCTCCTGTGTGGACTCTCCGGTGCTTCACAAGGTCTGGACTGTGAGCAAAACATTTCCCACAGTTCTGACATTTATATGGTTTCTCTCCTGTATGGATTCTCTTGTGATTAACAAGGTCTGAACTGTGAGCAAAACATTTTCCACACTCCTGGCATTTGTATGGTTTTTCTCCTGTGTGGATTCTCTTGTGCTGCACAAGGTCTGAGCTGTGAGCGAAACATTTTCCACACCCCTGGCATCTGTATGGTTTCTCTCCTGTATGGATTCTCTTGTGATTCACAAGGTCTGAACTGTGAGCAAAACATTTTCCACACTCCTGGCATGTGTATGGTTTCTCTCCTGTGTGGACTCTCTTATGCCTCACAAAGTGTGAACTGTGAGCAAAACATTTGCCACACTCCTGGCATTTGTATGGTTTCTCTCCTGTGTGCACTCTTTGGTGGATCACAAGGTTTGAATTTTTAGCAAAACACTTCTCACACTCCTGGCATTTGTATGGTTTCTCTCCTGTATGGATTCTCTTGTGATTCACAAGGTCTGAACTGTAAGCAAAGTATTTCCCACACTCCTGGCATCTGTATGGTTTCTCTCCTGTGTGGACTCTCAGGTGCCTGAAAAGGTGTTCATTTCGAGTAAAACATTTCCCACAGTTCTGGCATTTGTATGGTTTCTCTCCTGTATGGATTCTCTTGTGATTCACAAGGTCTGAACTGTGAGCAAAACATTTTCCACACTCCTGGCATTTGTATGGTTTCTCTCCTGTGTGGATTCTCTTGTGCTGCACAAGCTCTGAACTGTAAGCAAAACATTTCCCACATTCCTGGCATTTGTATGGTTTTTCTCCTGTGTGGACTCTCAGGTGCCTCACAAGATGTTCATTCCGAGTAAAACATTTCCCACACTGTAAGCATTCAAATCGTTTCTCTCCTGTGTGGAATTTCTGATGGATCAAAAGGCTGGAACTGTGAACAAAACATTTCCCACACACCTGGCATTTAGATGGTTTCTCTCCTGTTTGGACTCTCTGATGAATCACTAATACTGATCTCCAAGCAAAATTTTTCTCATATTCCTGGCATTTGTGTATTTTCTTTCCCTTCCTGACTGCCTGATGGCTCAGATGATGCAGTTTGAAATTAAAATATTTCCCTGAAACTTTACATCGGAAGTGTTTTTTCCCAGCATGAAGCTTCTTCTGAAGCAAAAGAGCCATGTTTTGGTCAAAGTGCTTTTCACTTATTTTGCACTCAAAGGGCTTTTCTGTTGTAGAAACTTCCTTTTCTGTGTGGGCTTCCTGGTGTCTGGTAAGCTCACATTTGTGTCCAAAGCATTTACCACACTTCGCATATACTTTGCTTTTTCTCCAGTTTTCTCCTGAAAAAAAGGAGAACAGAAAACAATCATTCCTGAAAGTGAGAGGAAAGGAGTCACAGAGATTGGGAAAGAGACTGAGTTGGAATAATTCTAAAAACAGCACAAACAAGCGGGAAAGGAAGACATATTTGTTATCCTTTTTTAAAAAAAAAAAAAAGTCTGTTCATTAAAAATGTTTTGACTGCCGTGAGCCTCTGAGGCAGAGGTGAGCAATAAATGCTCCACAGACCACATCTGGGTTAGCCTAACCTGTGCATCCTTCTCTTTGGCGGAATGGATGTATTTGTTTTTTTTAAAGAACAAATCATTGCCTTTTTCTGCAGCTAAGAATCTACTTTTCTACAAGCTATTTTGTCATCTTTCCCTCTAATTTCTTTTTCTCAACGTCCAGTTTTCTCCCCACATGTCCAGTTAAGGTTGCATTTTTCTGCTCCAATGTAGAAAGTACCATGCCTCATCCATCCAACATCCCACGTTGGATGGGAGGAAAATTGTATGTCTTACAGCTACTTACTTTCTGATAAGGACAGTATATATTAAACAGACAAGTAACTTCTTACTGCATGTACGTTTCATTACATTCCTCTGATAGCACATCTTTCACCAAACTATGGTCTATCTTTTTGTCTCCTTTTTATAATTAAAAGAAAATCCCACTTCCTTTGATCTCTCTTCCACAGGTCATGATAGCCCCATCACCTGCATCCAAAAAAAGAAGTCAGCCTTGGCAATGTCAAATCTCAGACTAGAATTTCATCCTCAATTCAACCCAGGTCTAGGACAGAACAAGAGAAAAAAAGTAAGCTTTCTAAATTGACAACCTCAATTCTTTCCTTCTTGCGAGAAGAGATGTGAGAGCCACAGTACATTCTAGAAATCCTAACACTGCATGGAGGATTTGGAGAAAAAAAAATCAATCTTAGTTTAAGAATAAACCTGAGTTTAGCAGTCTATAGCAATAAAAAAAGGATACTTGTTCACCTGAAGAGTACTGCCATGGTGGCAATTAACATCCCTCTTTTCAGTCTTAGAGATTAAAAACTGCAGAGCGACCCATGGATCTCTGCTTTACAGGAGCCACGTTGGATGCAAGACCATTCCTGTGGGAGGCAGGGCAGAACAGTAACACTTTCCATAACTGGTTTTCTTCTTCTTTTCTTTGGGGAGGAGAAAGCATTTGCCTTTCTTCAGCTCTACAGACCTTACCGTAAATCTTAGTCAGATCATGAGGGTTCTTCCTGTTTTACAGATAAGAGGGAAGCCTGTGGTTTTCAGATCCCACTAGGCTGAAAGAGGAATCCAAGAGAACTGGAACTGCTATGTATAAGACCATGTTGAAAGATGTATTTACGATAGAGCCTACGGGGCAAATGATATGCAACTGGTGCTACCTGGATTGGGGTAACTAGAAGCAGACAGGTTCTAATACTGAAGGTAGGTGTGCAGCTCCAGAGTGGAAGTTGAAGAGAAGCAGGAATGCGCAAAGGACCTCCCTGAGACAACAGCAGTGGCAGTTTAGCTTACTCTTGTGCGTATGGTCCAGATAAGGGCCCTGGCAAACCACTTCTGAAAGATGGTGGAAGCAATACACCCAATTACTGTACAAAAGGGAAGAAAGAATGACAGATTCCTTCAATGACAAATGGGCTCCACTTGGCAGGGGGGGGCGTACATTTTAATGGCCTATTTGGCAGAACAGAGAGGGAAGAGGGAAGAAAGATGGCACTGGAGCAGATAACCTTGCTTGGAGCGCCACAATAGGACGAGCTGCCAATTTGTTTTATTTTACTCTTGGCATTCTGCTATTTCACTGTTTTAAAAGCATAGGACAGTATGCTGCCTGTAGTTGTAATGCCCAAAGGTTAAAAATTACTGGAAAGACTCACAAACAGTATTGCAAGAAAGAGCTCAGTGTTGTCTCAGATGAGAGCAGCCAGCTACTGCCTGCATGGCCACTAAGTTTTTCCTTTCCCTCTTATGGTTTTTTCAGAACGTGTTAAATGTCTTTTACCCTCTCTTCTCAACCATTAACAAAGTGCTTGGGGTTATCGTCACCTCCACTGCTGAGGAATCTGTTTGGAAGTAGTTTGCTTGGAAAGTGGCAAATATCAAATTAACAAGTCTGTGCTGCAGACAGCAGACTGGATAAATTAAAATCAGCTGGCTTTAACCGCTGGATATTTTCTACCACAGCTGGCATGGTGTTTACCAGAAACACCTAGAAAGAGCTGGCTCTCCCACTCTACTCCCATTATGGTCCTTCGAGACTGTGCAAAAATAAACTACAATTACTCAGTTCTTTGCACAAGATGGCGAAGAGGAGACAATGAATGAACTGAGAGAGGAACGTGAGTCATTGGAGGATGGAGCCCCCTTGAATCAAACACCCTTGTGTTACTGTGGTCCATAGTCCTATTCCAGGTCTACTAAATGTAATTCGATATAAAAAGATTGGACATTCAAACTGTTTCCCTCCACGTTGTTGAGAGGTACCTGGATAAGCACGCACATGGACATGGCCGAACGGCTGAAAAATACAAGAAAAATCCTAGGCAGGCCAGTAATTTTCTGGCACGCAGCTTCAGGAAACCTCCAGGCAAGTACACATTGAAACTAAATTAAGTATGCACCCAGCCCACAAAAGATTCTCAGTCCCGAACCACCAGCTTGACAAGGTTAGCGCTTCTGAATATCCAACGGTCAAGGGTTCCCCATTTGCATACTGTCTGCGTTATTGACAACTCTGTCTAAATCCAATCATTTTAAGTGATGACCTTTCGGAGGCTTTGTCTCCGATCCCCAGGAACGGACTACCCTACAGGTACATTTCCCCCTGTAAGAACCCCTGATTTTAAGTGCTTCTTCGGATCGCTCTCGGCTTCCTCACCATTCTGCTGCCACTCTGCCGGCCGAAGCCTTCCCCTCAGCCTCCATGTGCTGAGATTCACCACTCCAGACTCTCTGGCTATATTTCAGCTTTCTGGACTACAGGATCAGGTGTACTATCTCCCCCGAAAATCCTTCTTAAAATCTCCTGTTTTCCTCCCTTTATTTTCTTAGGTCTGTGCAAGTGAGTAAGTAAGTGTGCAGTTACTTAGGTTTTGAATAAAGAAAATAATTATTACTTTATCGTGTTTGGGTCCTGACTCAGCCTGACCCCGTAAAAGCTGGGTATAAGGTCTCGCTAGGTTACTCTGCCTCTCGTAGTTCTACAGCTTGTGCTCTGGCCAATTCCCATTCCCCATTATTTGAAGCACACTGAGGTGTCCCCCACGGGGCCCCAGAAATCAGGGTAACAGTGGTGGAGAATGCGGGCAGCCCCTGTACCCCTAATTTGAGTGGAAGTCATGACCCACTCAAGTCAGGCTGGTAGAGACGTAGGGAACGGCTGAGTCAAATTCCTAGAGTGATAGAAACATGTGCAAGTGAGATCTGTGTGTCTGAGCTCCAGGAACTATTCTAGCAGGTTGGAAATCTGTCCCCCTTTCTCTCTTGGTTTGTGTGTGGCAGCCGCCCTGGCTTGGTCACTAGCCCCCGGGCAATGAATCAAGTCCGATAGCAAGGGTTGTGCACAAACTGTCCCGGGAATCACCTCCCTAACTTGGGGACTATCGTGGGCTGGGATCCAAAGCACTAGGGCGTTAGGCACAGTCCACATACATATACACGGCAGGCACACAGCACTTAGGGAAGAAATTCCCCCAAGGTAACACAGGTGCATCCCATCTGTAGACAATAGGTGTGGGTGGTGAGTCCCAACCAAAGCAAGGGTTTTTGAAGAGGTTTTCCCAAGGTAGAGGAAAGGTGCCCCTCACCCAAAAAACTGTTAGGGACAGTTCAGACAGGTTCCTCTCCCTTTGCCCTTGCTGCTAGGCCAGGCAGCGCTGTAAGTTCCCAAGAGTTCGTTTTCCCCTTCATTGTCAGGCGGAGTCCTAGTGAACATTTCCCTGGGTCTAGGTGATCCTCCCCATCCCTGAACCGTGTCTTCGTCCTTTTGCCCCTAAGCTGTCAAGGTGGAAGGCCGGGCTTAGACAGGCAAAAGTGACCTTTTCTGGGCAGACTGGAGATAGGCTCCCAACCCTGTCCTAAATTAGTTCCATTGAGTTCATTTCCCTAGCATTCCCCAAGGGATCTCGGTGATCCTTCCCATGCCTCCAAGTCCTGGTTCCACGTAAAAGTGAGTGTGTTAGAGAAAGGTAGGAAAATGGAAGTAAAGAACCTCATGCAGGAGAAGGAGGTCAAAGGAAAACTAGAGCAGTGGGTCTTGAGCAAAGGGAAATGCCCCTGGAAGGAAACAAGCTTCCAGATGGCAGATCCCTTTGCCACCCTAAAAGAGGCATATGTCCAAGCCCATAAGTCAAGGAACCCGTTTGGGTCATCCAAAGATGCCCTGGCTGCATGGGGACTTTGGCTCACAGCTAAAGATGCGTCCAGCACCCTGGTTGAGGCCAGAGCCATGGTCGTAGAATTAGATAAGGAAATTGCCCAGCTTCAAGCCGAGAACGAAGCCCTGCGTGCGGACAAAGTAACGTTCGCGTCCGTAGCACAGGCTACCTCTCAGAAGCTTAATGAGGTCACCATCCAAGCCCAGACTTGAAAAGAAAGGTCTAATCTGTTAGAGGAGGAATTAGCCCAGTCCAAGGCTGTTGCCAAGTTTATGGCGGCCCAAGTCAAGGAACAGCAGAACACTGTCAGCCACGCAGCTTGTCAGAAAAGGGCTGAGGAATTGGAGAAGCAGCTTCAGACACGCCAGGCTGTAATTTCGGCTGTCTGTCCGGAGTTTCTCCCCTCTTTCCCTCTTGCCGCCATCAGGGAGCCGCTGCTTGAGGATGCAATGGCTACGCACCCCCACAACCCAGACTGGGTTGACCATAGCGCTCCAGTCCAACCAGCTGAGACTAGATCCACAACTAAGAAAAGGGTAGGACCCCATAGAGATGGAGGTAATGAAGATGAAGTGCAAGAGACCCAGGAGATCAAAACTAGAATCCCCTGGAGAGCCACAGAGGCCAAGGCAATCACAGATCAGCTTGGCCCTCTCAATAAACATACAGGAATCATGTGGCTCAACGCAGTGATTCATTCCCACCCCACAGCCAACAGCCAAGACCTAACTCAGCTGGCCCGGTTGTGCATGTCACCCTCTGAACTACCGACCCTAGAATCGGCCGTGGCTGCCCGAGATTTAGTGAGACTCGAGGCCCACGACTGGATGAGGGAGATTATTAGAATCCTGTGGCCAGGACAGAGCGCAGGAGTTTTATATGTTATGGAGCAACAGGGTCTCAAGGAAAATCCTGAAGCATACGTGGCCTGGAAGCAGCTTCTGGCCATATTAGCAGGGAAGGTCCGCTTAGCTCCAGGGGGTACAACTTCAACAATGTGGAATTCAAGACTCTCCTTTATGGAGACTTGAACCACAAAACTAAAATGGCACTGGGGCTCATTAATCCCGAAAACGCCCACTGGGAAGAGTGTGTTGCTGACCTGCTCCACAAGGCGGGTGCCCTGAAACCTCCCCCAAAGCCCCATAGAAAAGAAGCTGGGAGTTGGGAGCCCATACAAGAGGTAACGTACATGAACTATGGCCCCCATTCTCAACATCGTAAATCTGCTCCGAATTCAGTCCCCAGAGGGAACGGGAACTCACATCTCCCTCCCAGACAGGAATACAGAGGCAGGCAAGAATCCTGGCAAGCCAGAGATCCCTGAGGCCCCCCAAGGAAGGCAGGGAACACTACACCTCAGCCTCAGGTTCCAAAATCAGCCCCAGACAGTAATGTTCCAAGGGAGTCCTCCGGTGGCTATGATCCTTCCCAGACCTACTCGTCCGATCGAGTAAAGATCTGGGGAGTCTTGAGGAGGCTCGGACTGGACATGAACCAGTTCTATAAAAGACCCACGGCAGAGCTCATAGATGCCCTAGAGAAGCACCTCCAAGCAGGAAGTAAACAGCCGGTAAATACCATGACCAATGGTCTCCCTCCGACTGGATACGATCCCATCTTGGAGATATCAGAATAGGGGTGCCCCTGGTCCAAGAAGCTCCCTCAAAATGCCGTGGCTCGGCTGAAGCCAGACAAGTGGGGAAGATTCTGGGTGAAGGCAGGCATCGGGACCAAGAGGGATAAAACTCCTGCCACCCTTCTTGTTGACTCTGGTGCAGCACTGAATGTGCTGCGCCCAAATCTAGTCAGAGACAGTGAACCCACCCCTGAGACTATCTGGTTGACCGGGTATGGCGGGGGGGACATCACGCCAAAACTTGGACTAATATCCCCATGTCCATAAACACATTCCATTTTAAACTGTGGGCTTGTGATAATCAGGGGGAAGACAAAGGTCTTCTAGGCATTGGATTCCTCTGAGGAAACAAGCTCACAGTGGATTATGCGAACGGGTTTTTATGGAAGCTAGAGCAGGGCCCCCCTGAGATCTCTGCAGTGCACTGCTGCACTGCAATCAAGGCTCCCGCCCCTGTGCAATGCTTAACCAGTGACCCATGGGTCCAAGACTTCCCAGAGGTGTGGATCAAGGATAAGATAGAGTGTGGGAAGGTAAAAGGCGCCTGTGTTCTAATTGAGGGCAAGGACCCGCCACCCCAGAAGCAATATAAATACCCTGTCAAAGCAGAAGGCATAGGGAAAACAATTGAGGGACTAGTCAAGTGGGATGTAGTCACCCCTATGCAGTCCATCTGTAATGCACCCTTATGGCCAGTTTTGAAGGCAGATGGCAAGACCTGGAGAATGACGGTCGATTTCAGAGCTTTAAACTCCGTCACTCCTCCTGTAGCCCCAGTAGTGGCCAAATACAATGAAATCCTGTCAGCCATTGCCACCGGCACCCGGTACTATAGCATAGTGGATCTGGCTAATGCCTTCCACTCGATACCTCTGCATGAGGTGTGCTGATACAAATTTGCTTTCACGTTCCGTGGGCAGCAATATGTTTTCAAACGCGCACCACAAGGTTTCCACTCTAGTCCCAGCATTTGTCACACCCATGTGGTCAAGATGTGGAATAGGCTGCAACTTGCATTGCAATCTCGCGTCTTGTCCTATGTGGATGACATTTTGATTCACTCAGACTCAGAGGAGAAAACTAGGGACGTCACCAAAGAGGTTCTGAAAATCCTAGCAGACACCGGATTTAAGGCAAATCGGGAAAAAGCGCTGCTAGTCTCCACAGAAGTTACGTATTTAGGACTCTGACTAGGGACTGAGGGTCATACGCCTGATGCTCAGAGGGTTGAGGTAATTGTGAAACTGCCAGCCCCCACTGGTGTGCACTCCCTCCGTTCACTCCCGGGCACCTTCAATTTCTCTAGAGACTTCATTGAGTCTTTTGCTGCTAAGGTGAGACCTTTGTATGCTCTTTTGAAAAAGAATGCCCAATGGGAATGGAGAACTGCTCAACAGCAGGCATTTGCACAATTGAAAGAGGACCTAATAAGAGCGTCAGCGCTTGCTCATCCAAACATGGCTCCTCATACACCTAGCCATCTCGGACAGGAGCATAGGAGTTCTGTCCCAACACTTAAATGGCACTCAGCGAGTTATAGCATATGCCTCCTGTAACCTGGACCCACACAAGGCCAAATTCACCCCTTGTGAGAAGACATGCCTCACTCTGGTTTGGGCTCTAATACATTGGAAATTTATGATTGGAAGTGCCCATGTGATTGTCCAGACCCCCCACACCCCTCTTGAATACATTCTTTCTGGAAAAGTCCAGAACGGCCAGGTATCTAATTCCAGGATTGCCAAATGAACTATTTCCTTGGTGTCACGTGGAGCAGACTTTCAGAGACCGTCTCAGGATCCCCCAGCTCCCTATGGTCTACTGGTGACCGGAGTCATGCATGAGTGCCCTTTGCCACCTATGATCAAGAACAACTGGCCAGTTGAGTGGGAAGCTTCTCTTGAAGTAACACAACTGCAAGGCTTTACTTGTTGGTTCTGTGATGGTTCCTCCATGTACGTAGATGGTAGCCCCAGGACAGGCTTTGGAGTGATCCGAGTCACAGATTCCTTCACCCTCCAGGGGAAAGCCAGACCCCACTTCAGCTAAGCGGCTGTAGTAGAAGCTCTACGGGCTATCCTAGAGCACGAACTGCTTCACTGCCCCCTAGCCATTTACACAGACTCTGACTGGACAGCTAAAGCCGCCAGTGTGTGGCTTCCAATCTGACTCCAAAATGATTTAAAAATTGCAGATGGGAAACCCATAGCCCATCTGGATAAGTGGGTCAGAATTGCAGCCCAAATTGAAGAAAGAACTGCTCCCACATGGGTTGCTCACGTCCGAGGGCATCAAAAGAAAGGCACGTCTTCTTGCCTATGGAACAACCGGGCTGATGCAATTGCCAGGGATGCGGCCTTGCAAGACGATGGGACTCCCATCGCCCCTATCAATGTTAACCCCAAAGAGCTCCTCATTCCCCCTCTCCTTGACTTAGGAATGTTGCAGAAGTGAGACCCTAAAATAGCAGAACTAGCTAAGGAAGGGACAGACTAATCTGGACAGCTTAAAATAGAGCAGCTTGAGGGAGTATTTTGGGCAGTAGATGCCAGAGGTCAGCACTACTGGATTGTGCCCAAGGACCTCCGGGGCGACATGATCCAATTCGTGCATGAAAAAGGACATTGTGGACGAGGGATCACGTTAAACAGGGTCAGGGAAACTGGGTGGTGGCCACAGATCAAGCAGGATGTAGACCAGTGGGTCGACAACTGCTTGTCTTGCGCCATGGTCAATGCTGACACATCCAGACCTAAGGCACCCATTCAACACCAGTGGACTGAGGGTCCCTGGACACGAATTCAGATTGATTTTATAGGTCCTTTACCCACCACACTTGGAGGAAACAAGTACTGCTTAACCATGATCGATCCCTTCAGCAAATGGATTGAGGCTTTCCCCTGCCGCAACAACATAGCAAGCACAGCTGCGCACCTGCTGTTTAACAATGTGTGGGTGCGCTGGGTGTCACATGACCTTGACTCAGATCTTGGGGTACATTTCACCAGCAAGGTGACACAAGAGCTGTGCAAAGCACTGGAAATACGCCAAAGATTCCACATAGCACATCACCCGCAGAATTCTGGACAAATTGAACAAACGAATCGTTCCTTGAAGGAGGCATTCCAAAAGGTGGTGTGTTCTTCAGGGAAGGATTGGGACACGAAGCTACACATCATCCTGATGGCCTTTAGAAGCACCGTGGCATCACGTGGTTTTACACCACACATGGTCATGACAGGGCGTAAAATGATGTTGCCAGAAGCCTTCTGGATCGATACAAGCCTCCTCTCTGATTTGGAACCCGTTGTCTTGAACACCGAGTGGGTGAGAAATCTAATTCATCAAATTGGCCAAACACACCGGCAGGTCGCAACACAGCTAGGGAAAAATTTACAGAGAATGTACAAGAGGCTGGGATGGGTACACCACCCTTGCCAGTGGGAAGAGTGACAGCTGGTCTTGTATAGGAATTTCTATAAGACAAGCACTCTCTTGCAAGAGGCTGTTAACATTCTTTATAATCCAGTAAAGAGAGACAGATGAAGGGAAACAGTAATGAGAAAAGCAAAGTTCAAGTTGAGGGTTCATATAAGTGCACAAAAGATCATTCTGAAAAGGACACAAAGTGAATAAAAAAGTGGCCCAAAAGGACAGGCGTAGGAAAGAAAAGAAAAAGTAAAAACAATAAAAACATGAAGAAGTCAGGAAAACAGGGGAAATCTGCCCTCCACGTCTGGAAGAAAGACATGCAGAGATTGTTTGATTTGACTCGCCTGTAAAAGCTGTCCCTCTGAAGGCAACACAGAAGCAACTCCACAGAAGAAAGAATTAAAAAATCATGGATGTGCAAAGACAATCATCATTAGAAAGCCTCAGCTGAAGACTCAGCCTCAGCTAATCGGATTGGTGACCTGGCACTGGAACTGACACAAGATCAGCATGAAGAAAAGATACTCAGTTGTCAGAGAATACAGAATCTCTCAAGCTGAACATTCCCCCCTCATCTTATAGAGTTGCAGATGAATTGTAGTTTACGATCTAGCTGGAATCTGGTGCTCATCCCTCAAATCTTGGTGTTTATGAATTATCCTAAAACAAAGGGTTCTCTTGATCAATCAAAGTACATTGTGCAATTCCCTTGTATTCTAGATGAGTTTTTGTCAGGTGCCCTGAGGCCTCCTGATACTGTCCACATAGATTATCTGTTTAACAACAGGTAGAACATGCATGTGGTTATTGCTTTTTCAGGGACCAGACTTAGTGAGTTTCATTTTTAGTGCAAAGGTTTTTTTTCCTTAAAGATTGGTTTAGTCCTAGGAAAATTTTTGGGAAATCATATATTGGCCCCCCTTGCAAAGTCCAGCAGAGTCAGTTAAGGCTAATAAGAAGGATAAGTCACAAAACACTGGCAGTTTTTCAGATTTAAGACCAATGTTTTTATGCAGAAACAGAAGAGGAGTTCGGCCTCCCAGTTCCCTGGAGTCTTCACCAAACCACATGTCAGGATGGCAGGACAGAGCTCTCCTGTCATGAATTACTTTGAAAGATATATGAAAGGCATGGAATGAAATGAAATGTGCCAGAGGGAATATGGGCATGGAAGGTGAAATGCTAAATTCTTTTACAATGAAATGTACATGTGGGAATCTTGCTATTACTTTCCTGAAATATAAAAGAATAGATTTGGATGCATGCTGTTTGAGCATTGAAAACTTTAGAGTCTTAATTACACTCTGTTTGTTACTGGAAATGTTCTGAAACCTAAAAGGTAAATCTTGGATGCTTGCAGTTTGCTTTCTGAATTTCATGTAGGCAAAATGTACCCTGCTTCTTAATTATCGTGTCTCATGTATGCCTCCTGAGTATCACGTATGTAAGAGAATAAGATCTATTTCCATTCATTGCCCTTCAAGAAACATGGGTTGCAAGTACTATTGATATGCTCCCCAGTTATATATTTTGGTCTGAATCCACATGTAAAATAAAGGCAGTGCCATAAACTCTACCTCTGTGTCCAGTCAAAATGTCTATTTGTTTTCAGGCAGAATCATAAATGTAAAAGAAGAAAAGGTGGTAAAGAAAATGGGTCAGGAGATTCCTAGGGCCTAGTTTCAAGACATTCAGGCAGATACCAAATTTGTAAAAGATGAGGCTGAACAAAGCCACAGAGCCTTTGTTCAGAGATATCAGCAAGACAACCTTGAGATATAATACTCGTATTAAGTTCTGTTAGAAATTCCAGGGAATCACAAACTTAGGAGCACTTGAAGGAATAACAGGACACTGGCATACAAAGAAAAAAGATAGATATCTATCAAGACTTAGCACCAGAAATTATACAGAAAGAAAAAAAATAAGAACAGGGGTTCTTGACCAAGACACCAAGGAAAGCTTGATTTACATATAAATGAGGCTTCAACTTTAAAATAATAATTGGGAATAAGGCGAAAATCTTCATGGCTGATACAAAGAAAAGCTGGTTGCAATCTGGGAGAAGTTAGAAATGAAGATTCTGGACGACACAGGATTAGCACAACAGCAAACTGGGAGGAAATAAATCTGATGGCTGCAGAAAGATTGTATAACATGAAAGAACAGAGTGGGCTGGAAGAATACAAGTCAATGGGAGGGATTGGCTATGGAAAATGAAGCTGTCTTCTCCTTACAGACCACTTAGAAGCCTCAACTCTTAAACCAAGGATTTAATTAATTCCTTGCATAATTAACTTCTTGTAAAAGCTATTCAAAGGTCTTTTGGGAGAACATCATTTTAGTTGCTTACATTCTGTTTAGTTCCCAAATGTGTGAAATTTATTTAATCAGCTAACTCGTGCTTAGTCTATACAAACAATGCAGGCATTACTTGCTTATCTGACCAGTACCTATCTTCTCCTATAGGGAACATGAGGAAGTTACAGAGGCGCGCTTGGGACCACAGGGGTGCTGGTTGAAGTCTCTTAAGTTGACGTGGTGCCCTTTTTCCCGCCCAGCTTGCTTTGCAGATGATACTTTATTATTTACTTGAAACCCAGTTAGAAGCACTGGCCATTCACATACGATTCTTAAAAAGTTTCAAAAATTCAATGGATTTAAAATAAGCTATAAAAACTCAAAAATACTGAATAAATAATACACAAAAATTAAATTAAAGAGATCAGTTCTTCTTGTTTTTGATAACTAAGTACTTCTGTAGCTAAAAATTTATTACACCTAAAAGAAATGCTAGAAGACTAATCTTCCATTTTCCCTATTAGCTTTAGCTTATACAGTTCAAGCTCACATTTGAATCCTTTTACTTTTTTATTTCTGGTTCAGTTAATATTTACTTCTCTTCCAGTTCGACAGGACCTTTGAAATACCAGGAAGGACACCATTTCTGAAGCCGTGCCTTAAGGGGCTCCCAGAGACTGGGAAGAGTGAGGCTCCTGCTCCCACTCAGAAGGTGTTACGGGGATTATGATGATTGCATTTGGAACAGAAATTCCCACCAGTGAGGGAGCCTTACCAAGAGAGGCCACAATCCCTTGGGTCTCCTCCATGATCTGCACGTGCAGGGCTCTCTGATCTGGATCCAAGAGAGCCCACTCCTCCGGGGAGAACAGACAGCCACATCCTCAAAGGTGATGGGGCCCTGGAGGAAAAAAGGAAACATTTCCTGCTCACAGCTCACATAAACCTCCACACTGGCTGTTAGAGAAGGCCATCAGTAGAGGCACCATGCCTCTGAACACCAGCTGCAGGGGAAGAAGAGCGGGAAACGGCTTCTCTGCCTGGGTTGTAAGCTTCTAGAGACTTCTGGTTGGTCATAGTGGGAAATGTGCTTCAAAGGGCACATGCCTGTTACATCTTGGTTGGATTACTGTAACACACTCTATGTGAGTCTGCCTCTGAAGACTGTTTGGAACCATGAACTGATCCAAAGGCCCACAACTCTCTTGTTGCAGCAGCTCCACTGGCTGCTACTCTGTTTCTGAGGCCAATTCATAGTGCTGGTTTTGACCTACAAGGTGCTGCATAGCTCAGGTCCAGATTATCTGAATGTCCTCATTCTGCCATATGAACCTGTCCATGCTTTGAGATCTGCTGAAGGGCCCCTTCCTCAGTCACACCACCCTCACAGGTACATCTGGCAGGAACACGGAAGGGGCGCTTCTCAGTGGCTGGTCCCAGGCTTTCCAAGGCCCATCCCAGAAAAGTCAGACTGGAGCCTCCCTACTTCCTCCTTGCAGACAAGGAAAATCTTTTCTCTTTCAACAGGCAGTTGAGGATCACTTGTATAAGGTATCGATTGTATCAACACTCAGGGTGAATTTACTGTCAGTTTAAGTAGCTCCCACTTTTGTATTTCTAAAAGCTCCACTTCTTTCCGTTAAGTAGGTGAATAAATTTATGGACCTTAGTCATATTTTTTTTTAAAATCCAAATCAAAGGGTACACAATTGTCAGTTAGCACTACCAGGGATGTGAGCCCAGAACTAGAGATATCTAGGCTGATCCAGTCCTCATTTTTCAGTTATCCTTCTTCTTACCTGATCAGGTTCCACTCCATCGCAAGGATGAATAGGCAACTGAGTACTTCCTGGTGGCATCATTCCAGCCCCTGAGGGAGAGACCAAGGTGGGGGAATCTGATCACGTAGGCTTGTCTCAGAGGCTACAATTACAGTCCTAAAAAGAAACTTATGAGGAAGCCATTCCTCTGAACATTGTAGCACTTTGAACCACTTTGAACCTTAGGAAATTCTAGTTCTAGTTGCCCCCAAGGCATGTTGGCCCGCCTACTCTCCCTTAGCCTAATGTACACTGCAGTCTTGTTGTTGTGAGATTAACACAGGGAAGTGGAGAAGAACAAGCTCTTGATTCCGAGAAACTCAGATCAGATATTAATGTAGTGAAAGAAGGACAAGGGAAGGAACTCAAAGGCAACAGGTCACACTGAAGAAGACAAACTACCTATTTCAGGAAAAAAACAGCATCATTAAGTGGAAAAGGGTGTAATGTATTAATCCATCCTGTCACTTACCTTTCCGTGGGGGTGGGATTGCAGACTTCTGTGAAGCAGGGGGTTATGCAAGCAAGAGGTTAGCACTGCTGCTGGTAGGGTCTCCCATGTCAGACAGACTTAAGCTAAGAAGCCAAACTAAATTGGAAACAGCTGCTGGGCAGCAGCAGTTGTGCGCACGGGAGTGACACTGGCATTGTGAGGAACAATGGCGCTGTAGCCAACACTCGTCAGTACTGTACAGAAGGAGGCACCAGTAAACCTCTTTGGAATGTCTTTCATCATGAAAACCCAATTATGAAACAATCCAAAATGAAACAAGAAACATATATGAGACTTCCAGATCTCAATGAGATCTCCTCTCATTGAAATCTGGAAGAGCAGAGGGCAAATACAAGTAGCATGGCAGCTAATGATTTCAGCTGTTGAAACGAAACCTCAAAGCTGCACAACAGATATTAGAGGAACATCGCATGAGAAAAACATGACTAGGCATAGTAAAAAAGAAATGGGACGTATAAATGTTGCAATACTTGGGGCGAGCAAGCCCATACATGCAAACACAGAGGGTTCAACCTTACCTTGGAAGGGGGCGTCTCTTTCAATCTCCTGCTTGATCTCCCACTGCTGGGGACTCCGAGTGGTGCTTGACGGAAACTCCTCTGACAAAGAGAGATCAGATTGAACTTCCACATGGAGATTTTTGGCCTGAAAGAGCAGCAAGGATTCCAAATTCAGTGGGGAGAAGCATTAGAAAAGGATTAGAAAAGGATTTTAAAAATAGACACATAAGGTCTGAGATTTTTGTGCACAAGCATCACTAGAAAAAGATTAGAAATGACACCATCTTTAATCCCTCAGAGTGGGAGACTTCTGGGTGTGGATGCAAGCCAATTGGGAGCCACATACCACGACTATATTCATCACGCTGTCAAATCTGGTTGTACAGCAGGGGCAGTAAGGGAATCTGGACTGTCCTTTGAGAACACGGGGCACAAGGAGCACAGACCTTATTAGAAAGAAGAATCCTGCTGCTTTTGAAATCAAGATTCCAAAGAAAAACAAGGTCTATGCTCCTCTCCTGTCCAACACCTTATTTTTGACACCAATTCTGGAGGCATCACATTTCAGTAGAAGAACAACAGAGTGGGCAGTGGTTTTGGAGTGGCAGCAGTAGCGGCAGAGTGAGTGCGAAAAGCATGGAGGATGTAGGTCCTGACTGTTCCTTCAAACTGCATCTGGGACCCCAAGAAGAAATGCTCTCACCTGTTCTTCCTGGTTCTTGTTCTCAGCCTGACTCAGGAGGAAACCTTCCGCCAGGGCCACTGCCTGGGAACAGCTCTCTGCCCCACATTCCCTAATCCAGCTCCCCATCTCTGGGGGCAGGATGCTTACAAACTGCTCCAGGATCACCAGGTCCACGATCTGATGTTTGGTCTGTTCCTTTGGCTTCAACCACCGGTGGCAGAGATTGTGAAGGTGTCTGCAAACCTCTCGGGGGCCCTTGTCCTCTTGGTAGGAGAACTGCCTGAAGCACTGACGCTGTATCTCTGAGCTCCCCTCATCTCTGCTGAGGAACTTCAGCACTGTTCTTTCACACAGTTCTCCACTGCTCTCAGCACTCATGCCATCACAGCGTCTTCCTGTTTCAAGTACAGGTGAGTCCGGTTTGCCCATTTTTGAACTGGTATCCAATGAATCAGCCAATGAGATCCAAGTTAATCCTCCACCCCTCCTCTGTCTCTGGGCAAAGAACTCCTAAACAGGCACTGTTCCAAAACTCTGCAAAACCAAGATGTTGCTGTGTTAAGAATTACTCTATACTATTCGAAGGAACAAACATGGAAAATTCTAAATAGGCCTCCTCCCTGAGACAAGAAAGTTGGGGAGGCTTTTTTACCTGAGCACCAGTGAGCAAGGCCTTATTTACCTGAGGGCAAGAAGAAGCTGCACCCACCTCTCTCCCTCATCTCTCTCTCTATCCATTTCCCAGCCCCATCTTCCCTCTCTCAACCTTCCACTGAGCCATCTCAGCTCCATTCCTCACCAAAACCCCCATTTGCCCGATCCCCTCACACTTCATTCCATCACTCTGCCATTGTCCATAAGCTTCTATTACATGACAGTATCTTGACATTTGCTTCATTTAAGATCTTCACTTGGTACAAGCAAGAAATAAGAAAAGTCTAGCAGACTATGAAAGTCTATTTATTTAGTATTCTAATACTTTCATTATGTTCAACAGTTTATATAATACAGTAAGTACTATGCTATATTTAATATATTACTCTATCATGCTATATTTTTTATTTAGCAGTTAAGATATGATTAGACTATCAAAAGAGTTGAAACTATATCGATTAAAAAGCAAGACAAAGGACCAGTACAGCCTCCTCCTAATCCTTCAGTATTACCTTTCTATTTGGTATTTCATACGATACAAACAACATTTGGAAATATTTAATATATCACATCCTAAACCAGGAGCTGCCTTGCCAGAACAGAGGAAATGTCTGTGCCGGACAACATCCTGCTTTTCTGGGGCCCCAAAGTGTCAGGCCCCACAGCTGCCAGGATTCCTCAGATGGGTTCTTCCGATGCCATTTTCTGCTCCCCCTCTACCTTGCCTGCTTCAGTTTCTCTTCTCCTGCCCTTTCACTTTCCACTCTCCTTCAAAGATTTGCAAAAATACTAAGAGTTAGTGCCACAAATACTGCTGCCTCCCTCAGGGAAGAGATGCCAGAAGCCAGCCGTGGGGCCCCCAGCCCTTCCTCCTCGCCTGCCCGCCCTCCATTCGCCTCCTGGGGGAGGTGCAGGTGTTCTCTTAAACGCTGCCATTTCCTCACACGTTTGGCAAAACTTAGGGCCCTGAAGGCAGAAGGTGAAGGACACAAGTGGGATTGTACACAGGAAAAAAGCCCAATGTGACCACACGCTTCCCATCCAGGTCTGGCCAAGCTGCCCCATAAGCCCCGAACCTGGAGATGGCCCCTGAAATCCCAGGTCCGTCGCCCCTCTCAGGAGCCCCTCAGGCTGTTCTCTTGTCGCCAATTTCGGAGCGAATGTCCAACCGCCAGTCCAGTCAGCATCTGGGGGGAGAACTGGGGAGTGAAGGGGGTGTTATGGGGGGCTGTGACGTTTTCCCACGCCCAGAAAACGCCCCCCAAGTACCTGGTCTTCCAGGGGGGCCAAGTCCGTTGGGCTCTTGGGGGTGAGACACCCCCCAGAGCTCCCCCCGCCCTGAGAGGAAAAGGGAAGAAGGGCCCCCCAACCCCTTCCAGGACACCCTGGTTCAGCTGCCTGGCCCCCCCCTCGGCCTGGGGGGGGTTTGGGGGCGCCCTCTTCTCCGCCCTCTCCGAGGCCCCTCCGCCCCCTCCGAGCTGAAGAAGACCCGCAAGGGCCTGGGCGCCCAGAGGGGGAGGCCGGACTCGGGGAAGAGAGTCTCTACTCCTGAGGAGACGGACCCGCCGGAGGAGGAGGATGCGCTGGGCCTCCCCGCCTCCGAGAAAGAGGCCAAAGGGGGGGGAATGGGACCCTGGAGCCTCCCCAGAAGGAGAGCCGCCCCTCAGGCTCCCCACAACGGAGGAGGAGGAGGAAGAACTGAAGCCGAGGAGGCTGTGGAGGCCGAGGTGGGCGAGCCCTGTTTACTCTGGAGGACTGGACCCCCCCACCCCGCCTTCCCTTCCTCTCGAGGAATCCAGCTCGCTCCTTTTAACGGTTCCTCTCCTCCGCCTTACAGGCATCGGGTCCCCTTGGGTCTTGGAAGCTAAGCAGGGTCAACACAGGGTTGGCCCTTGGAGGGGAGGCCGCCAACAAACACCAGGGCCTGCAGGTTCTGTTTCCGAGGACGACCGTGGCAGAACCACCTCGGAGGGCGCCCTGCCCCAAAAGAACCCTAGGAAATTCATGGGGTTGCCGTCACCCGGGAGAGGACTTGGCGCTTCCCCGCTTCCCCCCGGGACCCAGATTCCCTCCCCACCTTCCTTTTGCGCCCCCACTTCCACCTCCCCCCGCCAGGGATTCTCACCCGACCTCCTCCTCCCTCTCGGGCTCTCCTCCTCCCTTCGTGTTTCTTCGGTTTCAGAAAAAGGGGAGGGGTGGCTGTTTCCAAGGGGCCCCTTTCAATGGGGCACCGCTTTCCTCCCGCTGAATTGGGGGGGGCTTTTATGAGAAGGGGATTCCACTCCCCGTCACGTGACTGAAGCCCAGCCCGGCTCCTGGCAAAGCTGGTCGGACGCTTTCCGCTTGTTGAGGCGTTTCATCCATTTTGTTGCCTTTCAGGAGACTTTATCTTTCCCCCTTTTTCTCTCCTGATTCTCCTTGTGCTGCTTCCTGAAGTCTTGCGAGGTGGGGCGGGATGGAGGAGGTTTAAATCGGCAGATAAACAAAATAAGGGAGAAAGAGGGAGGCCGGGGCTTCCGTGGGGGAGGAGCTGGGCTCGCCGGACTCCCTTCCCGGCCGCTGAGGAGAGACCGCCTGTGGGCGGGGAGGGCCTTTCCCTCTGCGGGGCGCGGCCTGGATGAATCGAAGGGCCGGCTTCAGACCCATTGAAAAGCCCGGGGTGGGAATTTCCCCCTTGGAACAGGTCTCTGGCAGCAGAAGGAGCGGCGCCCCTCCTTTCCTTTCCTTCCTTCCCCCGCAGCTGCTGGCAGGAGGCTGGGGAACTCCTTCCCACCAGAGGCCGGGCTGCCCCCCCCTCGCCCTCCTCCTGGGACCCCCACAGTCTCAGGGGTTTCCTCAGGCAAGGGACGCCCTTTGCTGCTCCTGTTGTCCTTGTGCTCCTGGAAAATCCTCTGGCTGCTGGGAAGGGAGTCTCTGCCTGTGGGCACCCTGGTTTCTCCTCTTCATAATCGTGCTTTCGGAGCATTTGGTGCTGTTTTGAATGGTTGGTGTTTTAACAGGACACCCAGTTCAATTCTTGACTTTTCCAGCAGGATTTTCCCTGTAATCATTTTTAACAGATTTAATCTCTAAAGACCAAAGCCAACAACTGAAGGGCTTCAAATGTAAAGAGACCATCAAGCATGACGTGAGACTAAACCCTTCCTTAAGCCTAAATAAGGAGCTGGAGAAATCCGTGGTCTGTGAGAGAAACGCTGAGTTGCTGCCACCCAAGAGTGAGAGGAAGCCAGGCTGACAGAGTGGCTGGAGGTTTGGACCAGGACAACAGGAGGCCAGGGCTCCAATCCCTGTTTTGTCACAGAAACTTCCTCTGAACAAATTCTGCCAAGGAAACCTCATAATAAACCCACTGAAGTGTCTTTTTTTTTTTTACTAGATGGGGGATTAACGTACTTTGTACTTTGTGTTCATAAATATTGATATATAATGATACAATAATACATAAAATACTTCTTGGATGTTTATAATCTGGGTGAAGAGAGGAAAAATGGATATCTTGTAATAATGTTGGAGCAGATTAAGGTTCTGCTAAAAGAGTATGGAAAGATGTTATAAATAATTATAAGATGAGGTTTAACTTAGTACTTAGTAACTCAGTGTTAATATCAGTGATGCTGTTACTAAGAATGATAACTGATCTTTCATTCTCTTTTTTCAATTCCTACTTCTTCTCTTTTTTAACTACACAAAGGTTGAAACCCCATCAAAGAGAGGAAAGTCTTTTTTTTTTCCTAATTGGATTTGTGTGTTTCTGTGTTACCTCAGTTATGTCACATCCGGTGGGAGCAGTAGATATCCTTTTAGTATCAAATAATTCAGCCTTTGCTTGACCTTTCTCTGCCACCCTGCTCCACGTGTTTGCAGAAGGCCACCAGACAAGCACGTATTTGGCGTGGCCGTTAATGGTTGTAGATTCCAAACCTCATTTAGGCAGGCAACTTAAGCCTCTGTGATGCTCCAGGACCATCTCATTGCAAACAAGCATTGCTCAGCGCGACCTTACACAAAAGACGCCCAGCTCAGCACTGAGCCAGTCCTTTCTATTGGGCTATTTGCATACTGGCCATACCTTTGTCATCGAGCGTTAAGCTCATGATGTAAACTTGACCTTTTCCAGCTCCTTTGTCCAGCTCCAAATTTCCTTTGGTCTCACCAAGCATGGCATGGCCTATAGGCATAATCCACCCTATAAAAGGTCCCCACCTTTGGGACTACCTCGGACTACTTTGGACTTCCATCCCGCCTTGCTGCTGGTTAGTCTGAAGGAACTCTCCTCAGCGAGCCGCGCTGAGCTTCCCCTCCTGCAATCCCCTCTTCTCTCCAGGACTACGAGACCAGGTGTCATATTGCCTCATCCCCAAAATATCTCTATTTCTATTTCTCAGCTAGTGAATGTCGTGTCTTTTTCATTGTCTGTCCTTAAATAAAATCATTGTTTGGTTACGTTAAAACTTTTGTCTAACTGCTCTCTGACCTGACGCTGTATATATAGGGTTAAAGAGCCCAGCTATAGCTACCCTGCCTCTCGTTAGCTTAAGAGAGTGCTCGAGTCTAATTTCCCCATCTTGTGTTTTATTTGGTAATTTCGGCGCCCCTCCCAGGACCCCCAACTTACACGGTAACATCTGGTTGTATTTCCATGTGTTACTGTTATATGAGGGGGTTTTTGATTAGTAATTTATATATATATTCTATATATTCATACATTGTGTATAGGTCCTCTTCTTTTTTAGTTTGTGCTGTACATGTATATATAATAAAGAAATCCTATGATACGTTCATTTTAGGGTTGCAGTAAGTTATAGATGACTTGAAGGCACACAAGCTCAGTTCTGGAGAGCAGTCCATATTCTGAGTTGTGATTTTACACGTCTCTTCATAAATATAATTCCAAAAACAGTATACTATTGCACACAACTACCCCCTATGGACTCTGGGCTATACCCCATGCCCCCCGGTGAAGTAATGCTTCCTCCTCCTCTTGACTAGGTCTCTGCTTATCCAACCCTCTGCCCCACCTTCCCTCTTTTGGCCTTCCACCAAGCCCCTCCTTCTCCATTCTTCACCCACAAGCCCCAGAAAGATTATCTTCCCACAATTCCTTCTGTTGATACCACATTATTGTTGGGCTCGAGGCCCTCTGGGTAGGCCCTGTGTTGCACACTCACACATTTCAGGTCAGCCTGTTTTCTCACTAACGAACATGTTTGGGGGGGGGGTTGGCTCATGCTGTTGCGTTGCTAGGTCAGGCTGCCCTGTATGCTGCAGTCCTGTGAGAATTGCCAAGGAATGTTAACGAGGGGTGCTTCACTCCCCACACTGTCCGGTACGGTGAGGGGAGAGCAAAGCCTGATTAGAGACTGTCCACTGCCGTTTTGGGCAGCTAATGACATTTGGCCATGAGCCTATCATGCACCTGGCTCATTGGTGCCTCAGTAACTGGCGTCTGAGGTGGGATAGCCCCCCTCCTGCACCTTTCAGCATGGTGGGTTGATGGATTGGAAGCCTGTTTTGCCACTCGCGTACAAAAAGCCTATATAATCTGTTGGAACAAAGAGAACCCTGCTCTGTTGCCTGCCTTGCTTCTCCGACGGAGTCGGAGTGTATGTATGCTTGTGTGCCTTTCATTTTTCTTTTTGCTTCTTCACTTAACAAACTGCATCCTCAAAGGCCAGAACTGGCTTGGTTCTTGCCTCCCAGCATCTCACAGTTTGAACCTTGCACGGCCACTCAATCCAGAGAGGGTCGTGTATGCTACACTTAGTACCAGAAGTGGGGTGCAAGCACTGGTGTGAGGCCATGCTCAGGCTCTGGAAGAAGAGGACTGCTGGAAAGCTTGGTGCGGGTTAGCAGCTACCAGGGTGGGGCCCCAAGCACCATGGGGTGTGGTATCTCAAATGTTGTCGGTCCTAGGGGGACCTGTTACCTGGCTGGCGCTCGAGAAAGAGTGCACTGTTACCCTGTTCTCTGGGGTCCCGAAGGGGTGCCCAAATAACCAAAACACAAACACAATTCTGGGGAGAATTAGCTGGAGGACTCACTAAAGCTAGTGAGAGGTAGGGTAACTTAGCAGGGATCTTGCAACCCAGCATCTATGGGGTCAGGTCAGTCAAGCAGTCAGACAATTTTAAAATAGCAAAATGATGTTTTATTGAAAAACAAACAGTAAAGACACCACAATCACACCATTAACTAGAGAGTGGAAATAGGGATTTTCGGGGAAATGGGTGATACGACACCTTTCTGGTAGTCCTGAAGAAGTTGAAGATTGAGTTCGTTGGGGGACAGGAAAATAAGCTAAGTGTGGCCCTGGCTGCCTCCCTGGGTGGATCAGTCTTTGTTCCCTCAGTTTACTCTGTAGGGATGAACAGGTTGCTTACCTGTAACTGTGGTTCTTCGAGTGGTCATCTGTGCCATCATACACTAGGAGCTTTAGCGCCTGCGCGGTAGCGTTCGGAAACTTCTAGAGCTTGTTCGCTTGGCGGGAACCCCTCCCCCACGCCGGTACTGCGCATGCTCCTCCCGCCGAGCAACGGTCTCTCCTCAGTTCTGTCGTCCGCCGTAGAACCTACAGGGACCTGAGAAAGAGGGGAGGAAGGGCGGGTGTGTATGATGGCACAGATGACCACTCGAAGAACCACAGTTACAGGTAAGCAACCTGTTCTTCTTCTTCGTGGTCTCTGTGCCTTCATACACTAGGAGACTGTGTAGCTTACCGGTCGGACGGCGGGTCAGGTCCTACAGCACGGAAGCCAACACCTCACGTCCAAACCGGGCATCTCTGCGCGACCGGCAGTCGAGCCTGTAGTGGCGCACGAAGGTCGATGGTTGGAACCAGGTCGCCACACGGCAGAGTTCATGCAGGTAAACTCCCGCAGGAGGGCCGCAGAAGTAGCCACAGCTCTGGTGGAGTGGGCTCGAAGCAGGACTGGCGGAGGCTTCCTCGCGGCTCATACGCCATTTGAATAGCCTTTACCACCCACTTGGAGAACGCTGGGTGGCACTTTTGGGCCCCCTCCGACGTCGCCCATAGCAAACAAAGAGATGGGGGTTTTCGGAAGGAAGCAGTCCTGTCCTTGTAGAAAGCCAATGCCCGACGCACGTCCAGGGAGGGGAGGCCCCTCCAACGGTGTCGTCGGGTTCGGGAAAAGGCAGGCAGGATGATGTCCTGGTTGAGATGGAAACTGGACACCACCTTTGGCAGGAACGAGATGTCAGGTCTAGGACCACCTTGTCCCTGTGGAAGACCATGAAGGGCTCATCGGAACGAAGAGCTGTGATCTCACCCGCTCGCCTCGCGGGGCACCGCTACCAGGAAGGCGGTTTTCATTGTAGGAGCCTGTCATCCGAGGTCGCCATCGGCTCGAAGGGCGGCTTCGTCAACTGCAGAGCACCAGCGAGGGGACCACGGCGGTAGCGGCGGCGATACCGGCGGGTAGAGATGGTAAAGTCCCTTCAGGAACCGCTTAACGGTATCGTTCCTGAAGAAGGCCGAGGAGCAGATCGTGGCGGGGTATGCCACGATCGCGGAGAGATCACCTTCAGGGAGGGAAAACCCCAGGCCCTGTTGCCGGAGGTGCAGGAGGAAGTGCAGGACGGTCGAGAGCCCCCCGGGGATACCCTCACTCCTCTCGTTAGCGAAGGTCAGGAAGCGTCGCCACTTGTATTGATAGTTGCGACGGGTGGATTCCTTCCTGGCCGCGACGAGGACGGTCCGGGCACGGATGTCATGCGATTCCTCCAGGCTGGAGGGCCAGGCGTGGCAGGTCCGGATGGAGGACTCGGCCGCCGGAGTGGGAGAGCAGGTCCGGTGTCGGTGGCAACCGGAGCAGGTCGTCTCGCACGGCTCGTAGCAGGGGTGCGAACCAATGTTGTCTCGGCCAGTACGGGGCTACCAGGACGCCGGCCGGTCGGCGAGGATCTTCGATATCGTCCGGCCGAGCAGCGGGAACGGCGGGAAGGAGAGGATTTCCCCCGGTCCACGGAAACGGGAAAAGCGCCCCCGATGGAGGCACGATCGTGGCCCCTTGGAACAAACGGCGACATTTTGCTTTTCCCGGTCGCGAAGAGGTCGATCGATGGTTCGCCCCAGCGGCCCCCGAATCAGTCGAACGCCTCTCCGGAGAGAGACCATTCGTGATGGGATGAGGTGTCTCTGCTGAGGGCATCTGCCGTGGTGTTCCCTGCCCGGCCAGGTGAACCGCCACGGGATGCGGTGCAGGCGAATGCACCATTCCCACAGGCCGAGCGCGATGTCGAGCAGGGTCGTGGAATGAGTCCCACCTTGTCTGTTGATGTAGCAGACGGCGGTGGTGTTGTCCGCAAATCAGGCCCGTGCGCCCCGCCAGGCATGGCGGAACGCCCGAGGGCTTTCCAGACGGCGAGCAGCTCCAGCGCGTTGATATGGAGAGCGGTCTGTCGTCGGTCCATCTGTCGCGGACTCTGAGATCGCCGCAGTGGGCACCCCATCCATACAGGGAGGCGTCGGTCGTGACCGTCACCTTCGGTGTCGGCTGTTGGAAAGGCATGCCTGACATGAGATTGCGTCGCATGCCACCATCGGAGGGATGGCGGCGTCTCCCGGCAGCTGCAGTGGAGTGTCTGTTCGTCTCGCAGGGGGTCGAAATGCGGACGAACCAGTGTTGAAGAGGCTTGCTCTCAGCCTGGCGAGGTATGTCACAGCGGTCGTCGCAGCCATGTAGCCCAAGAGCTGCTGGACGCTTTCGAAAAACGTCGGGGCCCACAGCGGGGGCCCGGTCAAGGTTTGTGCTCGAGACTTGGTAGGTCGCCCTGGCGGAGGTCGAGTCGACGCCGCCCCGAAAGTCCAAGATCCTCGCCGGCTCGAGGTGGGACTTCTTCGGATTCACCGAGACCAAGGGGGTAGGAGTGACAACGTCTGTGGACGTCGTGGTAAAGCTCGTTTGAGGACGCCACCAACAGCCAATCGTCGAGGTAGGGGAAGGGGGAACGCCCTTCGTCCGCAGGTAGGATACCACCGGGGCCAGCATTTGGTGAAGCCCCTTTGGGGCAGTCGAGAGTCCGAACGGCAGCACCTTGTCTGGTAACAGGTGTCCGACTGCGAAGCGGAGGTACCGTCTGTGCTGCGGGCAATGGCGATATGGAAGATGCGTCTGGGAACGATGGAGGCGAACCAGTCCCCTCGATGTAGGAAGGGTGGATCGCGGTATCGTGACCATCTTGAACCTTTTGGGGCGGATGTAGTAGTTACCCCTCTAGGTCTAGGATCGGCCGGAGGGTACCGTCGGCTTTCGGTCCGTGAAGTACCTGGAGAAGAAGCCGGTGGTCTTGGCCTCTTGCGGGAGCCGCCGATCGCCCCTTTCTGGAGGAGGGGTTGGATCTCTTCCAGGAGGGCCCCACTCGACGGGGTGGAGTGTCACGGCGGGGGAAAATTGAGAAACTCGATGGCGTAGCCAAGACGGACGATGGAAAGCACCCAAGAGTCCGTAGTGACATACTGCCACTCCGCTAGGTGTCGAGCGGGGTCGGTCGGTCTCCCAGCGCTGATGGTAGGCTGAAGAGTGGGTTTGGTGGGTCCTGCCAACACGTCAAAACCGAGACTTTGTCTCGGAGGAGGCTTCTTCGACGAAAGGGGGGCGCCGCCTAATCGTGCGTCTGGCCGATGAGCCGGAGGACGGTCTCGATGCCGCTGGGCCGAACGCTGGAACGACGAGGTGGAAGATCGTCGCCAGGATGGTCGGAAGGGGGAGGCCCTGCGGGTCTGCGTGGCCGGCTGTAGCCCAATCTTTTTTTCGGTCAGTCTCGCCTTGACGAGTTGTCCCAAAACTTCGTCTGTGGACGAATTGAATAGGCCTTCACCGTCGAAGGGGAGATCTTCAATCCTCCTTCTGGTGTCCTCCTGGATGTCGGCCGGTCGAAGCCAAGCATGGCGGCGGAGGCCGACGGATCCCCCCATGACCCGGGGGGCATTCCACTGCGTGCCGGGAGGAGGCCATCTGGTGCCGAGCGATGGAGATAGCCTCATTGAAGTCACGGAGGAGGCTTGGCGGATGTCCTCCGGTACCGCTTCCATCGCTGGTTGCAGGCGATCGAGCACCTTCTTCAGGTATGCCGCGAGGCAAGCCTGAGTGTTGGACAGCCTGATCTGCAAGGAGGCAGCCGAATAGAACCTCCTTGCGTGGGGTAACTTCCTGCCCCCTTTTTCCGGCGGGGTGGTGTGTTCCTCCGGAGCCTTTCGTCTGCGCGGACTCGCGCCACAGAGTTCGGTGCAGGGTGATTAAATAGATAACCGGCGTTATCCTTCTGCACCCTGTAGAGGTGTTTAACCGCTGCGGTATCGGCTAGCCGAGGCCGGTCATCCCAGGCGGCCTTCACCAGTCTGGATACCCGGGGCAGGAGAGGCAGCGGGGCCATGGAAGGTCGCTTCTCCCGAAAACGGAGAAGGCTGGATCGTCATCCCCGGGCCCCCATCGGCGATCTTAAGGCCGAGGGTAGTGGCCATGCGGAGCAGCATCGCAGAGAACTGGTGGACGTCCTCTGGGGCAGAATCTGGGGTCGGGTCCCCGAATCCCAACGGAGGAGACTCCTGGGGGGCCGCCTCAGACACCTCAGACTCCGCACTCAGTCGTACGACTCCGACTCGGTGAGTCCTCTCGCCGCTCGCTCTCCGGCTCCCCGTAGTCGCCGCAGGTGTTGCCTTCCTAGGCTTCTCCGCAGCCGGGGCGGTGGTAGCAGCAGCGTCCCGCTTGGGATGGCTACCACGGACTTCACCCTCTTGGTGGTGACCGGGGTAGTCTGGCAGGCTGACGTCGTCGTAGCCCGCCAGTCCCACCGACTCCGTAGGGCGCGTCGCCGTTGCCGTGACCCTAGGAGGTGGCGATATCGCCCGATACCGTGGTGAAGGCTCCCTCGCCCTATGATATCGAGGGGGGGGAGAGCGGCTGAAGGAGCGGCGGCCCACGGGATCGGCTTCGGCGTCGACGGTCCAGCCTCGTCCCCTCTAGGCGAGCGCGATTCGCGCTGTCCCAGGTGACCGGGACCTGGAAGGTCTCCCCGCGACTCGGGCCACGATGGTCCGACCCGGTACGATGGCGAATGGGGCCGGGGGGGCCCGGGGGCTCTCTCCACTCAATTCCCTCGCGTACCTGGCCACGTAGGACGCCGAGGGTATCTTGAGGCAAAGAGCGAGGTTGTTTCCTTGTCTCCCTCGGAGGCGGCGAGGCCACCGGACGCTCGGAAGAGCGGGACCGGGGCCTGAAGGAGGTCGAACGCCCTCCCGGGGAAGCAGAGGGCTCTCTCCCGCAGGTCGGCCGACCTGCGCGGCAGGGCGGTGGCGCTCCTCCACCAGGGTTGGAGGGTCTGCCACAGGCGAGTCCGGGCGTGTTGGGGAACTCCTCGATCTCATCCTCCGAGAGGTCGACGGACTCGCCTCGCCCTTTGGAAGGCTGCTGAGTAGGGGAGGAGTAGGAGGTTGAGCGTCCCCCCCCGGGGACGCTTTTTTCCTTCTTCTTCTTCTTCTTCTTCTCCTTCTCCTTGCCCTTGTCTCCGTCCGGAGCAGGGCGCTTTTTTGCAGGCGTCTCCGTAAGGGGAGCCTCAGCCTTCCTCGCCGTCGAGGATCCTTTAGCTGACTTGGCAGCCGCCGACAGCTTCGGGATCCTCGGTAACGCCGAGATCGGCGTTTTCGCCGGTACCGAGCCCGATACCGACGAGGTGGACGGAACGGCAGCCGCCGATACCGTCGATGGCGTGGTCGTCTTCTTGTCGGCCATCTTGGAAGTGGAGGTCTCGCTATCGCCCGCAGAGACTGCTCCCAACAAAAAGATTTGAGTCTCGCGGAGCGGTTGCGAAGAGTTTGGGGAGTAAAATCCCTACAAATTTGGCAAGTCCGGATATTGTGGGACTCGCCCAAACAGAAGAGACACTCCTTATGGCCGTCGTTGAGGGCAACCTTGCGGCCGCAGGACACGCACTTCTTAAAGAGCGCGGACATAAGACGAAGAAACGCCAAACTCCGAAATCCAAAAAGACGAAAGCCAAAGGGGGGAGTCCGAAAGAGAGGTCAAAGACAGTCCGAAAGTCCGTAAAACCGTGAAAAACAGCAGCCAAGCACGACGTGAGAGGAACAAACTAAAGAACCTTCCGTACGCGGCGGCGGACGAGAAAGAACTGAGGAGAGACCGTTGCTCGGCGGGAGGAGCATGCGCAGTACCGGCGTGGGGGAGGGGTTCCCGCCAAGCGAACAAGCTCTAGAAGTTTCCGAACGCTACCGCGCAGGCGCTAAAGCTCCTAGTGTATGAAGGCACAGAGACCACGAAGAAGAACCCACCGATTTGCCACAACTCTGCACAGCACACATGTGGACAATTACCGGACTTGGCATATCCGTTGGCAGCATAGTGTTTTCAGCCTGGCAGATTACGAATGGGCTTCATTGCCTGGTGGTGGAGTGGTAGCAACCATGTACAAAGTAAACATTTTTGGTATAGCTGTGGAAATAGCCCTGAATAACACAGCCAAGGCTTTGGCTGCCATCGGCGTGATGACCAGCGTGCACACGGCAGTTTTACAAAACCGTGAAGCCTTGGAAATGCTCACCGATTGTGATAACGGGGCTTCCCATTATCTAGACTTAGTGAAGGGGGATACTTCCCTCTTCAGGTAAACCAAGAGTTAATGGGGTGTTAGGGCTAGGTTACACTTTTTATTGTGGGTCAGCCTGGCAGGCCACAGGGAAAGCATTGCCTGATCAAGGGGGAGAAGGTGAGCATCTTCGAGATGCTTCGAGGGAGAAGTTATAAAAATCCTTGAGACACCATGTGGGAGACAGCCAACAAAGAAGCATCCTGGAGATAGGACTTCTCTCACAAGGGGGAGGTGAGAAAAAGGAAAGGTCCCTAAGCATAGAGATTGGCAATCCACTAAACAAGGTCCCGCTGTACTGGACTGTTCAGTTAATTCCGAATTGAGTGGGTGGTGGCAGCGTGAGAATTAATGAACGCTGGGGAATTTCCTGCTCCTTTTCAACGGCAGAACTCAGTCTTGGGGAGCTGGAAGTAAACCCAGTATGACACCGCCTCCACTGGAGGTGTCTGTGCCATGCCAAAAACAGAATGCTGCATCTACATACCTGACCAAGCAGAGCTTGCTTAAGCATAGAAGCCATTTATGCCAAACATCACACATCCACCACCTAAAGAATGAGTCTGTATTTGACCCTGTCATGATGTGGTTTCAAGGAATCGGGGGAGGGTGGAAGCAAATGATAGCTGTAGCCTTAACGTTGCTTTGTATTAATTGGTTGATGTTGTAACCTGAGTGTCCGTTTAATGGCCTAACCCATTTCTGCTGATCCCCCCCCAGGGGGGTCATGAGTAGGGCAAAGAAGATCCGGCCCATCCAGGGTAAGAAGAGATTGTAACACACAGCACACATTCCTTGAGCATTCTGGGGGTGGAGTGTTGGGCCTTACGCCCTCTGGGTAGGCCCTGTGTTGCACACTTACACATTTCAGGTCTGCCTGCTTTCACACTAATAAACAAATCTGGGGGGGTTAGCTCATGCTGTTGCGTTGCTAGGTCAGTCTGCCCTGTATGCTGCAGTCCTGTGAGAATAGCCAAGGAATGTTAACAATGGGTGCTTCACTCCCCACGCCGTCTGGTATAGTGAGGGGAGAGCAAAGCCTGATTAGAGACCGTCCGTTGCTGTTTCGGGTAGGTAATGAGATTTAGCAACGAGGCTATCATGCACCTGGCCCATGGGTGCCTCAGTAATTGGTGTCTGAGGTGGGATAGCCCCCCTCCTGCCCGTTTCGGCATGGTGGGTTGATGGACTGGAAGCCTGTTTTGCCACTCGCATACAAAAAGCCTATATAAACTGTTGGAACAAAGAGAACCCTGCTCTGTTGCCTGCTTTGCTTCTCTGACAGTCAGAGTGTATGTATGCTTGTGTGCCTTTCGTTTTTCTTTTTGCTTGTTCGCTTAATAAACCGCATCCTTAAAGACCAGAACTGGCTTGGTTCTTGTCTCCCAGCATCTCGCACTTCAAATCTTGCACGGCCACCCAATCTAGGGAGGGTCATGTGTGCTACAATTATCCATGAGCTTTTTACACAGAAAGACTTTGACACTTGTTTCAATTAAGGCTACCACTCAGATCATCAGCTCCTCAATAATTTGCTTTTCAGAAGCTTCAACATCTGGTGTCCCACAAGACCCTTGATTGCACAGGTGTTTTCTGCTGATGTCTTGTTTCTCATCCAACTTGTCCATTTTCCTGCCTTTTATCTTCCACTCTGCACCAAAGATTCATAACCATACTGGTTCCTATGACAATTACTGGCTTTTCCCTCTGAGATACAATTTGACAGGAAAAATGTCAAGAGCTGACCTAAGGAGAGAGAAAAGCAACTGTATTGGGACGACAATCTTGTGGCCACAGTTATCTTAAATGTACACAATGCAATTACCCGATGGCAGGGAGCCAGAGATGCTGACAGTGGCCTCCTAGAGATGGCCAGATGGCCAGTGAAATCTCCCATCCACCCCTCCATCCCAGGGACCCTAGAGACTGCTGTCCTCTCACCAATTTGGAAGAAGATTCAATTGTGAGTCCAAGCCATATCTGTGTGTGATGTACAGGATAGCTTTAAGGAATTGAGCATAGAGGTTTTAAAAGCTTTATCAGAACATTTAAAAAAACCCTGCACACCTTGGCAACTGCCAGGAATAAAGCAGCACTAGATCTGCAGAGCCTTATAAGCTATAACATTTCAAACTAGCACAGGCTAGCATTCTATTTGATAGGTAATGATAACAATTCCCTTCCCAGGCTATTCTGTCCCCCTCCTATATTCTCATTCCTGTAGCCAACAGTTTGACCTTGCAGCACAGTCTGTAACAGTTCGTTACAATAACATTTCCCTGTTCCCAGCACACTGTTCGCATTTAATCCCATCATCCCTCTACAGCACAGTGAAGCCCAGTAAAAGCATCAAGGCAAGGCAGCTATCTAAAAGCATGGCAGGGAGAATAAAGCTGACCTGACACTGTGGGAGGAACTGGGGAGGGGGTGGTGGAGATGTAACAGAGACTAGGACATGTTGTCAGCTACAGAAAAAGCCACCCAAGGGCCTAGTCTTCAAAGCTGATCATGCCCCTTTTTGGTCCTCCAAGCTGGAAATCCCCAGAGGACTCTCCCCCTTCCCTTCCCTGGCATTAAAGAAAAAAGGGAAGAAGAGCCAATGCAGCAATTGAACAGCTTTCAAGACACTCCAAATGATCTGAAAGGGGGTTCCCTCCTTTTCCTGAGGGAGAGAATGGGGACACCTCCCTTGCTTGAGCCATATTTCCCGTCCCTCCTCAATGTACTCCCCCCTCCAAGGGCCCTCCCACTGTCTGCCATCCCCTGCAGTCCTGTAGAAAGAGAACTTGCAACATATGGTCCTCAATCTCTAAAGTCAACATGGAGGTCTGCTGAGTTACAGGTTCAGAACTTAGGAGACAACCATCAGTCAACTCAACAAAACGAGGCTCCTGCATCTGCGACACTGGGATGTGATGCTGGGTGGCAAAGGCAAGCTCCTTAAAGTTATTGCAGGCCACAGAGTCTACCATGGTTTCCACTGGAACACCTGGCTCTTGTTATTCCATACAGTGGCAGCAAGGGATCCTGATTGGGCTTCCTAATCCTGTCACCCAACTTCCTTCTTTCAGGCTCATAGGCCCATTGAAGTCTGGGAGAGCTCATTTCCTGGTTCGGTGGGGCCACATCCTTTGTAGGGCAATTCTGTGAAGTGACCAGCAACACCACAACACAAACACAATCCCCTCTGTCTCTGGTACTCTTTTTAATCTGATGAGATGTGGTAGCACTCCTTCCAACTGCGTGGGTTCCTCTCCTGAAGCTGCACTGGAGGGCCAGTCCTGGGCTGAGTGGATGATAGGATCCTCAGGAGATGGAGCCAGGTGTGCTTGCTGATGGGATTATAGGTACCTGTCAATGCGCACACACTGTTCAATCAAGAGCTGCAGGGTGGCTGAAGGGACAGCCAAAGGCAGTTCATCCAAGATGTCATTCCTTAATCCCATTCCTAACTTCCACGGGCAACATTGTCCACATTCCTGGAATATGTATGGTTTCTCTTCTGCATGGAGTTTCTTGTGCACTAGAAGGTCTACAGCAAAATTTCTGCAATACTTGGCACTTTGTATGCCTTCTCTACTTTTGTGCTTCAGAAGATATGAACTCTGGACAAAACGCTTACATTGCGGGCATTTGCATGGTTTTAAAAGCCACTTTGTAAGCAGCTTACTTGTTGTCAATTGTTCTGCATCTCAAATTGGAAAAAAAAAAGAAAACATAGAAAGAATAATACTAAATACTTTCCCTTTGGTATGTATAAATCTTATGGCTCAGAAAGTGTGAACTGCAAACAAAACATGTCTAATATTACTGGCATTTTTATGGCTTCTCTCCTGTGTGGGTTCTTTTGTGATACAAAAGGCCTGAACTGTGAGCAAAACATTTCCCACACTCCTGGCATTTGTATGGTTTCTCTCCTGTGTGGATTCTATTGTGACTCTCAAGCGCTGAACTTCTAGCAAAACATTTCCAACACTCCTGACATTTATATGGTTTCTCTCCTGTGTGGACTCTCTGGTGGCGGACAAAGTTTGAATTCCTAGCAAAACATTTCCCACACTCCTGGCATTTGTATGGTTTCTCTCCTGTGTGGATTCTCTTGTGCTTCACAAGGCCTGAACTACAAACAAAACATTTCCCACACTCCCGGCATTTATATGGTTTCTCTCCTGTGTGGATTCTTTTGTGATACAAAAGGCCTGAACTGTGAGCAAAACATTTCCCACACTCCTGGCATATGTATGGTTTCTCTCCTGTGTGGATTCTATTGGGACTCTCAAGCGCTGAACTCGTAGCAAAACATTTCCAACACTCTTGACATTTATATCGTTTCTCTCCTGTGTGCATTTTGTGCTTCACAAGGGATGAATTGCGGGCAAAACATTTCCCACACTCCTGGCATTTGTATGGTTTCTCTCCTGTGTGGATTCTGGTGCTTCACAAGGGATGAATTGTGGGCAAAACATTTCCCACACTCCTGGCATTTGTATGGTTTCTCTCCTGTGTGGATTCTCTTGTGCTTCACAAGGGCTGAATTGTGGGCAAAACATTTCCCACACTCCTGGCATTTGTATGGTTTCTCTCCTGTGTGGATGCTCTTGTGCTTCACAAGGGCTGAATTGTGGGCAGAACATTTCCCACACTCCTGGCATTTATATGGTTTCTCTCCTGTGTGGATTCTCTTGTGCTTCACAAGGGCTGAATTGCGGGCAAAACATTCCCCACACTCCTGGCATTTAGGACCATTCTCGTCTATGTGGGATTCTCTTGTGCTTCACAAGGGCTGAACAGTCAGAAAAACATTTCCCGCACTCCTGGCATTTGTATGGTTTCTCTCCTGTGTGGATTCTCTTATGCTTCACAAGGGCTGAATTCTGGGTAAAACATTTCCCGCACTCCTGGCATTTGTATGGTTTCTCTCCTGTGTGGATTCTCTTATGCTTCACAAGGGATGAATTGTGGGCAAAACATTTCCCACACTCCTGGCATTTGGTATGGTTTCTCTCCTGTGTGGATTCTCTTGTGCTTCACAAGGGCTGAATTCTGGAAACATTTCCCACACTCCTGGCATTTGTATGGTTTCTCTCCTGGGTGGATTCCCTTGTGCTTCACAAGGGCTGAACTGTGGGCAAAACATTTCCCACACTCCTGGCATTTATATGGTTTCTCTCCTGTGTGGATTCTCTTGTGCTTCACAAGGGCTGAATTGCGGGCAAAACATTTCCCACACTCCTGGCATTTGTATGGTTTCTCTCCTGTGTGGATTCTCTTGTGTTCCAAAAGGCCTGAACTGTGAGCAAAACATTTCCCACACTCCTGGCATTTGTATGGTTTCTCCCCTGTATGAATTTTCTTGTGCTTCACAAGAGCTGAACGCCAAATAAAACATTTCCCACACTCCTGGCATTTGTATGGTTTCTCTCCTGTGTGAATTCTGTGCTTTACAAGGTCTGAATTGTGGGCAAAACATCTCCCACTCTGGGCATTTGTATGGTTTCTCTCCGTGTGCACTCTTTGGTGGATCAGAAGGCTGTAACTATGAGAAAAACATTTCCTACACTCCTGGCACTTGAGTATTTTCTTTCCCTTCCTGTCTGCTTGATGGCTCAGATGGTGCAGTTTGTAATTAAAACCTTTCCCTGAGACTTTACGCCTGAAGTGTTTTTCTCCAGCATGGGAGCCTCTTCTGAAGCACCAGAGCCATGTTTTGGTCAAAAGGCTTCTCACGTATTTTGCACTTGAAGGTCTTTTCTCTGGTAGAAACTTCCTCTTTTGTGTGGACTTCCTGGTGCCTGGCAAGCTCACACTTGGATGCAAAACACTTCCCACACTTGGCACATACATTGCTATTTCTCCAGTTATCTGCAGGGGAAAAAGGAGAAGAACAGTAAACAATCAATCTCAATTGTGAGAGAAAAGCACTTTCACAGATTGGGAAAGAGACTGATTTGGAATGATCCTAAAAACAATCCAACCATGGGAGAAAGCAAGATATATTGTTATCCTTTTTTTTTAACCTCTGTTCACTAAAAACAGTCTGAGTGCCATGAGCCTCTGAGGCCGAGGTGAGCAAGAACTGCTCCACAGATCACATCTGTTTTATCCTTGTCTGTTTCCAATTGTCTCATCCTTCTCCTTGGTGGAATGGATGCCTTTTGTTCCTTCATGTACAAATTATTGCCTTTTTCTGAGGCTAAGAATTTACTGTCCTGCAAGTTATTTTGCCATCTTTCCCTCCAATTTCCGTTTCGCAATTCCCAATTCTCTCCTCACATGTCCAATTAAGGTTGCATTTTCCTGCTCCAGTGCAGAAAGTACCATGCCTCATGCATCCAACATCCCAATGTGGGTGGGAGAAGAATTGTATGTCTACAGCTACTTTGTATGTCTACAGCTACTTACTTTCTAATAAAGACAGTATACATTAAGCAGTAACTTTGTACTGCATATGAATTTCATCACATTCCTTTGGCAACACATCTTTCACCAAATTATGGCCTATCTTTTTGTTTCCTTCTTCTAATTAAAAGAAAATCCCATTCCCTTTGATCTCTCTTCCACAGGTGATGATAGTCCCATCAACATGCATCAGAAGAAAGAGGACAGCTTGGGAAATGTCAAACATCAGACCGGAATCATACCCTCAATCTAACCCAGGATTTGGACAGACCAAGAGAGGAAAAAGTAGGTTTCTAAATTGACAACCTCATCAAGTTCTGATTTTCTCAACTCTTTCCTTGCTGCAAGAAGAGAGGTGACAGCCACAGTATATTCCAGAAATCAGAACACTGCATGGTGATTTTGGAGTAAAAAATCAATGCTAGCTTAAGAATAAACCTGAATTTAGCAGTCTATAGCAATTAAAAAAAAAGGATGCTTGTTCAACTGAAGAGTATTGCCACAGCAGCAGTTAACATCCCACTTTTCGGTCTTAAGAATTTTAAAACTACAGAGTGACCTATGGATCTCTGCATTACAGGAGCCACGTTGGCTGCAAGATCGTTCCTGCAGGAGCCAGGGCAGAACAGTAGCACTTCCCATCACTGGTTTTGTTCCTCTTTTCTTTGAGGTTGAGAAAGCATTTGCCTTTCTTCAGCTCCATAGTCCTTTCAGTAAGCCTCAGTCAGATCATGAGGGTTCTTCCTATTTTGCAGACAAGAAGGGAGCCGGTGGTTTTCAGATTCCACTAGGCTGAAAGAGGAAATCGAAGAGAACTGGAACTGCTATGCATAAAGCCACGCTGAAAGATGTATTTATGATAGAGAAACAAACAGCATTTGCCTACTGAGCCATGTTACTATGAACAAGATAATTTGCATGTTGGGCAAATGATGCACAACTCGTGCTGCCTGGATTGGGAGAAATAGAAGCAGGCAGGTTCCAATACTGAAAGTGGATGAGCAGCTCCAGAGTGGGAGTTGGAGAGAAGCAGGGATGGGCAAAGGACTCCTGAGACAACAACAGTGGCAGTTTAGCTTACTCTTGTGCGTACGGCCCAGAGAAGGGCCCTGGCAAACCACTTCTCAAAGATGGTGGAAGTAATTACTGTACAAAAGGGAAGAAAGAATGAGAGATTCTTTCCAGGACAAATGGGCTCCACTTGGCAGGGGGGGCGCTACCTTTTATTGGCCTATTTGACAGGACAAGGAATGAAGAAGGAAGGAAGATGGCATCAGTGACTCTAAGCATTCTTCTCTTTTTACAACTGTAGCACAGTATACTGTCTATAGTTGTATTGACTTCAGATGTCCCACATTCCTGGAAAAACTCACTGAACAACATTCCAGGAAGAGCTCAAGGTTATCTCTATGGAAGCAACCAGCTACTGCCTCCATGATCACTGTAGCTTTGGTTTCCCTTCCTTCTCCTGGTTTTTTCAGTACTTGTTAAGTGTTTTTCACCCTCTCTTGTGAACCGATAATAGAAGGATTGAGATTATTTCCACCACCACTGCTGAGGAACCTATCTGGAAATGGTTTGCTTGGAAAGTGGTAAAATATCAAATTATCTGGCTTACCTTCAAGTCTGAGCTGCAGACAGCAGATTGAATAAATAAAAATCAGCTGGCTGTTGCCCCTGGATATTCTCTACCATAACTGGCATGGTGCTTACCAGAAAGACCTAGAAAAATTTGGCTTCCCACTGTACGCCCATCATGGTCCTTCAAGACTTTGCAAATATAAACTACAATTACTCAGTTCTTTGTAAAGGATGAAGGAGAGACACTCAATTAAATACCTGAGAGAGCAATGTGAGTCATTGCAGGGTGAAGTCCCATGGGGAAACAAATACCCTCAGATCGGTCACTTGGCCTGAAGTGCTAGAAGATGTTAGCATGTTAATTCAAGAGCCTCGATTAACTTAGGTGCTGAAATGGCTCTGGCAGAGATTTAATAATCTGTAATGAACTGAGAGAGGAAGGAGACTTTGACTTGGTTGGCTAAATGTGGAAGATCAACAAAAAACTCTTTAGGGACAAAAAGCCCCAAATTTTGTCACAGACTAATTATAATTTAACATTTAACTAAGAAGAAAAAGCCCCCCAAGTTTTTGCATTGTGTTCTGACTATAATTTTCAACAAAGGCAAAGATTAGATGGTGGATGGTTCAACTTGATTTCTACATAGTTCTCTCTTTAAAAAAATATCTACAGGAAAACAAGAGCCTGTTAACAACATTAATTGCATTCTTTATAATGTAGGAGAGACAGGCAGATGAAGCAAAATGGTGGCAAGAAAAGAACATTCAATCTGAGGGTTAACATAAGTGCACAAAAGATCATTCTAAAAAGGACAACAAAGTGAATGAAAAAGTGGCCCAAAAGGATGGGCATAGAAAACAGAAGAAAAAGTAGAAAGAAAAGAGACATGAAAAAGTCAGGAAAACAGAGGAAACCTGCCCTCCATGCCTGGAAGAAAGACATGCAGAGATTGTTTGACTTGACTCCCTTGGAAAGTGGCCCCTCCTGAGGGCAAAACAGAAGCAACTCCACAGAAGAAAGAAGTTGCAAATTTAGTACTGCAAAGTATGTGGAAAGACAATCGTCACGAGAAAGCCTCAGCTGAAGACCTAGCCTCAGGTAACGGGACTGGTGACCTGGTGCTGGAACTGACACAAGACCAGCAGGAAGAAAGGAAACACTCAATTGTTGGGGAACACAGAATCGTTCAAGCTGAGCATCACCCCCTTAGCCTGCAGAGCTGCAGACAAACTGTACTTGAAGATCTAGCTGGCATGTGATGCTCACCCTCAAGACTTGGTGTTTATGAAATTATCCTAAAACAAAGAGTTCTCTTGATCAGTCAAAGCGCATTGTACATTTCCCTCATATTCTAGATGGACTGTGCGGTGCCCAGCTTCCGACAGATACTGTCCACATAGATTATCTGTATAACAATAGTTTGAGCATGCATGCAGGTTTTCAGGGAACAGACTTAGCTAGTTTCAGTTTTAGGGCAAAGCCTTATTTCCCCCTTAACAATCAGTTTATAGTCTTAGGAGGATTTTTGGGAAATCATATACCAGTCCCACGTTGTATATGCCAAAATCCAGCAGAGTCAGTTAATGCTAAGAAGGTGGCTACCTCACAAAACACTGGCAGTTCTTCAGATTTAAGACTGTCCTATGACTCTTTGCCTTTAGATACCCTGGTCTCTGAACCTCATCCCATAGTTTTATGTAGAAACGGCAAAGGAGTTGGCCCTCTTCAGTTCCTTGAAGCCTTCACCAAAGCACATGTCAGGACAGCACAGCAGAATCATAGAATCATAGAAATGTAGACTTGGAAGAGACCACACGGGCCATCCAGTCCAACCCCCTGCCATGCAGGAACACCCTGAAAGCACTCCCGACAGATGGCCATCAAGCTTCTGCTTAAAAACCTCCAAGGAAGGAGACTCCACTACACTCCGAGGCAGCACATTCCACTGCCGGACAGCCCTGACTGTCAGGAAGTTCTTCTTGAGGTTCAGGTGGAATCTCCTTTCCTGCAGTTAGAATCCATTGTTCCTTGTCCTGTACTCTGGAGTAGCAGAAAACAAGTCCTCTCCTTCCTCTACATGTCATCCCTTCAAATATTTAAACATGGCTATCATGTCCCCTCTTAACCTTCTCTTCTGCAGACTAAACATACCCAGCTCTCTAAGTCTATCCTCATAGGGCATGGCTTCCAGGCCTCTCACCATTTTGGTTGCCCTCCTCTGGACTTGCTCCAGCTTGTCAATATCCTTCTTGAATTGGGGTGCCCAGAACTGGACACAGTATTCAAGATGAGGTCTAACCAAAGCAGAGTAGAGTGGTACCAGTACCTCCCTCGATCTAGACACTGTACTCCTATTGATGCAGCCAAGAATTGCATTGGCTTTCTTGGCTACCACATCACACTGCTGACTCATGTTCAGCTTGTAGTCTATTAAGACTCCTAGATCCCTTTCACAAGTACTGCTATCCAGCCACGTGTCCCCCATCCCATATTTTTGTATTCCATTTTTTGTACCTAAGTGTAGGACCTTACACTTCTCTCTGTTGAATTTCATTTTGTTAGCCTCGGCCCAGCTCTCCAATCTATCCAGGTCATTTTGAATTTTGATCCTGTCCTCTGGCGTATTAGCAACCCCTCCCAATTTGGTGTCATCTGCAAATTTGATGAGCATGCCCTCTATTCCTTCATCCAAGTCGTTGATAAAAATATTGAACAGCACTGGGCCCAGGACAGAACCCTGTGGCACCCCGCTAGTCACTTCTTTCCAGGATGAAAAGCAGCCATTCCTGATCACCCTTTGGGTTCGATCGGTCAGCCAATTACAAACCCAACTAACAGTAGCCCTGTCCAACCCACATTTTACTAGCTTCGTTGCAAGAATGTCATGGGGAACTTTGTCAAAGGCCTTACTGAAATCAAGATATGCTACATCCACAGCATTTCCTTCATCTATCAAGCTAGTAACTCTATCATAAAAAGAGGTAAGATTAGTCTGGCATGACTTATTTTTGAGAAATCCATGTTGACTTCTCGTGATTACAGCGTTGCTTTCTAAATGTTTAGAAACTGACTGCTTAATGACCTGCTCCAGGATCTTTCCAGGTACTGATTCAGGCTGACCGGGCAATAATTATTTGGGTCCTCTTTTTTCCCTTCTTGAAGATGGGGACAACATTTGCTCTCTTCCAGTCTGCTGGAACTTCTCCTGTCCTCCAAGATTTCTCAAAGATTATAGCAAGCGGTTCCGAAATGACCTCTGCCAGCTCTTTTAATATCCTAGGATGCAATTCATCTGGCCCTGGAGACTTGAATTCATCCAGTGCGACCAGGTATTCCTGTACCACCTCTCTACCTATTATGTGCCTCATTTCCTCTGCTTCCTCCTCTGCTCCCCAACCGCCAGGTTGAGTGCTTGCATCCTTCTGGGAAAAAACTGAGGCAAAGAAGGTGTTAAGTAGTTCTGCCTTTCCTCTTCCCCCTGTGAGTAATTCGCCATCTTCTCTGCGCAGCGACCCTATCATCTCCCTCTTTTTCCTTTTGCTGCGGACATATTTAAAAAAGCCCTTTTTATTGTTTTTTATGTCTCTGGCCAGCCTATGTTCGTTCTTTGCTTTAGCCTTTCTGACCTCCTCCCTACATCTCCTGGCTACTTGCATAAATTCTTCTTTGGTGGTTTCCCCCTTCTTCCATTTCCTATACATGTTTCTCTTAACACTTAGCTCAGCTGAGAGTTCTTTAGTCAACCATTCTGGTTTCTTCAGGTGCCTTCCATTTTATTTCCTTACTGGCACAGTTTTAGACTGTGCCTTCAGTATCTCCTTTTTAAGGAACTCCCATGCCTCCTGAACTCCTTTCCCTTTCACTATTCCTGACCACAGAATTCCAGCCAGCAGCTCCCTAAGTTTACAGAAGTCTGCTTTTCTAAAATCTATGATGAGTGTCTGGCTACACTTATCTTCTCCTTCCCACTGAATGCCAAATTCCAACAGGGCATGGTCACTCCCCCCTAAAGATCCAACCACTTCTACCTCCTTAACAAGGTCATCCCTGTTGGTCAAGATCAGAGCTAGAATATTTGATCCCCTTGTGGCCTCTTCCACCTTCTGGACCCTGAAGTTGTCTGCAAGACAAGCAAGAAACTTGCTGGACCTTGCTGTCTTGGCAGAGTTTGACTGCCAGCATATATCTGGGTAATTGAAATCTCCTATTATTACTATATCTATCCTCTTTGAATGTGCAGTCATTTGGTTGAGGAAGGCATCATCAAAGTCCTCAGCCTGGGTTGGAGGTCTGTAGTACACCCCCACCAGAATATCCCTATTGTTTCTCGCTGCCTTAATTCTTACCCAAATGCTCTCGACCTGGCTCTCTGGGTTTAAGTCCTCGATCTCTTCACAGGTGAAAAGATCCTTGACATACAAGGCTACTCCTCCTCCTTTCTTGTTTGGTCTATTTTTACAAAATAGGCTATACCCCTCTATTCCTACACTCCAATGAGACTCATCCCACCAGGTCTCAGTGATGCCTATCAAATTGTATTTATTTTGTTGTACTAGGAGTTCAAGTTCATCCTGCTTGTTTCCCATACTCCGTGCATTAGTGTAGAGACACTTAAGTCCCCGGGCCCTTCCTGCAAGTCCTGTACTATTGTTTCTACTCCTCTCGGCATTGGCCGCTTGTACTACTTGTACAGTATCATTTGGCCCTTTCCCCCCGTGCTCTCCGAGTCCTTGCCCTGAAAATATTGTCTCCCTCCCCAGTGGAACTTAGTTTAAAGACCTCTTAATCCTCCTTGCGAGACTGTTTGCAAAAACATTCCTGCCATGTTTTGTGAGGTGCAACCCATCCCTCGCCAGAAGCCCATGTTCATGGAAATTCGAGCCATGTTCCAAAAACCCAAACCGTTGCCGGCGGCACCACGTGCGGAGCCAGTTGTTGACGTCTGCTATTGCCCTTTCCCTACATGCGCCATATCCTTGAACAGGGAGGAGAGACAAAATGACCACCTGCGCACCAAGGTCCTTAAGCTTCGTCCCCATAAGCTCGTAGTCCTTTGCGATGTGGTAAAAGCTGCTCCTCGCAGTGTCATTGGTTCCAACATGAACCAAAATTAAGGGGCTTATGGTCAGTGGGTTTGACCAGCCTGGTTAGCCTCTCCGTTATGTGATTGATGCTGGCCCCAGGAAGACAACAGACCTCTCGATTGAGCTTGTCCGGTTTGCAAATTGCCGTTTCGGTTCCTCTGAGCAAAGAGTCCCCAACAACCAGAATTCGCCTCCTCTGAGACTTCTCCTGGGCTCCTCGATGAGCATGTTCTACTAGGACTGCCTGGGCATTCTGTTGAGGCTGGGAGCGTTGATCTAGTTCCTGTTGCGGGAGTTGGATTCCTTCTCGTTGACATTCTGTTCTCTCCGCGTGCTGCTCCTCATTGTTTGTAAGGTCAAGTACTTTGAAGTGATTGTGCAGGTTAAGAGTCTCTGTTACCTTCCTGGTCCTTTTACTCCTCCGTGTGACATTCGCCCAGGCCTCCGTTTCCTGGCCCAGCGTGCTGACTTCCTGATCTGGCAGCTCCTCCATGCATTTGGTCTTCCGGTAGATCTTATCTGCCCTATCCAAAAATTCCTCCCCTTCCCTAATAAGATGGAGATCAGAAATTCGTGCCTCCAGCTGACGAACCTTCTCCTCCAAGAAGGTGACCAGCTTGCACTTGATGCAGGTGTACCCGAGAACATCTTGTGGCAAGAAAAGGAACATGCCACAAATGTTACAGGTGACCGCAGCAGCCCCCTCACCTTCCATCCTTGAAACTACAGAGAGTAGTATAGGACAAAGCTTGAGAAAGAATAACTGGGCTTTCTTTCTGAAATTCAGCTGTGTAAGCTACGTCAGGCCTATTGATCGCCAAGAGTTAAACTTGGAGGATTGAAGTAAACGACTTCAAGTGTGCGCGCCAAAGGCGCTTGTCATTGGGAGCTCCTAATAAGGCTCCTCCCCACTAGCTGACTCCTCCCCCTTGTTAGTCAGACCGTGTGATCAGGCAGAGCACACGGCCAGCACAACAGCAGCAAACAATAGCAAGCAAACAAACACCAAAACAAGCACAGCCCCACAAGCCTGTAAACACACCTGGGCTAGGATGTCTTCACAGACCCAGCATTCCTCTGCTCTCTCCTCTGGGAAATCTCCTATCAGGAAATACATTGAAAGGTATATGAAAGGCATGCAACGGAATGAAATGTGCTAGAGGAAGAATGGGCGAGGAAGGTGAAATGCTCTTTTGTCATTTATATATACATGTGTGACTCTTGCTATACCGTCCTGAAATATAGAAGAATAGATTTGGATGCATGCTGTTTGAGCACTGAAAACTTTAAGTCTTAATTGCATTCTGTTTGTTATTGGAAATGTTCTGAAATCTAAAAGGTAAATCTTGGATGCTTGCTGTTCGCTTTCTGAATTTCATATACGCAAAATATATCCTGCTTCTTGATTATCATGTCTCATGTATGCTTCCTGAGTACAATGTATGTAAGAGATTAAGATCTGTTTCCATTCATTGATCTTCAAGAAATGTGGGTTCCCAGTAATACTGATATGCTTTCCAGTTACAAATGTTGGTCTCAATCCACATGTAAAATAAAAGAAAAGGAAAGAAAGGCTAGTAATTTTAGCAAATGGAATCTGATTTCAGGCACTGCAGAGCCACCAAACTGCACCGTAGCCAGGCTGAGAATCTCAAGTTGAGTCTCAACCCTTTTAAATAACTATGCACCACAAGCTAAGTCCCAGTACCACTTTTAACATTTTGGTTTTGCTGGAACAATTGGTGAAGGATCTAAACCTAAAATCTCCTAACACCCTAAATATTCTGAAGGGTGACTTTAATGCCAGAGTAGGCTCCACCCCAGCACAGCCAGCATTAAGGTGGGAAATGCAAGATGAATTACAAGGCCTGTATTGTTGGCCAACTTGTGATAAAACAAGTAAAGCAGGGTGGGTTTTGTTGGAATTAACATACAAATAGGCTCTTCAGATTCTTGAGCCTCATAAGCTTAGCTTCCCATATCTATATACATTCTTCACCTATTTTGCTGGCATTGTCATAGACTGTACCTCTTTCTCTAGTCAAAGTGTCCCTTTGTTTTCACGTAAAACCATACATGTAAGAGAAGGAAGAAAAGGTGGTAAAGAAAATGAATGAGTAGATTTCCTATGTCTGGTTTCAAGACGTTCAGGCAGATACCTGATTCCTAAAAGATGATGGTGAACAAAGTCACAGAGCTCTCGGTCGGAGATATCAGCAAGACAACCTTGAGATATAATACTCGTATTAAGTTCTGTCAGGTATCCTAGGAAATCACAAGCTTAAGAGCACTTTTAGGAAAAATAGGGCAGTGGCATACAAAGAAAAAAGACGGAAACCTATCAAGACTTAACAGCAGAAATTATACATGATAATAATAATATTAATAAGAATAACAACAATAACAACAATAATAGTAAAAATAAAAAACCCTGGAGTGCTTGACCAAGGACCTTTCCACCTTACACTGTTATAGTGCTATTATTCAACTTTCAACCTCCTGTGGAATTCTGGGGTTTGTAGTTTTCTGAGGCCAAAGAGATCTCTGGCTCAGCATTCTAAAGGCCTCTCCCTCAACTGCAAACCCCGGGATCCCATAGACCAGGCACCGTGTATGGGAGGCTGGTGATATTGCTCTAAGCTGGGCTGTCGTGCTGTGCAAGTTAGTTGGGAAGAAGTGTGTATCAAACCCGGCCAGTTTATACCCTTCCCTGGAAAGGGGGATGGAGGGAGCTTGCAGGGGGTCCATCTGCAACCTCTAGCTCCTCAACGGGTTGTCTCCTTAGGGGAGTGGAAGGCATTCGAGGAGACTGAGGAGCTGCCACCACCGTTCGGTCACCAAACATCCCCACCAACTTTTTAAAGAGAAGATGAGAAGCGACATCTTAATTTTCTAAGTACTATTTCTTCCCCTCTTGGATTTGAATGAAGACTTCTCCAGGAAGGTTCCTGTATCCAACGAGAGACGAATAGCACGAAAAGTAAACCGGAGACTTATTTGCAATATCCATTTTCAATTTAGCAAGACAATCTAATAGAAATACATTCTTTGGCTTTTGGGGGGGGCGGGTCTGGAAGTGAGCACCAAGCGCTGAGTTTCGACTGTCTCAATTGTTGAATATGGATAGCGAGGGAGCTGCTGCAGTCACCTGCAACAGCTGTGGTATGTTTCTTTTCTTGCCAGAGGACATCGTTGGGTACACCTGTAGCAAGTGCAAGCTGGTGCCCTTCCTGGAGGAGAAAGTTCGGCAGGATTTCTTCAGTAAGACAGAGTAGGCTTTCTTGAAGATGGAAGTCACAGGAAACATCACTGACAAGGAAGCCATTTCCCACACACAGGAGACAGATACTTGGAGGAATGTTACATGCAGGAGTAAAAGGGCCAGGAATCAAACAGAGAGTTTGGAGCTAGAGAATCGACTCCAAGTTCTTGCCCTTATTAATGAGGAAATGGAATAGAAGCAAGAATGGAACAACAGGAAGAGGAAACGGAACAGCGGTAAGATCTGTTCTCCCTTATTAATTAGGAAATCGAACAGCAGCAAGAGCGACAGTGTCAGCCTGAAGAGAATGTCCAGGTGACCCTGGAACAATCTGCACATCGAGAAACCTCTGCCAAGCTTCAGAGGAGATGAGTTCTGGTAGTTGGGGACTACTTGCTGAGAGGGACAGAAGCAACAATTTGAAACTCTGACAGGATGAATCGTGAGGTATGCTGTCTCCCTGAGGCCAAAATTTACAATGTAACTGAAAGGCTAGCGGGTGGGGTCAAGCCCACTGACCGCAACCCCCTCCTTTTGGTTCATGGGGAAACCAATGACACTGCAAGGCACAGCTTTCAGCATATCACAAGGGATTAAGAGGTTATGGGTAGGAAGTTGAAGGACACTGGTGCACAGGTTGTCATTTTATCTCTCCTCCCTGTGGAAGAACATGGCCCACAAAGGGAGAGAGGAATAGTGGAGGTGAACAACTGGCTCTGAAGATGGTGCCGCTGGGAGCAATTTGGGTTTTTGGATTTTGGGTTTTTAGCTTCCCATCATCCATCCAAAGCATGATTGTCTCAGTTTAGTCATCCCAGCTTCTAGGGAGAGTTCTGTCTTGATTTGCTCACAGACCTACTTCTTTGTCTTTTTTAGCAGTCCAGGGCATTTGCAGAACTCTCCTCTAGCGCCGCATTTCAAATGAGCTGATTTTCTTCCTATCGGCCTTCTTCACTGTCTAACTTTCACAACCATAGATAGAAACTGAAAATACAATGGCATGGGAAACCCTAACTCTAATATTCAATTATCTGTCTTGACACTTGAGGATCTTGTCTAGCTCCTTCATACCTGCCCTTCCAACACATAATATTCTTCTTATTTCTTAAGCGCAGTTTCTTTTCTCATTAATGACTGAGCCAAGGTATGAAAAGTCTTGAAGTATGTCATCTTCTCCTTTAAAATTAAGTAATTCATCTCCAGTCATAATTTTTCTTAATAATCTGTTCCCTAATTTCTGGGGGTCTCGTGAGGGACACCTCAATGTGCTCTCAATTATGCAAGTTGGGGAAATCAGTCAAAAGAGCACAAGCTAGCAACGCGAGAGGTAGGGCAACGGAGCGGAGCAGAATCTTTTACCCAACGTCTATGGGGTTAGGCTGAGTCAAGGAGCAAACAGAAGTGAAATAATAATTGTTTTTATTAAAATACAATCAAACTGTGTATGCAGCACACTCACGCAGATAACTATAAAAATAAAGGCTGGAGTGGGATAGAGGGATTTTTAGAGGAAATTGTTGGTTCGGGTAATACTACACCTGTCCTGAAGCCCGGTTTAGTCTGAAGATTGAGTTCTTAGGTATGAAGTTCTCAGTACATGGGATTGAGGGGAAGGTTTGCCAAGCAAAGCGGCATCAAGGCGGGATGGAAGTCAGGAGCGATCCAATGAAGCTCTCAAAGTCAAGGGTTTTTATAGGGAGAAATGTGGCCACAGGCTAGTCCGTACTTGGGGAAAACAATGAGTTTCGGGCTGGAGACAAAGCCTCCGAAAGGTCAGAATTTAGCATGATTGAGTTAAGTCCGAATTATCAATAGAGTAGCCAGTATGCAAACGCAGAGTGCTTGACAGTTGAGTATTCAGATCGTCAAGCTGCCTGCTCGGGGCAGGGAGTTCTTTGTAAGTAGCGTGCATACATAATAGAGTACTTGCCTTTGAGGTCTCCTAAAGCGGCAGGACAGCTATTTCTGGCCTGCCTGCATTTGTTTAGAATATTACAGCGATTAGCAGCCGTGCCTGTCTGCGAGCTTGTCCGAGGGACCTCGCAGCACATGGAGAGGAATGGGTAAAGAAGGTCAAATTATTGATATCAAAGTGATATTTATAATCCCACAAGTCCAGCCTAGAAACTGCGATAACAAATCAATTATAAACCTGCCTTTACATTTTCTGCCTTGACTTTCTTCAGTATTTTTCCAAGTCCTTATAAATTTTTTGCTACGTACACTCCTCCCTCCACATTCGTGGAATTGATTTTTATGAATTTGATTATTTGTGAAGCATCCAGCTACGTCCTCCCCAATTCTCCTCTTCTCATTCCCTTACCTTTGTCCCTGGTGTGTGTGCATGCCTTCCTTCCCTGCACCCGAGCAAAAGGCAAGCAAATGGGAGCAGGGAGCCCCACACGCAGAGAAGGAAAGCATGTGTGAGCCTTCTTCCCCATTCTCCCCCTCCCATGCCCTTGCCTTTTCTTCTGCCACATGGAAAGAAGGCATGCATACCTGGGCAAAAATCGAGGGAATGGGAGAATCCATGTGCATGCATTGCCTATGGTCAGGGCTTCCCTACCATTCACTTGCCTTTTGCCCAGGTGCAGAGAAGGAAGGCACACATGCCAAGGAAAAAGGCAAGGGAATGCGAGGGGAAGCCACGGAAGGGAATGGGAGCAGGGGTTATTCATGTTTTTATGACTTTCATAAAGGGTCTACTTCCTGATCCCTTGTGAAAGCAGAGGGGCTACTGTAGTATGGTGCCAGGGAGGGAGACAGTATTATTTTTGGCAAGGATTCAGTGAGTGCTGGGCAAAAATGCACAAATGATATACCTAGAAAAGGCCTGATAAAACTCCATCATGGAATATGGCAAACATAGTGGTCATTCCCAAAGAAGGGAAAAACCGCTTGGACATTAAAAATTACTGTCCTATGCCTCTTTTAAATATTGATTATAAAATTTTTACTTCTATACTGGCTGAAAGAGGGGAAAAAAGTGCTTCCTGCTCTAAAAGATCAGAATCGCTTCTTGTCTAAAAGACTTCTAAAAAATAATACTCGGATTGTTTTAGATAGCCTGGAATACTACGAAAGACACAAGGAAAGAAAACTAGCAATGGTCTTCATAGATGCTGAGAAGGCTTTTGATATGGTTAACTGGTCAGCTCTAAAACAGATACTGTGGAGAATGGATGCTGATCAGTGATCCTTAACTCCTTGCTTGATTAATTCCTTGTAAAGATTATTCTAAGGTCATTTGGGAGAATACTGTGTTGCTTACTTACATTTTCTTTGGTTCCCAAATATGTGAAATTGTGCAATTTATTTAACCAACTAAATTTATTTAATCAACTAACTACAAACAATACAGGCATTCTCTGCTTATCTGACCAGTTAGGGAGCACAGCAATGACAGAAAATGGAATTGGTCAAAAAAGCAGAACCTAGTCTTCTACTGTAGGGAACGTGAGGAAGTTACGGAGACTCGCTTGGGACGACAGCTGTGCTGATTTAAGTTGGTGCGGTGCTCTTTTTCCCCGCTAGCTTGCTTTGCAGATGATACTTTATTATTTATTTGAAACCCAGTTAGGAACACTGGCTATTTACATAAGATTTTCCCTGTTAGCTTTAACTTGCTATAGTTCAAGCTTACATATTAGTCCTTTTACTATTTTTATTTCTGATTCAGTTAATATTTATTTCTTTTTCACTTCAAGAGGACCTCCAAAATACCAGGAGGGACACCAGTTCCCGAGCTGTGCCTTCAGGAGCGGCCAGCAACTGGAAAGACTGAGATTCCTGCTCCCACTCAGAAGGTGTTATGGGGATTGTGATGATTGCATTTAGAAACAGAAATTCCCACTAGTGAGGGAGCCTTACCAAGAGAGGCCACAATCCCTTGGGTCTCCTCCATGATTTGCACATGCAGGGCTCTCTGATCTGGATCCAAGAGAGCCCACTCCTCCGGGGAAAAGAGGACAGCCACGTCCTCAAAGGTGATGGGGCCCTGGAGGAAAAAAGGAAACATTTCCTGCTCACAGCTCACACAAAGGCTATAGGAACATTTAAACCTTCACATTGGCTGTTAAAGAGGGCCATCAGTAGAGGCACCATGCCTCTGAATACCAGCTGCAGGGGAAGAAGAGTGGGAAATGGCTTCTCTGCCTGGGTTGTAAGCTTCTAGAGACTTCTGGTTGGTCATAGTGGGAAATGTGCTTCAAATGGCACATGTCTTTGTTACATCTTGGTTGGATTACTGTAACACACTCTATGTGAGTCTGCCTTTGAAGACTGTTTGGAACACAAACTGGTCCAAAGGCCCACAGCTAGATTGCAAACTGGGAGCCCACAACTCCCTCGTTGCAGCAGCTCCACTGGCTGCTACTCTGTTTCTGAGGCCAATTCATAGTGTTGGTTTTGATCTACAAGGTGCTGCATAGCTCAGGTCCAGATTATCTAAAGGCCTGCATTTCGCCATATGAACCTCCCCATGCTCTGAGATCTGCTGAAGGGCCCCTTCCTCAGTCCCACCACCCTCACAGGTACATCTGGCAGGAACACGGAAGGGGGCCTTCTCAGTGGCTGGTCCAGGCTTTCCATCCCAGAAAAGTAGACTGGAGTCCTCCCTACTTCCTCCTTGCAGACCAGTAAAATCTTTTCTCTTTCAACAGGCATTTGGGGATCAGTTGTATAAGGTATCGATTGTATAAATACTCAGGTAAATTTACTGTCAGTTTAAGTATCTCCCACTTTCATATTTCTAAAAGCTCTACTTCTTTCCATTAATTAGGAGAAGAAATTCATGGACGTCAGTGATTTCTTTTAAATACAAAGCAAATGGAAACAAAATTGTCAGCTAGCATGTCCCGGGGATGTCAGCCATGAACACCCAATCTGATCTTCCAACTCTATGATTTTATGATTTATACTTTTATCCAGTCATCTTCTTACCTGATTGGGCTCCACTCCATGACAAGGAGGAAAAGGTGACTGAATACTTCCTGGTGGTGTCATTCCAGCCCCTGAGGGAAAGACCACAGTGGGGGAAGCTGATCACATAGGCTTGTCTTAAGACACTACAATAGCAATTCAAAGAAGAAACTTAAGAAGTAGTCATCCCTCTGAACACAGTAGAACTTTGCCTCAGAGGAAAATCTATAGGGCCTTTCGCTCTACTGTTTAGTGTGTTGGACTGAGGCTTTGGAAATTCTAGTTCTAATTCCTGAGTTCTTCTTGGCCCACCTACTCTCTCTTAGCCTAACCCACACTTCAGTGTTGTTGTTGTGAGGTTAACATAGTGAATTGGAGAAGAACAAGGTCTTGAGCCTGAGGAACTCAGATCAGATATCAATATACTGACAGAAAGATAAGGGAAGGAACTCAAAGGCAGCAAGTCACACTGAAGAAGACAAACTATCTATTTCAGGAAAAACCCAGCATAATTATCTGGAAGAGGGTATAATGTATTAATCCACCATGTCCCTTACCTTTCCATGGGGATGGGATTGCAGGCTTCTGTAAAGCAGGAGGTTATGCTAGCAAGAGGTTAGCACTGTTGCTGGTAGGGTCTCCCATGTCAGACAGGCTTATGCTAAGAAGCCAAACAAAATATGGAAACAGCTACTGGGCAGCACGAGTAGTGGGCATGAGAGTGACACTGGCATTGTGAGGGATAAGAGCACTGGTATCCTAGCCAACATTTAGCAGTACTGTAAAGAAGGAGGCACCAATAAAGCTCTTTGGAATGTCTTTTGTCATGAAAACTCAATTATGAAACAATCCAAAATGAAACAAGAGATACCACGAGGAGACTTCCAGATCTACTAGATCTCCTCTACTGGGACAGAGTAGAGGGCAAATACAAGTAGCATGGCAGCTAATGATTTCAGCTGCTGACATGCTCAGAAGAGAAAAGAAACCTCAAATCTGCGCAACACATATCAGAGGAAAGTGGCATGAAAAAAACATGACTAGGCATAGTAAAAAAAGAAACGAGGTACATAAATGTTGCAGTATTTGAGGCGAGCAAGCTCATACATACAAACACAGAGGATTCAACCTTACCTTGGAAGGGGGCACTTCTTTCAACCTCCTGCTTGACCTCCCACCTTTGGGGAGTCCGAGTGGTGCTTGACGGAGACTCCTCTGACAAAGAGAGATCAGACTGAACTTCCACATGGGGATTTTTGGCCTGAAAGAGCAGAGAGAATTCCAAATTCAATGGTGAGAAGCATTATAAAAAGATTTTAAAAATAGACACGTAAAGTCTGAGACTTCTGTGCACAAGCTTCACAAGAAAAAGATCAGCAATTGCACCATCTTTAATCCCTCAGAGTGGGAGACTTTTGGGTGTGGATGCAAGCCACTTGGGAGCCACATGCCACGACTGTATTCTTCACACTGCCAAATGTGGTTGTGCGGCAGGGGCAGCAAGGGAATCTGGACTGTCCTTTGAAAACATGAGTCACATGGAGAACAGACCTCATTTGAAAGAAGTATCCTGCTGCTTTTGAGATTGAGATTGCACAGTGAAACAAGGCCCATCTCCCTTGTCCCAAACACACCTTGCTTTTGAAACCAATTCTGAATGAACCACATTTTAGTAGAGGACCAACAGAGTGGCAGTGGTTATGAGGGTGGCAGCAGTAGTGGCAGAGTGGGAGGAAAGAGCGAGGAGAGAGTAGGATCTGATTATTCCTCACACCATGTCCCATCTTGGGAGAAAGGAAGGCTGCACATTCCGTAAACTCATCAGTCTCAGCTTTACAGACCCCAAGAAGAAATGCTCTTACCTGTTCTTCCTGGTTCTTGTTCTCAGACTGACTGAGGAGGAAACCTTCTGCCAGGGCCACTGCCTGGGAACAGCTCTCTGCCCCACATTCCCTAATCCAGCTCCCCATCTCTGGGGGCAGGATGCTTACAAACTGCTCCAAGATCACCAGGTCCACGATCTGATGTTTGGTCTGTTCTTTTGGCTTCAGCCACCGGTGGCAGAGATTGTGAAGCTGTCTGCAAACCTCTCGGGGGCCCTTGTCCTCTTGGTAGGAGAACTGCCTGAAGCGCTGACGCTGTATCTCTGAGCTCCCCTCATCACTGCTGAGGAACTTCTGCATTGTTCTTTCGCACAGTTCTCCACTGCTCTCAGCACTCATGCCATCACAGCGTCTTCCTGTTTCAAGTTCAGGTGAGTCAGGTTTGCCCATTTTTGAACTGGTATCCAATGAAGCAGCCAATGAGATCCAAGTTAATCCTTCACCCCTCCTCTGTCTCTGGGCGAAGAACCCCTAAACAGGCACTGCTCCAAAACTCTGCAAAACCAAGATGTTGCTGTGTTAAGAATTACTCTGTTCTATTCAAAGGAACAAACATGGAAAATTCTAAATAGGCCTCCTCCTTGAGACAAGAAAGTTGGGGAGGCTTTTTTACCTGAGCACCAGTGAGCAAGGCCTTATTTACCTGAGGGCAAGAAGAAGCTGCACCCACCTCTCTCCCTCATCTCTCTCTATCCATTTCCCAGCCCCATCTTCCCTCTCTCAACCTTCCACTGAGCCATCTCAGCTCCATTCCTCACCAAAACCCCCATCTGCCCGAGCCCCTCACACTCCCTTCCATCACTCTCCCATTCTCCATAAGCTTCTATTACACGACAGCATCTTGACATTTGCTTCGTTTAAGATCTTCACTTGGTACAAGCAAGAAATAAGAAAAGTCTAGCAGACTATGAAAGTCTATTCATTCAGTATTCTAATACTTTCATTGTGTTCAACAGTTTATATAATACAGTAAGTACTATGCTATATAAAATACATTATTCTATCATGCTATATTTTATATGTAGCAGTTAAGATAAGATTAGACTATCGAAAGAGTTGAAACTATATCCACTAAAAGCAAGACCTAAGACCAGTACAGCCTCCTCCTAATCCTTCAGTATTACCTTTCTATTTTGTATTTCGTATCGATACAAACAACATTTGGCAATATTTAATATACCACATCCTAGACCAGGAGCTGCCTTGCCAGAACAGAGGAAATGCCTGTGCAGGACAACATCCGGCTTTTCTGGGGCCCCAGAGTGTCAGGCCCCACAGCTGCCAGGACTCCCCACATGGGTTCTTCCGATGCCTTTTCTGCTCCCCCTCTACTTTGCCTGCTTCCCTTCTCTTCTCCTGCCCTTCCACTTTCCGCTCTCCTTCAAAGACTTGCAAAAATACCAAGACTTAGCGCCACAAACGCCGCTGCCTCCCTCAGGGGAGACGCCAGAAGCCAGCCGTGGGGCCCCCAGCCCTTCCTCCTCGCCTGCCCGCCCTCCATTCGCCTCCCGGGGGAGCTGCAGGTGTTCTCTCAAACGCTGCCACTTTCTCACACCTCTGGCAAAACTTCGGCCCCGAAGCCAGGAGGTGAAGGACACAAGTGGGATTGTACGCAGGAGAAAAGCCCAACGTGACCACGCGCTTCCCATCCGGGTCTGGCCAAGCTGCCCCAGAAGCCCCGAACCTGGAGGTGGCCCCTGAAACCCCACGTCTGCCGCCCCGACAGAGGACTTGGCGCTTCCCCGCTTCCCCCGGGACCCAGATTCCCCCCCACTTCCACCTCCCCCCGCCAGGGACGCTCACCCGACCTCCCCCTCCTCCCTCTCGGGCTCCTTCCCCCGCTTTCTCCTCCCTTCGTGTTTCTTGGTTTTAAGGAAAAAAGAGGGGGTGGCTGTTTCCAAGGGGCCCCTTTCAATGCGGCACCGCTTTCCTCCCGCTGAATGGGGGGGGCTTTTAGGAGAAGGGGATTCCACTCCCCGTCACGTGACTGAAGCCGAGCCCGGCTCCTGGCAAAGCTGGTCGGACGCTTTCCGCCTGTTGAGGCGTTTCATCCATTTTGTTGCCTTTCAGGAGACTTTATCTTTCCCCCTTTTTCTCTCCTGATTCTCCTTGTGCTGCTTCCTGAAGTCTTGCGAGGTGGGGCGGGATGGAGGAGGTTTAAATCGGCAGATAAACAAAATAAGGGAGAAAGAGGGAGGCCGGGGCTTCCGTGGGGGAGGAGCTGGGCTCGCCGGACTCCCTTCCCGGCCGCTGAGGAGAGACCGCCTGTGGGCGGGGAGGGCCTTTCCCTCTGCAATGGGGGGGGGCGTACATTAATTTAAGCCATATTCAAACCGATTAAAAAATCTGATGTGGAAATTATCTTATTAAAAGACGTATGTGCTAACAGAAAGAGCAGAGCCTTTCCTTTCCTTACATTATTCATCCATCCTTATTCATCCATTTTGTATAGGTCCTTCTCTTTTTAGGTTTCTGTTGTATATGTATATATAATAAAAACTTTCCTTACCAAAAAAGAAAAGAAACCCTGTGATAGGTTCACCTTAGGGTTGCAGTAAGTTATAAATGACTTGAAGGCACACAAGAAACTCAGTTCTGGAGACCAGTCCATATTCTGACTTGTGATATTACACATCTCTTTACACAACCACCACCTACATTTTTCACCCACAGGCCCCACAAAGACTATCTTCCCACAATTCCTTCTGCCAAGGCCACATTATCTGTAAGCTTACTTTACTCAGAATGACTTTGACACTTGTTTCAATTAAGGCTTCTACTCAGATCAAGAGCTCCTCAATAATTTTGCTCTTCAGAAGCCTCAACATCTGGTGTCCCAGAAGACCCCTCATTCACCAGGTGTTTTCTGCTGCTGTCTTTTTTGTTCCTCATCTAACTCATCCTTCTTTTCCTGCCTTTTATTTTCCCCTGTGCTCCAAAGATTCATAACCATACTGGTTACTACAACAAATACTGCCTTTGCCCTCTTCACATACAATTTGGCAGAAAAATGTCATCAGGTAACCAAAGGAGACAAAAAAAGCTACTGCATTGGGATGACCCTCTTGTGGCTGCACTTCTGAAACATATATCATCCAATTACCTGATGGCAGGTAGCCAGAGATGGTGACAGGGGCCCCCTAAAGATGGCCAGTGAAATGTCCCACCCTTCCCTCCATGCCAGGGACCCTAGAGATTTCTGTCCTGTCCCCAATTTTGGAATAAGGATTCAATTGTAAGTCCAGGTTGTATCTGGGTGTGATATACAGGATAGCTTTGAGTTCAAGGCATTGAGCTTAGAGGTTTTCAAAGCTTTATTCAGAAACATTAAAAAAAAAAAAAAACCCAAAAATGAACACCTTGGCAACCACCAGGAGTAAACCAGCACTGGATTTGCAGTACCTTATAAACTGTAACACTTCAAACTAGTACTGTGGTAGCATTATATTTGATAGGTAATGACAACAATTCCTTTTCCAGGCTATTCTGTCCGCCTTCTATATTCTCATTCCTCCAGCCAACAGTTTGACCTTGTGGCAGAGTCTGCCTGCCTGCACCTATACTCTTATCACAGTTAACTATAATAACATTTCCCCATTCCCAGCACACTGTTTCCCATTCAATCCCATCATCCCTCCACAGCACAGTGAAGCCCAGTAAAGCATGAAGGCAAGGCAGCTATCAAAAAGCATGGCAGGGAGAATAAAGCTGACCTGACACTGTGGGAGGAACTGGGGAGGGGGGTGGAGATGCAACAGAGAGCTACATGTTGTCAGCTACAGAAAAAGCCACCCAAGGGTCTTCGTGCCCCTTTGGCCCCACAGGCTGAAAATCCCCAGAGCATATCTCCCTGCATTCCACTCCCTAGCATTAAAGAAAAAGGGAAGAAGAGCCAATGCAGGAATTGAACACTTTTCAGGACACCTCAAATGAACTGAATGTGGGTTACATCTTTAGCCTGGGGGAGAGAATGGGCCAACTCCCTTGCTTCAGCCTTATTGCTCTGTCCCTCCTCAATATCGTTCCCCCCCCAAGGGGCCTCCCACCATCTGCCATCCCCTGCAGTCCTGTTGAAAAAGAACCTGCTCCATACAGCCCTGAATCTCTAAAGTCAACATGGAGGTCTGCTGAGTTACAGGTTCAGAACTTAGGAGCCAAACACCAATGGTCTCAACAAACACAGGCTCCTGCAGCTGCTGCATCGGGATGAGGTGCTGGGTGGCAAGCTCCTTAAAACTATTGGAGGCTGCAGTCTACCATGGTTCCCACTGGAAAATATGGCATCCCATGCAGTGGTGGGGAGAAGCAGAGCATCCTGCCTGGGTTTTCTAGAGGTCCGAGGTGATCCCAGACTTTTCTCTCCCAGGCTCAGGAGCCCATTCATGCCTGGGAGTGCTCATTCCTGGTTGGGGAGGGGCATATTTTTGTAGGGTGATTTTTACGAAGGGACCAGCAACATTATGATACAAAGATAATCCAGTCCGATTCCGGTGTTCTTCTTCCTCTGAAGAGAGATATGATCGCACTCCTCCCAGCTGAATGGGTTCCTCTGCTGGGGCAGGACTGAAGGGTGTCAACCCTACAGCCACCCACCCTTGGCTGAGTGGATGACAGAATCCTCAAGAGATGGGAGCCAGGTACGCTTGCTGATGCAATCATAGGTACCTGTCAATACACAGGCACTGTTCAATCAAGAGCTGCAGGGTGGCTGGAGGGGCAGCCAAAGCCAGTTCATTCACAGTGTCATCCGCTAATCCCACCCGGTTTTGGTCTTTCAGTGCTGCATCATTCCTAACTTCCAAGTACAACATTTTCCACATTCCTGGAATATGTACAATTTCCCTCCTGCAGAGAGTCCCTTGTGCATTAGAGGATCTACAACAAAATTCTGACACTCCTGGCACTTTGTATGTTTTCTAACCTTTTGTGCTTCACAAGGTATGAACTCTGAAGAAAGCAATTCACACTGCAGGCACTTCTATCGTTTCTTATAAGAGGCTTATTTATAAACTGTTCTGCATCCCAAATTGGGGAAAAATCAGGACACTAATACTAATAGTACTGGCTTCTCTCCTGTAAGAAAAACTCTTGTGGCTCAGAAAGTATGAACTGCAAGCAAAACATCTCTAACACTACTGGAATTTTTATGGTTTCTTTCCTGTATGGACTCTTTGGTGTCTGATAAGGTATGCATTCCAAGCAAAGCATTTCCCACACTCCTGGCATTTGTATGGTTTCTCTCCTGAGTGTACTCTCTGGTGGATCACAAGGCTTCTATTTCTAGCAAAACATTTCCCACACTCCTGGCATTTGTATGGCTTTTCTCCTGTGTGGACTCTCCCGTGATTCACAAGGTCTGGACTGTGAGCAAAACATTTCCCACAGTCCTTGCATTTGTATGGTTTCTCTCCTGTGTGTGCTCTTTGGTGGATCACAAGGCTTGTATTTCTAGCAAAACATTTCCCACACTCCTGGCATTTGTACAGTTTCTCTCCTGTGTGGATTCTCTTGTGGCGCAAAAGGGCTGAACTGTCACTAAAACATTTCCCACACTCTTGGCACAGGTATGGTCTATCTCCTGTGTGGACTCTCCAGTGCTTCACAAGGCCTGAACTGCAAGCAAAACATTTCCCACACTTTTGGCATTTGTATGGTTTCTCTCCTGTGTGGACTCTCTGGTGGCAGACAAGTTGTGCACCGTGAGCAAAACATTTCCCACACTCTTGGCATTTGTATGGTTTCTCTCCTGTATGGATTCTCTTGTGAATCACAAGATCTGAACTGTAAGCAAAACATTTCCCACACTCCTGGCATTTGTATGGTTTCTCTCCTGTGTGAAATCTCTGGTGGATCGCAAGACTATAACTCTGAGAAAAACATTTCCCACACTCCTGGCATTCGTATGGTTTCTCTCCTGTGTGGACTCTCTGATGAATCACATATACTGATCTGTAAGCAAAGCATTTCCCACACTCCTGGCATTTGAGTATTTTCTGTCCCTTCCTGACTGCTTGATGGCTCAGATGTTGCAGTTTATAATTAAATTCTTTTCCTAATACTTTATGTCTGAAGTGTTTTTTCCCAGCATGGAGCCTCTTCTGAAGCACAGGAGCCATATTTTGGTCAAAATGCTTCCTATGTATTTCACACTTGAAGGGCTTTTTTCTTGTAGAAACTTCCTCTTCTGTGTGGGCTTCCTGGTGCCTGGTGAGCTCCCATTTGTGCCCAAAACACTTTTCAAACTTGGAACATACATTTCTTTTTTTCCAGTTATCTGCCAGGAAAAAGGAGAGGAACAGAAAACAGTAATTCCTGATTCTGAGAGAAAAGCACTTTCACAGATTGGGAAAGAGACTGAGTTGGAAGGATCCTAAAAACAACCGAACCATGGGGGAAAGGAAGATATATTATTATCTTCTTTTTTTTAAACCTCTGTTCATTAAAACATTTTGACTGGCATGAGCCTCTGAGGCAGAGGTGAGCAAGAACTGCTCCACAGACCACATCTGTTTTAGTTTAGCCTGTTTTTGATTGTGCACCCTTCTCCTTGGTGGAATGGATGCCTTTTGTTCCTTCATGTACAAATCGTTGCCTTTTTCTGAGGCTAAGAATTTACTCTTCTACAAGCTATTACTATTCTACAAGCTATGATTTGTATGTCTGTCCAACTTCCACTTCTCTCCTCACATGTCCAGTTAAGGTTGCATTTTTCTGCCCCAATATAGAAAGTACCATGCCTCATCTATCCAACATCGCATCTTGGATGGGAAAAGAATTAAACGTCTACAGGTACTTAGAAACTAAGACATTATGCATTAATCAGACAAGGAACTTCTTACTGTATATGCATTTCATCACATTCCTTTGGCAACACATCTTTCACCAAATTATAATTAAAAGAAAACCCCACTCCTTTTGATCTCTTCTCCACAGGTGATGATAACCCCATCACATGCATCAGAAGAAGAGGACAGCTTTGGGAATGTCAAACATCAGACTGGAATCTTACCCTCAATTCAACCCAGGATTTGGACAGACCAAGAGAGGAAAAAGTTGGTTTCTAAATTGACAACCTCATCAAGTTCCGATTTTCTCAACTCTTTCCTTGCTGCAAGAAGAGAGGTGACAGCCACAGTATATTCCAGAAATCCTAACACTGCATGGCAGTTTTGGAGTAAAAAATCAATGCTAGCTTAAGAATAAACCTGAATTTAGCAGTCTATAGCAATAAAAAAAAGGATGCTCGTTCAACTGAAGAGTACTGCCACGGCAGCAGTTAACATCCCACTTTTCGGTCTTAGAGTTTTAAAACTACAGAGTGACCTGTGGATCTCTGCATTACAGGAGCCACGTTGGCTGCAAGACCGTTCCTGCAGGAGGCAGGGCAGAACAGTAGCACTTCCCATCACTGGCTTTGTTCTTCTTTTCTTTGAGACTGAGAAAGCATTTGCCTTTCTTCAGCTCCACAGTCCTTTCAGTAAGCCTTAGTCAGATCATGAGGGTTCTTCCTATTTTGCAGACAAGAGGGGAGCCTGTGGTTTTCAGATCCCACTAGGTTGAAAGAGGAATCCAAGAAAACTGGAACTTCTCTGCATAAGGCCATGTTCAAAGATGTACTTACAGTGGAGAAACAAATGGCATTTGCCTACTGAGCCATGTTACTACAAACGAGATGATTTGCATACTGGATAAATGATATGCAACTGGTGCTACCTGGATTGGGGGAACTAGAAGTCTACCATGGAACTAGAAGCAGGCAGGTTCCAATGGTGAAGGGGGGTGAATAGCTCCAGAGTGGAAGTTGAAGAGAATCAGGGATGGGCAAAGGACCTTCCTGAGACAATAACGGTGGCAGTTTAGCTTAGTCGTGTAAGTAACTCTATTCTGAACCAATAATAGAGTGGTTGAGGTTATCGCCACCACTGTTGAGGAACCTGTCTGGAAATGGTTTCCTTGGAAAGTGGTAAGTATCAAATTATCCAGTTTACTTCCAAGTCTGAGTTGCAGACAGCAGACTTAAATTCTGCTGCAGACAGCAGAATTAAAATCAGATGGCCGTTGTCGCTGGATATTTTCTACCATAGCTGGCATGGTGCTTACCAGAAAGAGTTGGCTTTCCCACTCTACTCCCGTCAAGGTCCTTCAAGATGAGCAAAAAGTAAACTACAATTACTCAGTTCTTTGCACAGGATGGTGAAAAGAGACACTGAATGATCTGAGAAAGTAGTACAAGCGGCCAAAGGCAGGAGGAGTAGAAACAATAGTACAGGACTTGCAGGAACGGCCCGGGGACTTAAGTGTCTCTACACTAATGCACGGAGTATGGGAAACAAGCAGGATGAACTTGAACTCCTAGTACAACAAAATAAATATGATTTGATAGGCATCACGGAGACCTGGTGGGATGAGTCTCATGATTGGAATATAGGAATAGAGGGGTATAGCCTATTTTGTAAAAATAGACGAAACAAGAAAGGAGGAGGAGTAGCCTTGTATGTCAAGGATGTTTTCACCTGTGAAGAGATCGAGGACTTAAACCCAGAAAGCCAGGTCGAGAGCATTTGGGTAAGAATTAAGGCAGCGAGAAACAATAGGGATATTCTGGTGGGAGTTTACTACAGACCTCCAACCCAGGCTGAGGACTTGGATGACGCCTTCCTCAACCAAATGACTGCACATTCAAAAAGGAGAGATACAGTAATTATAGGAGATTTCAATTACCCAGATATATGCTGGCAGTCAAACTCTGCCAAGACAGCAAGGACCAGCAAGTTTCTTGCTTGTCTTGCAGACAACTTCATGGTCCAGAAGGTGGAAGAGGCCACAAGGGGATCAAGTATTCTAGATCTGATCCTGACCAACAGGGATGACCTTGTTAATGAGGTAGAAGTGGTTGGATCTTTAGGGGGGAGTGACCATGCCCTATTGGAATTTGGCATTCAGTGGGAAGGAGAAGCTAAGTGTAGCCAGACACTCATCTTAGATTTTAAAAAAGTGGACTTCTGTAAACTTAGGTCGCTGCTGGCTGGAATTCCATGGTCAAGAATGGTGAAAGGGAAAGGAGTTCAGGAGGCAAGGGAGTTCCTTAAAAAGGAGATACTGAAGGCACAGTCTAAAACTGTGCCATTAAGGAGGAAAAATGGAAGGCGTCTGCAGAAACCAGAATGGTTGACTAAAGAACTCTCAGCTGAGCTGAGTGTTAAGAGAAACATGTATAGGAAATGGAAGAAGGGGGAAACCACCAAAGAAGAATTTAAGCAAGTAGCCAGGAGATGTAGGGAGGAGGTCAGAAAAGCTAAAGCACAGAATGAACTTAGGCTGGCCAGAGACATAAAAAACAATAAAAAGGGCTTTTTTAAATATGTCCGCAGCAATAGGAAAAAGAAGGAGATGATAGAGTTGCTGCGCAGAGAAGATGGCGAATTATTCACAGGGGGAAGAGAAAAGGCAGAACTACTTAACACCTTCTTTGCCTCAGTTTTTTCCCAGAAGGATGCAAGCACTCAACCTGGCGGTTGGGGAACAGGGGAGGAAGCAGAGGAAGTGAGGCACATAATAGGTAGAGAGGTGGTACAGGAATACCTGGCCACATTCGATGAATGCAAGTCTCCAGGGCCAGATGAATTGCATCCTAGGATATTAAAAGAGCTGGCAGAGGTCATTTTGGAACCGCTTGCTATAATCTTTGAGAAATCTTGGAGGACAGGAGAAGTTCCAGCAGACTGGAAGAGAACAAATGTTATCCCCATCTTCCAGAAGGGAAAAAAAAGAGGACCCAAACAATTATCGCCCAGTCAGCCTGACATCAGTACCCGAAAAGATCCTGGAGCAGATCATTAAGCAGTCAGTTTCTAATCACTTAGAAAGCAACGCAGTAATCACGAGAAGTCAACACGGATTTCTCAAAAATAAGTCATGCGAGACTAATCTTATCTCTTTTTATGATAGAGTCACTAGCTTGATAGATGAAGGGAATGCTGTGGATGTAGCATATCTCGATTTCAGTAAGGCCTTTGACAAAGTTCCCCATGACATTCTTGCAATGAAGCTAGTAAAAAATGGGCTGGACAGGGCTACTGTTAGTTGGATCTGTAATTGGTTGACAGACCGAACCCAAAGGGTGATCACGAATGGTTGCTTTTCATCCTAGAGAGAAGTGACTAGCGGGGTGCCATAGGGTTCTGTCCTGGGCCCAGTGCTGTTCAATATTTTTATCAACGACTTGGATGAAGGAATAGAGGGCATGCTCATCAAATCTGCAGATGATACCAAATTGGGAGGGATTGCTAATATGCCGGAGGACAGGATCAAAATTCAAAATGACCTGGATAGATTGGAGAGCTGGGCCAAGGCTAACAAAATGAAATTCAACAGAGAGAAGTGTAAGGTCCTACACTTAGGTAGAAAAAATGAAATACAGAAATATAGGATGGGGGATACATAGCTGGATAGCAGTACGTGTGAAAGGGATCTAGGAGTCTTCATAGACCATAAGCTGAACACGAGTCAGAAGTGATGCGGCAGCTAAGAAAGCCAATGCAATTCTTGGCTGCATCAATAGGAGTATGGTGTCTAGATCGAGGGAGGTACTGGTACCACTCTACTCTGCTTTGGTTAGACCCCATCTTGAATACTGTGTCCAGTTCTGGGCTCCCCAATTCATAGACAAGCTGGAGCAAGTCCAGAGGAGGGCGACCAAAATGGTGAGAGGCCTGGAAGCCATGCCCTATGGGGATAGACTTAGAGAGGTTGGGATGTTTAGTCTGCAGAAGAGAAGGTTAAGAGGGGACATGATAGCCATGTTTAAATATCTGAAGGGATGCCGTGTGGAGGAAGGAGAGGGCTTGTTTTCTGCTGCTCCGGAGACCAAGACAAGGAGCAATGGATTCAAGCTGCAGGAAAGGAGATTCCACCTGAACCTCAGGAAGAACTTCCTGACAGTCAGGGCTGTCTGGCAGTGGAATATGCTGCCTCGGAGTGTAGTGAGGTCTCCTTCTTTGGAGGTTTTTAAGCAGAGGCTTGATGGCCATCTGTCGGGAGTGCTTTGAGGGTGTTCCTGCATGGCAGGGGGTTGGATTGGATGGCCCCTGTGGTCTCTTCCAACTCTACAATTCTATGATTCTATGAAACATGAGACATTGCAGGACGGAGCCCCATTGAATCAAATACCCTTCGATCAGTCACTTGGCCTGAAAGGAGCCATACAAGAGTTACCACTTAATTCAAGAGCCTCCATTAACTTAGGTGCTGAAATGGCTCTGGCAGAGATTTATAATTCTGTAATGAACTCAAAGAGGGAAGAGACTTTGACTTGGCTAAATGTGGAAGATCAGGAAAAACTCTTTGGAGACAAAAGTCCCCAAATTTTGTCACAGACTAATCATAATTTAACATTTAACTAGGAAGAAAAAGTCCCCAGCTTTTGCAGCATGGTTTACCATAATTCAACATCTAAGCAAAGGGAAGGAGCAGTGGAAGGCAAACATTAGATGATGGATGGTTCAATTTGATTTCTAGAGAGGTCTCTCTTAAAAAAATATCTACAGGAAAACAAGAGGCTGTTAACAAAATTGACTGCATTCTTTATAATCCAGGAGAGACAGAAAGATGAAGGGAAACGGTAGTCAGAAAAGCAAAGTTCAAGTTGACGGTTCACATAAGTGCAGAAAAGATAATTCTAAAAAGGACAACCAAGTGAATGAAAAAGTGGCCCAAAAGGAATAGCGCAGGAAAGAGAAGTAAAAACAATAAAAACATGAAAAAGTTAGGAAAACGGGAAACCTGCCCTCCATGCCTGGAAGAAAGACATACAGAGATTGTTTGATTTGACTTGCCTGTAAAAGTTCTCCCTCTGAAGGCAACACAGAAGCAACTCCACAGAAGAAAGAATTAAAAAATCATGGATGTGCAAAGTATGTGCAAAGACAATCATCATTAGAAAGCCTCAGCTGAAGACTCAGCCTCAGCTAATCAGACTGGTGACCTGGCACTAGAACCAACACAAGACCATCAGGAAGAAAAGACACTCGGTTGTTGGGGAATGCAGAATCCCTTGAGCTGAGCATCCCCTCCTCATCCTGCAGAGCTGCTGACGAATTGTAGTTTATGATCTAGCTGGAATCTGATGCTCATCCTTCAGAATACCAGGAGGGATACCAGTCCCTGAGCTCTGCCTTCAATAGCCCCCAGTGACTGAGAGGACTGAGGCTCTTGCTCCCACTCAGAAGCTCTTATGGTAACTGTGATTATTGTATTTGGAAACACAAAATCCCACCAGTGAAGGAGCCTTACCCAGAGAGACCATGATCCCTTGGATCTCCTCCATAATCTCCATGTGCAGGGCTCTCTGATTTGGATTCAGGAGAGCCCACTCTTCTGGAGAGAAATGGACAGCCACGTCCTCAAAGGTGATGGGGCCCTGGAGGAGAAAGAAAACATTTCCTGCTCACAGCTCACATAAAAGCTACAGGAAGATTTAAATCTTGATGCTGGCTGTTAGAGAGGGCCATCAGTAGAGGCACCATGCCTCTGAACACCAGGTGCAGGGGAAGAAGAGTGGGGGAAGGGCTTCTCTGCTTGGGTTGTAAGCTTCTAGAGACTTCTGGTTGGTCATAGTGGGAAACGTGTTTCAAATGGCACATAGAATCATAGAATCATAGAAATTCAGAGTTGGAAGAGACTTAGTTACATCCTGGTTGGATTACATTACTTAGTTACATCCTGGTTGGATTATTGTAACAACTCTACGTGGGTCTGCCTTTGAAGACTGGAAATTACCGCCCTGTCAGCCTGACATCAATACCAGGAAAGATCCTAGAGCAGATCATTAAACAGTAGGTTTGTAATTACTTGGAAACAATGCCTTAATCACTAAAAGTCAACGTGTATTTCTCAGAAATAAGTCATGCCAGACTAATACTATCTCTTTTTACGATAGGATTACAAGCTTGATAGATGAAATGAATGCTGTAGACTGATGAGTTTATGGAATGTGTAGCCTTCCTTTCTCCCAAGATGGGACACGTTGTGACTTTAGTAAGGCCTTTGACAAAGTTCCCCATGACATTCTTGCAAAGAAGATTGTAAAATGCGGGCTAGACAGGGCTACTATTAGGTGGATTCATAATTGGTTGACCAACCAAACCCAAAGGGTGCTCACCAATGGCTGCTTTTCATCCTTCAGAGAAGTGACTAGTGGGGTGCCACAGGGTTCTGTCCTGGGCCCAGTGCTATTCAACATCTTCATCAATGATTTGGATGAGGGAACAGAGGGCATGCTGATCAAATTTGCAGATGACATCAAATTGGAAGGGGTTGCTAATACCCCAAAGGACAGGATCAAATTTCAAAATGACCTTGACAGATTCGAGAGCTAAAGCTAACAAAATGAATTTCAACAGAGAGAAATGTAAGGTCTTACATCTAGGCAGAAAAAAATGGAATGCACAAATATAAGATGGGGGACGCATGGCTGGACAGCAGTATATGTAAAAGGGATCTAGGAGTCTTGATAGATCACTAGCTGAACATGAGTGAGCAGTGTGATGTGGCGGCCAAGAAAGCTAATGTGATAGGAGTATGGTGTCTAGATCGAGGGAGGTGATGGTACCACTATATTCTACATTGGTTAGGCCTCATTTGGAATACTGTGTCCAGTTCTGGGCACCTCAATTCAGGAAGGATATCGACAAGCTGGAGCTTGTCCAGAGGAGCGTGACCAAATTGGTAAAGGGTCTAGAAGCCATGCCCTATGAGGAACGGCTTAGGGAGCTGGGTATGTTTAGTCTGCAGAAGAGAAGGTTAAGAGTGGACATGAGAGCCATGTTTAAATATTTGAAGGGATATCATGTCGAGGAAGGAGTGGGCTTGTTTTCTGCTGCTCCAAAGACTAGGACAAGGAGCAATGGATTCAAGCTGCAGGAAAGGAGATTCCACCTGAACCTCAGCAAGAACTTCCTGACAGTCAGAACTGTCTGGCAGTGGAATATGTTGCCTCAGAGTGTGTTAGAGTCTCCTTCATTGGAGGTTTTTAAGCAAAGGCTGGATGGCCATCTGTTGGGAATGCTTTGATGTGTTTTCCTGCATAGCACGGGGTTGGACTCGATGGCCATTGTGGTCTCTTCCAACTCTATGATTCTATGAAACTTGAACTGGTCCAAAGGCCCACAGCCAGATTGCAAACTGGTAGCCCACAACTCCCTTGTTGCAACAGTTTGACTGGCTGCTACTCTGTTTCTGGGGCCAATTCAAAGTGCTGGTTTTGGCCTACAAGGTGCTACACAGCTCAAGACCAGATTATCTAAAGGCCTGCATTCCACGATAAGAACCTGCCCATGCTCTGAGATTTGCTGAAGGGCACCTTCCTCAGTCCCACCACCCTCACAAGTACATCTGGTAGGAACACAGAAGGGGGCCTTCTCAGTGGCTGCCCCCAGGCTTTGCAAGTCCCATCCCAGACTGGAGCCCTCCCTACTTCCTCTTTGCAGACAAGTAAAACCTTTCTGTTTCAACAGGCAGTTGAGGATCAATTCTGTGAGGTATCAATTGTATAAATACTCAAGGTGAATTTACTGTCAGTTTAGGTATCTCCCACTTTCATATTTCTAAAAGCTCTACTACTTTCCATTAAGTAGGAAAAGAAATTTATGGACTTCAGCGATTTTTTTTTTAAATATGAAGCAAATGGAAACAAAACTGTCAGCTAGCATGACCCAGAGATGTGAGCCCAGCACTGCAAAAACCCAGGCTGATCTTCCAACTCTATGATTTATACTTTGATCCAGTCGTCTTCCTCCTTACCTGATCGGGCTCCACTCCATCACAAGGAGGAAAAGGTGACTGAATACTTCCTGGTGACATCATTCCAGCCCCTGAGGGAGAGACCACAGTGGGGGAAGCTGATCACAAAGGCTTGTCTTAAGACACTACAATAGCAATCCTAAAAAGAAACCTAAGAGGAAGTCATCCCTCTGAACACAGTAGAACTTTGCCTCAGAGGAAAATCTATAGGGCCCTTTGCTCTACTGTTTAGTGTGCTGGACTGAGGCTTTGGAAATTTTAGTTCTAATTCCTGAGTTGTTGTTGGCCCACCTACTCTCTCTTAGCCTAACCTACATTGCAGTGTTTTGCTGTGAGGTTAACATAGTGAATTGGAGAAGAACAAGGTCTTAAGTCCAGGGAACACAGATCAGATATCAATATACTAACAGAAAGACAAGGGAAGGAACTCAAAGGCAAGAAGTCACACTGAAGAAGACATATTACCTGTTTCAGGAAAAACCCAGCATAATTAATTAGAAGAGGGTGTAATGTATTAATTCATCCTGTCACTTACTTTTCCAAGGAGGGGTGGGATTGTAAGCTCTTGTGAAGTAGGGGGTTATGCTAGCAAGAGGCTAGCACTGCTGCTGGTAGGGTCTCCCATGTCAGACAGGCTTATGCTAAGAAGCCGAACTAAATGTGGAAACAGTTACTGGGCAACAGGAGTACTGGGCATGAGAGTGACACTGGCATTGTGAGGGACACCGGCATCCTAGTCAACACTTATCAGTACTGTACAGAAGGAGGCACCAGTAAAGCTCTTTGGAATGTCATTCGTCATGAAAACTCAATTACGAAACAATCTAAATGAAACAAGAGAAAGCACCAGGAGACTTCCAGATCTCAGGGAGATCTCCTCTACTAGGGAAGAGCAGAGAACAAATACAAATAGCGTGGTGGCTAGTGATTTCAGTTGTTGACATGCTCTCAGGAGAAAAGAAACCTCAGATCTGCATGACACATATTAGAGGAACATGGCACGAGAAAAATGTGACTAGGCATAATAAGAAAGAAATGGGATGTATAAATTTTGCAGTATTTGGGGAAAGCAAGCACATACATAAAAATGCACAGGGTTCAACCTTACCTTGAAACAGGGGACCTCTTTCAATTTCCTGCTTGATCTCCCACCGCTGGGGACTCCAAGCGGTGCTTGACGGAGACTCCTGTGACAAAGAGAGATCAGACTGAACTTCCACATGGAGATTTTTGGTCTGAAATAGCAGCAACAATTTCAAATTCAGTGGGGGGAAGAATTAGAAAAGGATTTTAAAAACAGACATGTAAAGTCTGAGACTTCTGTACACAAGCATCATAAGAAAAAGATTTGCAGTTGTACCATATTCAATCCATCAGAGTGGGAGACTGCTGGATGTGGATGAGAGCACAAATCACTCAGAACTAACTGGGAGCACACACCACCGCTGTTGTCCCCACACTGATCTACCTGGTTGTGTGGCAGGAAAAGTCAGGAAGTCTGGACCATCCTTTGAAAACATGAGACAGAGGGAGCATGGATCTCATTAAAAATAATCCTGTTGCTTTTTAGATGGAGATTCCACAATAAAACAAGGTCCATCTTCCTCCACCCTTTGGCACCTTGCTTTTGAAGGCAATTCTGGCTGCACCACATTTCAGTAGAACATCAACAGAGTGGGCAGTCGCTATGGGGGTGGCAGCAGTAGGGGCAAACTGGGTGTAAAGAGTGAGGAGGTCATAGGTTCTGATTACTCCGCACACCATGTCCCATCTTGGGAGAAAGGAAGGCCACACATTCCATAAACTCATCAGTCTAAATCAGTGGAACTTGTTTCACTGCAGAATCTCCATCTAAAAAGCAGCAAGAGAAGAAATGCTCTCACCTGTTTTTCTTGTTTCTTGTTCTCAGACTGACTGAGGAGGAAACCTTCTGCCAGGGCAACTGCCTGGCAACAGCTCTCTGCCCCACATTCCCTGACCCAGCTCCTCATCTCTAGTGGCAGGATGCTCATGAATTGCTCCAGGATCACCAGGTCCAGGATCTGATGTTTGGTCTGTTCTTTTGGCTTCAGCCATTGGTGGCAGAGATTGTGGAGGCATCTGCAAACCTCTCGGGGGCCCTTGTCCTCTTGGTAGGAGAACTGCCTGAAGCACTGACGCTGTATCTCTGAGCTCCCCTCATCTCTGCTGAGGAACTTCTGCACTGCTCTTTCACACAAATCTCCATTGCTGTCAGCACTCATGCCATCACAGCCTCTTCCTGTTTCAGGTCCAGTTGAGTCAGGTTTGCCCATTTTTGAACTGGTATCCAATGAAGCAGCCAATGGGATCCAAGTTAATCCTCCACCATCGTCTGTCTCTGGGTAAAGAACCCCTGAACAGGCTCTGCTCCGAAACTCTGCAAAGTCAAGATGTTACAGTGTTACGAATTACTCTATTATACTGGCAAGAAGAAATATGGAAAATTCTAACTAGGGGCCTTTCCACACTACACAACTTTTGCACTATAATTCCAGTTTAGCTACCATGGCTGTCATCTATGGAGTCCTGGGGTTTATAGTCTTGGGAGGCACTGGAGCTCTCTGACTGAGAATTCTAAATATCCCTCCCTAAGCTGCAACTCCAATAATTCCACAGAACAGAATGGTGGCAGTTAAAATAGAATAATAGTGCAACAATTGCATAGGGCGGGAAGGCCCTTGGTCTCCTCCCTTAAATGAGAGAGTTGGGGAGGCTTTTTTCACCTGAGAGCCAAACAGCAAGGCCTTATCTACCTGAGTTGCACCCACCTGTCTCACCTTTTTATTTTATTTTGTTTTTTTATTATTTATTTGTATCCTGCCTCTCCACATGGATCGAGGCGGCGAACAACTTACAAATAGCATGTATTTCTATACATGCCCCCAACAAGCTGGGTACTCATTTTACAGACCTGCGGAAGGATGGAAGGCTGAGTCAACCTTGGAACCTGGCAGGATCGAACTCACAACCTTGTGGCTTGCAGTACTGGCATTTAACCACTGCGCCACCAGGGCTCCTTTATCCATTTCCCAGCCCCATTTTCCCTCTCTCAACCTTCAGCTCCACCCATCACCCAAACCCCCACGCCCACCATCCCCTCACACTCCCTTCCATCGCTCTCCCATTCTCCATAAGCTTCCATTACACAACAGTACCTTGACATTTGCTTTAATTAAGGCCCTCACTTGGTTCAAGCAAGAAATAAGTACAATCTAGAAGACTATGAAGGTCTATTTATTCAGTATTCCAATGCTACTGCTACATTCAATAGTTTATATAATACAATAAATACCATGCTATGCTACATTTAATTTGTTATTTTATTATGCTATATTTTATATCTAGCAGTTAAGGTGTGATTAGACTATCAAAACAGTTGAAACCATATCCATTGAAATGCAAGACATAAGACCAGTATAGCATGCTACTAAACCTTCAGCATTACCTTTATAGTTTGTGCTTCATAGGATACAAAAACCTGGCAGCAGTTAATACAGCATATCCTAAAACACCATACTTTACATTGAGTAGTGAAAAAAAAAGAAAGAAATACTTTTCAGGCATTTTCTCCATTTCACTGCTTCACCAGGCAGAGGTTCTACTTCCAACCCCAAGAGCCAAGAGCTGCCTGGCCAGAACAGATGAAAAGTCTGCCAGGGGGGAAAAGCCTGGTTTTGGGGAGTCTCACAGTGGGGGCCCCCAGGGCCGCCATGGTACCCCAGGTGAGTCTGCTGATGCCACTCCCTGCTCCTCATCTAGCCTTCATAATTCCCCTTTTCCTGCCATTTTGTTTTTCCCTCTCCTCCACAGATCTGTAATATTAATATACAGTTACCACTAAAACGACAACCACCTTCAGCCCCCTCATTTTCCTGCCATTTTGTTTTTCCCTCTCCTTCACAGATTTGTAATATTAATACACAGTTACCACTAAAACCACGACCGCCTTCAGCCCCCTCATTTTAGTGCTCTTTTGGTTTTCCCTCTCCTTCCACTACTCGTAATAACAGCTACTCCTACCAACCCCATTGTCTTCAGCCTCCTCGTTGCACAGCTGGCCCCCCTCTCAGGCGGAACGAGGGCCCCCCCTCAGGCGGAACGAGGGCCCCCTCCCCCTCCCCCTCCCCCCTCCCAAGGAAGCGGCGGGGGTCGCGCTTCGGGCTGCTCTGGGAAGGCACGCGGGGCAAAACCAACGGCCCCGAAGTCGGAACGTGAAGGGAAGCCGGTGCGCCTGCGCAGAGCAACACGAGCCCCCTGCCTCGGTGAGGAGCCCAGGCTCACCGTCCAGTTCTGGCCAGGCAGCCCCGGGGACCAGAGCCCGCAGAAGGCCAACGAGGCCGCGAGGGAGAGAAAGGCCAACGAGGCCGCGAGGAAGGAGGAAGCGGAAGAGCGGAAGCGGTGACGGAGGAGCCCGAGGTGGGAGAGGCTCGTCTGCTCCGGAGGACTATCTTCACTCTTCCTGCTCCGCCTTCCCTCCCCCCCCCGGCGGCCTTTCTCTGTCCCTCGAGGGCTCTTGGGGGATCCCTGTCCCCCACCTTCGGCCTCTGTCTCGGTGGCGGAGGCGGGGAGGCCCAGAGGATCCTCCTCCTCCGGCAGGTCCGTCTCCTCGGGAGCAGGGAGGGGGAGCGGGGCGGGCGAGGGCTTTCTTGCCTGGGTCCGGCCTCCCTCTCCGGGCGCCCAGTCCCCTTCGGGCGGGAGCGGGGCGGAGGGGCTGGGAGGGCCTGAGAGTGGGGGCTCCTGGGGGAAAAGGTGGTGCCCCCAAAGCCCACCCAGGCCAAGAGGAGGGTCCCCAAGCAGTTGAGCCGGGGTGTCCTGGAAGGTGGGTGGGTGGAGTCTTGGCTTGGCCCTTCTTTCCTTCTTCTTTCATGGCGGGGGGAACCCTGAGGGGGTTCTCAACCCCAGGAGCCCAGAGGACTTGGCCCACCTTGGAGACCAGGCGCTTGGGGGGCGTTTTGTCCACGTGGCAAAATGTCACAGCCCCCCCATTGCACCCCTCACTCCCCAGTTCTTCTCACAGACGCTGACTGGCCTGGCACTTGGACCTTTGTCCCAAAATTGGTGACAAGTTAACAGCCTGAAGGGGGGACGGGAGGGGGATTTCCTAGGGTACACACTTATTTCCTTCGCCTTCTGGCTTCAGGGCCCTAAGTTTTGCCAAACGTGTGAGAAAATGGCAGCGTTTAAGAGAACACCTGCACCTCCCCCAGGAGGCGAATGGAGGGCGGGCAGGCGAGGAGGAAGGGCTGGGGGCCCCACGGCTGGCTTCTGGCATCTCTTCCCTGAGGGAGGCAGCAGTATTTGTGGCACTAACTCTTAGTATTTTTGCAAATCTTTGAAGGAGAGTGAAAAGTGAAAGGGCAGGAGAAGAGAAACCGAAGCAGGCAAGGTAGAGGGGGAGCAGAAAATGGCATCGGAAGAACCCATGTGGGGAGTCCTGGCAGCTGTGGGGCCTGACACTCTGGGGCCCCAGAAGAAGCAGGATGTTGTCCGGCACAGACATTTCCTCTGTTCTGGCAAGGCAGCTCCTGGTTTAGGATGTGATATATTAAATATTGCCAAATGTTGTTTGTATCGTACGAAATACAAAATAGAAAGGTAATACTGAAGGATTAGGAGGAGGCTGTACTGGTCTTAGGTCTTGCTTTTTAGTGGATATAGTTTCAACTCTTTCGATAGTCTAATCTTATCTTAACTGCTACATATAAAATATAGCATGATAGAATAATGTATTTTATATAGCATAGTACTTACTGTATTATATAAACTGTTGAACACAATGAAAGTATTAGAATACTGAATGAATAGACTTTCATAGTCTGCTAGACTTTTCTTATTTCTTGCTTGTACCAAGTGAAGATCTTAAACGAAGCAAATGTCAAGATGCTGTCGTGTAATAGAAGCTTATGGAGAATGGGAGAGTGATGGAAGGGAGTGTGAGGGGCTCGGGCAGATGGGGGTTTTGGTGAGGAATGGAGCTGAGATGGCTCAGTGGAAGGTTGAGAGAGGGAAGATGGGGCTGGGAAATGGATAGAGAGAGATGAGGGAGAGAGGTGGGTGCAGCTTCTTCTTGCCCTCAGGTAAATAAGGCCTTGCTCACTGGTGCTCAGGTAAAAAAGCCTCCCCAACTTTCTTGTCTCAAGGAGGAGGCCTATTTAGAATTTTCCATGTTTGTTCCTTTGAATAGAACAGAGTAATTCTTAACACAGCAACATCTTGGTTTTGCAGAGTTTTGGAGCAGTGCCTGTTTAGGGGTTCTTCGCCCAGAGACAGAGGAGGGGTGAAGGATTAACTTGGATCTCATTGGCTGCTTCATTGGATACCAGTTCAAAAATGGGCAAACCTGACTCACCTGAACTTGAAACAGGAAGACGCTGTGATGGCATGAGTGCTGAGAGCAGTGGAGAACTGTGCGAAAGAACAATGCAGAAGTTCCTCAGCAGTGATGAGGGGAGCTCAGAGATACAGCGTCAGCGCTTCAGGCAGTTCTCCTACCAAGAGGACAAGGGCCCCCGAGAGGTTTGCAGACAGCTTCACAATCTCTGCCACCAGTGGCTGAAGCCAAAAGAACAGACCAAACATCAGATCGTGGACCTGGTGATCTTGGAGCAGTTTGTAAGCATCCTGCCCCCAGAGATGGGGAGCTGGATTAGGGAATGTGGGGCAGAGAGCTGTTCCCAGGCAGTGGCCCTGGCAGAAGGTTTCCTCCTCAGTCAGTCTGAGAACAAGAACCAGGAAGAACAGGTAAGAGCATTTCTTCTTGGGGTCTGTAAAGCTGAGACTGATGAGTTTACGGAATGTGCAGCCTTCCTTTCTCCCAAGATGGGACATGGTGTGAGGAATAATCAGATCCTACTCTCTCCTCGCTCTTTCCTCCCACTCTGCCACTACTGCTGCCACCCTCATAACCACTGCCACTCTGTTGGTCCTCTACTAAAATGTGGTTCATTCAGAATTGGTTTCAAAAGCAAGGTGTGTTTGGGACAAGGGAGATGGGCCTTGTTTCACTGTGCAATCTCAATCTCAAAAGCAGCAGGATACTTCTTTCAAATGAGGTCTGTTCTCCATGTGACTCATGTTTTCAAAGGACAGTCCAGATTCCCTTGCTGCCCCTGCCGCACAACCACATTTGGCAGTGTGAAGAATACAGTCGTGGCATGTGGCTCCCAAGTGGCTTGCATCCACACCCAAAAGTCTCCCACTCTGAGGGATTAAAGATGGTGCAATTGCTGATCTTTTTCTTGTGAAGCTTGTGCACAGAAGTCTCAGACTTTACGTGTCTATTTTTAAAATCTTTTTATAATGCTTCTCACCATTGAATTTGGAATTCTCTCTGCTCTTTCAGGCCAAAAATCCCCATGTGGAAGTTCAGTCTGATCTCTCTTTGTCAGAGGAGTCTCCGTCAAGCACCACTCGGACTCCCCAAAGGTGGGAGGTCAAGCAGGAGGTTGAAAGAAGTGCCCCCTTCCAAGGTAAGGTTGAATCCTCTGTGTTTGTATGTATGAGCTTGCTCGCCTCAAATACTGCAACATTTATGTACCTCGTTTCTTTTTTTACTATGCCTAGTCATGTTTTTTTCATGCCACTTTCCTCTGATATGTGTTGCGCAGATTTGAGGTTTCTTTTCTCTTCTGAGCATGTCAGCAGCTGAAATCATTAGCTGCCATGCTACTTGTATTTGCCCTCTACTCTGTCCCAGTAGAGGAGATCTCATTGAGATCTGGAAGTCTCCTCGTGGTATCTCTTGTTTCATTTTGGATTGTTTCATAATTGAGTTTTCATGACAAAAGACATTCCAAAGAGCTTTATTGGTGCCTCCTTCTTTACAGTACTGCTAAATGTTGGCTAGGATACCAGTGCTCTTATCCCTCACAATGCCAGTGTCACTCTCATGCCCACTACTCGTGCTGCCCAGTAGCTGTTTCCATATTTTGTTTGGCTTCTTAGCATAAGCCTGTCTGACATGGGAGACCCTACCAGCAACAGTGCTAACCTCTTGCTAGCATAACCTCCTGCTTTACAGAAGCCTGCAATCCCATCCCCATGGAAAGGTAAGGGACATGGTGGGTTAATACATTATACCCTCTTCCAGATAATTATGCTGGGTTTTTCCTGAAATAGATAGTTTGTCTTCTTCAGTGTGACTTGCTGCCTTTGAGTTCCTTCCCTTATCTTTCTGTCAGTATATTGATATCTGATCTGAGTTCCTCAGGCTCAAGACCTTGTTCTTCTCCAATTCACTATGTTAACCTCACAACAACAACACTGCAATGTAGGTTAGGCTAAGAGAGAGTAGGTGGGCCAACAACAACTCAGGAATTAGAACTAGAATTTCCAAAGCCTCAGTCCAACACACTAAACAGTAGAGCGAAAGGACCTGTAGATTTTCCTCTGAGGCAAAGTTCTATTGTGTTCAGAGAGATGACTTCCTCTTAGGTTTCTTTTTTGGATTGCTATTGTAGTGTTTTAAGACAAGCCTATGTGATCAGCTTCCCCCACTGTGGTCTCTCCTTCAGGGCCTGGAATGACGTCACCAGGAAGTATTCAGTCAGCTTTTCCTCCTTGTTATGGAGTGGAGCCCAATCAGGTAAGAAGACGACTGGATCAAAGTATAAATCATAAAATCATAAGAGTTGGAAGATCAGCCTGGGTGTTCGCAGCTCACATCCCCGGTTCATTCTAGCTGATAATTTTGTTTCCATATGCTTTGTATTTAAAAAAAATCACTGAAGTCCATAAATTTATTCTCCTACTTAATGTAAAGAAGTAGAGCTTTTAGAAATATGAAAGTGGGAGATACCTAAACTGACAGTAAATTTACCCTGAGTATTTATACAATCGATACCTCGCAGAATTGATCCTCAACTGCCTGTTGAAACAGAAAAGATTTTACTTGTCTGCAAAGAGGACGTAGGGAGGGCTCCAGTCTGACTTTTCTGGGATGGGCCTTGGAAAGCTTGGGACCAGCCACTGAGAAGGCCCCCTTCCATGTTCCTGCCAGATGTACCTGTGAGGGTGGTGGGACTGAGGAAGGGGCCCTTCAGCAGATCTCAGAGCATGGACAGGTTCTTACGTCGAAATGCAGGCCTTTAGATAATCTGGACCTGAGCTATGTAGCACCTTGTAGGTCAAACCCAGCACTATGAATTGGCCTCAGAAACAGAGTAGCAGCCAGTGGAGCTGCTGCAATAAGAGAGTTGTGGGCCTTTGGATCAGCTCATGGTTCCAAACATTCTTCAAAGGCAGACTCACATAGAGTGTGTTACAGTAATCCAACCAAGATGTAACTAAGGCATGTGCCCTTTGAAGCACATTTCCCACTATGACCAACCAGAAGTCTCTAGACGCTTACAACCCAGGCAGAGAAGCTGTTTCCCACTCTTCTTCCCCTACAGCTGGTATTCAGAAGCATGGTGCCTCTACTGATGGCCCTCTCTAACAGCCAATGTGAAAGTTTAAATCTTTCTATAGCCATTGTGTGAGCTGTGAGCAGGAAATGTTTCCTTTTTTCCTCCAGGGCCCCATCACCTTTGAGGACGTGGCTGTTCTCTTTTCCCCGGAGGAGTGGGCTCTCTTGGATCCCGATCAGAGAGCCCTGCATGTGCAGATCATGGAGGAGACCCAAGGGATTGTGGCCTGTCTTGGTAAGGCTCCCTCACTAGTGGGAATTTCTGTTTCTAAATGCAATCATCACAATCTCCATAACACCTTCTGAGTGGGAGCAGGAACCTCAGTCCTTCCAGTCGCTGGCCGCTCCTGAAGGCACAGCTCAGGAACTGGTGTCCCTCCTGGTATTTTGAAGGTCCTCTTGAAGTGAAAAATAAATAAATATTAGCTGAAACAGGAATAAAAATAGTAAAAGGACTAATATGTAAGCTTGAACTATAGCAAGTTAAAGCTAATAGGGAAAAATCTTATGTAAATAGGCAGTTTTCCTAACTGGGTTTCAAATAAATAATAAAGTATCATCTGCAAAGCAAGCTAGCAGGGAAAAAGAGCACCGTGCCAACTTCAATCAGCACAGCTGTCATCCCAAGCGAGTCTCCGTAACTTCCTCATGTTCCCTACAGTAGAAGACTAGGTTCTGCTTTTCTTGACCAATTCCATTTTCTATCAGTGATCTGTTCCCTAACTGGTCAGAAAAACAGAGAATGCCTTTATTGTTGGTAGTTAGTTGGTTAAATATATTTAGTTGTTTAAATAAATTTCACAGTTTCACATATTTGGGAACCAAACAAAATGTAAGTAAGCAACACAGTATTCTCCCAAATGACCTTAGAATAATCTTTACAAGGAATTAATCAAGCAAGGAGTTAAGGATCACTGACCAGCATCCATTCTCCACAGTATCTGTTTTAGAGCTGACCAGTTAACCATATCAAAAGCCTTCTCAGCATCTATGAAGACCATTGCTAACTTCCTTTCCTTGTGTCTTTCGTAGTATTCCAGGCTATCTAAAACAATCCGAGTATTTTTTTTTAGAAGTCTTTTAGACAAGAAGCGATTCTGATCTTTGTGAATTAGAGCAGGAAGCACTTTTTTTCCATCTTTCAGCCAGTATAGAAGTAAAAATTTTATAATCAATATTTAAAAGAGGCATAGGACAGTAATTTTTAATGTCCAAGAGGTTTTTCCCTTCTTTGGGAATGACCACAATGTTTGCCATATTTCATGATCGAGGTTTATCAGGCCTTTTCTAGCTATATCATTTGGGCTTTTTTGCCCAGCATTCACTGAATCCTTGCCCTAAATTATACTGTCTCCCTCCCTGGCACCATACTACAGTAGCTCCTCTGCTTTCACAAGGGATCAGGAAGTAGACCCTTTATGAAAGTCATAAAAACATGAATCACCCCTGCTCCCATTCCCTTCCATGGCTCCCCCTCGCATTCCCTTTCCTTTTTCCCTGGCATATGTGCCTTCCTTCTCTGCACCTGGGCAAAAGGCAAGTGAATGGTAGGGAAGCCCTGACCACAGGCAATGCATGCACATGGCTTTTCCCATTCCCTCGATTTTTGCTCAGGCATGCATGCCTTCTTTCCACGTGGCAGTAGAAAAGGCAAGGAAATGGGAGGGGGAGAATGGGGAGAGAAGGCTCACACATGCCTTCCTTCTCTCCGTGTGGGGCTCCCTGCTCCATTTGCTTGCCTTTTCCTCAGGCGCAGAGAAAGAAGGCATACACACACACCAGGGACGAAGGCCAAGAGAATGAGAAGAGGAGAATTGGGGATGCAGCTGGACGCTTCACAAATAATCAAATTCATAAAATTCAATCCCACGACTGTGGAGGAGGACTATACGTAGCAAAAAAATTATAAGGACTTGGAAAAATACTGAAGAAAGTCAAGGCAGAAAATGTAAAGGCAGGTTTATAATTTATTTTTAAGAAAATAATGACTGGAGATGAATAATTTTAAAGAAGAGAAGACATACTTCAAGACTTTTCATACCTTGGCTCTGTCATTAATGAGAAAAGAAACTGCGCTTAAGAAATTAGAAGAATATTATATATTGGAAGGGCAGGTATGAAGGAGTTAGACAAGATCCTGAAGTGTCAAGATAGATAATTGAATATTAGAGTTAGGGTTTCCCATGCCGTTGTATTTCAGCTTCTATCTATGGTTGTGAAAGTTAGACAGTGAAGAAGGCTGATAGGAAGAAAATCAGCTCATTTGAAATGCAGTGCTAGAGGAGAGTTCTGCGAATACCTTGGACTGCTAAAAAGACAACAGTAGGTCTGTGAGCAAATCAAGACAGAACTCTCCCTAGAAGCTGGGATGACTAAACTGAGACATTCATGCTTTGGATGGATGATGGGAAGCCAAAAACCCAAAATCCAAAAACCCAAATTGTTCCCACTGGCAACATCTTCAGAGCCAGTTGTTCACCTCCACTATTCCTCTCTCCCTTTGTGGGCCATGTTCTTCCACAGGGAGGAGAGATAAAATGACAACCTGTGCACCAGTGTCCTTCAACTTCCTACCCATAACCTCATAATCCTTTGTGATACGCTAAAAGCTGTGCCTTGCAGTGCCACATAAACCAAAAGAAGAGGGTTGAGGTCAGTGGGCTTGACCCCTCCCGTTAGCCTCTCAGTTACATTGTAAATTTTAGCCTCAGGGAGACAGCATACCTCACAATTCATCTTGTCAGAGTTGCAAATTGTTGCTTCTTTCCCTTTCAGCAAGTAGTCCCCAACTTCCAGAACCCATCTCCTCTGAAGCTTGGCAGGGGTTTCTCAATGTGCAGATTGTTCCAGGGTCACCTGGACATTCTCTTCAGGCTGACACTGTCGCTCTTGCTGCTGTTCGATTTCCTAATTAATAAGGGAGAACAGATCTTGCCGCTGTTCCATTTCCTCTTCCTGTTGTTCCATTCTTGCTTCTATTCCATTTCCTCATTAATAAGGGCAAGAACTTGGAGTCGATTCTCAAGCTCCAAACTCTCTGTTTGATTCCTGACCCTTTTACTCCTGCATGTAACATTCCTCCAAGTATCTGTCTCCTGTGTTTGGGAAATGGCTTCCTTGTCAGTGATGTTTCCTATGACTTCCATCTTCAAGAAAGCCTAGTCTGTCCTACTGAAGAAATCCTCATCCTCCCTAATAATCCAAGGATTTGCAAAACAGGCCTTCAGCTGCCGAACTTTCTCCTCCAAGAAGGACACTTGCTGTCGGCGGCAGGCGGAGGCCATGCAGACGCAGGGCGAGCGGCTGGAGCTGACAGCGTTTATTAGCAGCCGGTGAACAGAGGTTTACAGCACCCCCACAGGCAAGCCCCCGCACAAACGTAAATCAGTCCCAAAGCAAAGGTTAAGTCCCAAAGTAAATGCAGACTACTCCCTAAAGCAAAGAAAGGGGTTACTTCTCCCAAGCAAAGACCAAGTGCTCGGCCGCCAGGGAGGCTCGACGTGGTTGCTGGAGGGAGGGGCTGGATCTGGACACAGGCAGAGGAGGACGCAGGAGACCGACGGTTGTTGCTCTGTGGTCCTCCCCTCCCAGCGCCTGTCCTAAGTAGCTCCGTGGCCCTGCGGCGACCAGTCAGGTCCGGGCTCACAGCTGAGAGCCCTCAACCTGCCACCTGGCCTCACAGCTGAGAGCTCTCAGCCCACAACCGCTTCTCCAGCAGCCGCCGGGACCGGCGGACTGCCTTTCCCCTGCCGCCGTTGCCGACGTGGGAGGAGGGGTGGCAGTTTCCTCTGAGTCGGAGCCGTGGGCGGGCGAAGCCCCCGGACTGAAGCTGGGGCCTGCCCTCCCTGGCGAGCCTGCAGGCGCCCCGCCCACCGGGGTGAGTCCTGGCCCGGCCCCGCTAAAGGGCCCGTCCATGTCAGCGGGGACCTCTAAGGCATCCAGGCCTCCCCCCGCGTCGGCGGTGACCTCCGAGGCGTCCGGGCCTCCCCCCGCGTCAGCGGCGGCCTCCGAGGCGTCCAGGCCTCCCCCGCGTTGGCGGTGGCCTCCGAGGCGTCCGGCCTCCCCCACGGCGGCGGCGGCCTCCAAGGCGTCCGGGCCTTTCCCCGCGGCGGCGGCCTCCGAGGCATCCAGTCCTTTCCCCGCGGCTGCAGCCTCCGAGGCATCCGGCCTTTCCCCGCGGCAGCCTCCAAGGCATCCAGGCCTTTCCCCGTCTCGACGGCAGCCCCTGAGGCGTTGGCGGGCCCAGCCGGGCCCATGACACCAGCTTGCACTTGCTACAGGTGTACCCAACCATGTCTTCTGGCAAGAAAAGAAACATACCACAGCTGTTGCAGGTGACTGCAGCAGCTCCCTCGCTATCCATATTCAACAATTGAGACAGTCAAATTATAAAAGTAAAACTGGGCCTCCCCCTCAAACTCTCCTGCTAAACACCCATGTCGACACGCCTGTTCACCAAGCTCTGATCATCAAACTTTCAGGACTGAGACTGCAGTTATATACTGTCTGTTAGCTACTCCCCAACTCAACTTCTGACCCACTTCCTGACTAACAAGCTCCTTAAGCTTTCCTTAATGTAAATCCTTAAATATAAATCCTTAAATCCTTAATATAAATATAATATAAATATAACTTATCTGTTAATACCTTCAAACGATATTTTAACCTCCCAGCTAAGGTCTTGACAGTCAATAAGAGAATTGCTTAATTGTTGCCTAAACTGTATTTCCCTGTCTCCTAGCCACATGGTTGAGTTCCCCGTCCCAAAGACTTCCAAAAGGATTGACCGCTCAGCTTTCAAATTGAGCTCACCAGTGTTGCAGCAGTTCAGTGTGGGGGAAAGCGCTCCAGCCATGCCAACTTTGACATTGCGAGATGTTAAAAGAAACTGTTAAAAAAGCCGCTCGGGGTAGTCATTCACACTTGATTATACCCAATAGTATAATATTGACAGTACAAAAAGGAGTTCAGTTCAAACAAACAGCACCTGGGGACAGGAGAAATTAATATAGTTTAGAATCTCCAAATCTGGTGGTAAAGAGCCTGAGAGGAAAAAAAACCCTGACAGAACTTAATACGAGTATTATATCTCAAGGTTGTCTTGCTGATATCTCCGATCGAGAGCTCTGTGACTTTGTTCAACATCATCTTTTAGGAATCAGGTATCTGCCCGAATGACTTGAAACCAGACACAGGGAATCTACTCATTCATTTTCTTTGCCACCTTTTCTTCCTACTCTTACATGTATGGTTTTACGTGAAAACAAATCAACACTTTGACTAGAGAAAGAGATACAGTCTATGACAATGACAGCAAAATAGGTGAAAAATGTATACAGATATGGGAAGCTAAGATTATGAAGCTCAAGAATCTGAAGAGCCTATTTGTATGTTAATCCCAACAAAACCCACCCTACTTTACTTGTTTTATCACAAGTTGGCCAACAATACAGCCCTTGTAGTTCATCTTGCATTCCCCACCTTAATGCTGGCTGTGCTGGGGTGGAGCCTACTCTGACATTAAAGTCACCCTTCAGAATATTTAGGGTGTTGAGAGATTTTAGGTTTAGATCCTTCACCAATTGTTCCAGAAAAACCAAAATGTTAAAGTGGTACTGGGACTTAGCTTGTGGTGCATAGTTATTTATAAGGATTAAGACTAAGCTTGAGATTCTAACCTGGCTACGGTGCAATTTGGGGGATCTGCAATGCCTGAAATCAGATTCCATTTACTAAAATTGCTAGCCCTCCTTTCATTTTCCTTTATTTTACATGTGGATAGAGACCAAAATTTGTAACTGGAGAGCATGTCAGTATTACTGGGAACCCACATTTCTTGAAAGTGAATGAATGGAAATAGATCTTAATCTCTTACATACATTATACTCATGAAGCATACATGAGACACGATAATCAAGAAACAGGATACATTTTGCGTATATGAAATTCAGGAAGGGAACAGCAAGCATCCAAGATTTACCTTTTAGATTTCAGAACATTTCCAATAACAAACAGAATGCAATTAAGACTTAAAGTTTTCAATGCTCAAACAGCATGCATCCAAATCTATTCTTCTATATTTCAGGACAGTATAGCAAGATTCACACATTTATATATAATGAGCATTTCACCTTCCTCACCCATTCTTCCTCTAGCACATTTCATTCTGTTCCATGCCTTTCAAATACCTTTCAGTGTATTTCCTGACAGGAGATTTCTGCTGTGCTGTCATGTGCTTTGGTGAAGGCTTCAAGGAACTGAAGAGGGCAAACTCCTCTGCCGTTTCTACATAAAACTATGGGATGAGGTTCAGAGACCAGGGTATCTAAAGGCAAAGAGTCATAGGACAGTCTTAAATCTGAAGAACTGCCAGTGTTTTGTGAGGTATCCACCTTCTTAGCATTAACTGACTCTGCTGGATTTTGGGATAAAGTGAGAGTGGTATATGATTTCCCAAAAATCCTCCTAAGACTATAAACTGATTGTTAAGGGGGGAAAAAAGGCTTTGCCCTAAAACTGAAACTAGCTAAGTGTATTCCCTGAAAAAAAAAAACTGCATACATGCTCAAACTATTGTTACACAGATAATCTATGTGGACAGTATCTGTAGGAAGCTGGGCACCTCACAGATCCCATCTAGAATATGAGGGAAATGTACAATGCGCTTTGACTGATCAAGGGAACTCTTTGTTTTGTGATAATTCATAAACACCAAGTCTTGAGGGTGAGCATCAGATGCCAGCTAGATCTTCAAGTACAGTTTGTCTGCAGCTCTGCAGGCTAGGGGGGTGATGCCCAGCTTGAAGGATTCTGTGTTCCCCAACAATTGAGTGTTTCCTTTCTTCCTGCTGGTCTTGTGTCAATTCCAGCACCAGGTCACCAGTCCCGTTACCTGAGGCTAGGTCTTCAGCTGAGGCTTTCTCGTGACGATTGTCTTTGCACATACTTCGCAAATCTGATTTTTAAACTCTTTCTTCTGTGGAGTTGCTTCTTTTTTGCTCTCAGGAGGGACCACTTTCCAGGGGAGTCAAGTCAAACAATCTCTGCATGTCTTTCTTCCAGGCATGGAGGGCAGGTTTCCTCTGTTTTCCTGACTTTTTCATATCTTTTTTGTTTTTACTTTTTCTTCTGTTTCCTGTGCCCATCCTTTTGAGCCACTTTTTCATTCACTTTGTTGTCCTTTTCAGAATGATCTTTTGTGCACTTATGTGAACCCTCAGCTTGAACTTTGCTTTTCTTGCTACTGTTTGCCTTCATCTGTCTGTCTCTCCTAGATGATAAAGAATGCAATTAATGTTAACAGCTCTTGTTTTCCTGTAGATATTTTTTTTAAGAGAGAGCTCTCTAGAAATCAAGTTGAACCATCCACCATCTAATCTTTGCCTTCCACCGCTCCTTCCCCTTGATTAGATCTTGAATTATAGTCAGAACACAATGCAAAAGCTGGGGACTTTTTCTTCTTAGTTAAATGTTAAATTATAATTAGTCTGTGACAAAATTTGGGGACTTTTGTCCCCAAAGAGTTTTTCCTGATCTTCCACATTTAGCCAACCAAGTCAAAGTCTCCTCCCTCTCTGAGTTCATTACAGAATTATAAATCTCTGTCAGAGCCATTTCAGCACCTAAGTTAATTGAGGCTCTTGAATTAACAGGTAACTCTTGTATGGCACCTTTCAGGCCAAGTGACCGATCCGAAGGTATTTGTTTCTGTGGGGCTTCATCTTGCAACGACTCACTTTGCTCTCTCAGTTAATTCACTTTCTCTCCTTCACTATCCTGTACAAAGAACCGGGTAATTGTAGTTTATTTTTGAACAGTCTTGAAGGACCATGATGGGAGAGCCAATTTTTTTTTAGGTCTTTCTGGTAGGCACCATGCCAGCTATGGTAGAGAATATCCAGTGACAACAGCCAGCTGATTTTAATTTATGCAGTCTGCTGTCTGCAGCTCAGGCTTGGAAGTAAGCCAGATAATTTGGTATTTACCATTTTCCAAGCAAACCATTTCCAGACAGGTTCTTCAGCAGTGGTGGTGGAAATAACCTCAATCCTTCTATTATTGATTCACAAGAGAGGGTATAAAACACTTAACAAGTACTGAAAAATGCCAGGAGAAGGAAGGGAAATCAAAGCTACAGTGATCATGGAGGCAGTAGCTGGTTGCTTCCATAGAGATAACCTTGAGCTCTTCCTGGAATGTTGTTCAGTGAGTCTCTCCAGGAATGTTGGATGTCTGAAGTCAATAGGACTATAGACAGTATACTGTCCTAGAGCTGTAAAAAGAGAAGAATGCTTAAAGAGTCACTGATGCCATCTTCCTTCCTTCTTCATTCCTTGTCCTGTCAAATAGGCCGATAAAATGTAGCACCCCCCTGCCAAGTGGAGCCCATTCGTCCTTGAAAGAATCTCTCATCTTTCTTCCCTTTTGTACAGTAATTGGGTGTATTGCTAAATGTCAGATTGAAGGAAACATAAAAGGCCAGATCTATTAGGCCTAAAATGAATCTTAAACCAAGATCTATAAGTCATCAGCCAAGCTTCAGTTTCAAGAGAATTCAAGCCCAATTCTACATAAGGAGTCAGATGGTGTACACATAGGGGAACTGATAATATTCTCCTGAAAAAAAGTGCCTGCAATCGTTCAATCTCCTTATTAAAGGGTGGAATCCAGGTGAATATACTGTAAAATAGTTGTGGTCTTAATTTGGTTTTATAAATTTTTAAGGCCGCCAGGATATCCTGGTTCCCTTTCTTATAGTAGAAAGATTGTACAACAGGCAAAGCTCTTTTCCCTGCCAGAATTACCTTATCTCTCTGTTTGCACCAGTGCCCGTTAAAATAGAAAAGGACACGGAGGTAAACATACTTCTTGACCTGTTCGATTGTCTGGTTACCAACCTTACACATTCCTACTTTTTCTTCTCTTGGTCTGTCTGAATCCTGGGTTGAATTGAGGTAAGATTCCAGTCTGACATTTGACATTTCCCAAGCTGTCCTCTTTCTTCTGATGCATGTGATGGGACTATCATTATCTGTGGAAGAGAGATCAAAGGGAATGGGATTTTCTTTTAATTAGAAGAAGGAAACAAAAAGATAGGCCATAATTTGGTGAAAAACATGTTGCCAAAGGAATGTGACGAATGCATATGCAGTACAAAGTTACTGCTTAATGTATACTGTCTTTATTAGAAAGAAAGTAGCTGTAGACATATAATTCTTCTCCCACCCACATTGGGATTTTGGATGCATGAGGCATGGTACTTTCTACAGTGGAGCAGGAAAATGCAACCTTAACTGGACATGTGGGGAGAGAATTGGAAATTGGGAAACAGAAATTGGAGGGAAAGATGGCAAAATAACTTGAAGAACAGTAAATTCTTAGCCTCAGAAAAAGGCAATAATTTGCCATGAAGGAACAAAAGGCATCCATTCCACCAAGGAGAAGGGTGCACAATCAAAAACAGGCTAAGCTAAAACAGATGTGGTCTGTGGAGCAGTTCTGCTCACCTCGGCCTCAGAGGCTCATGGCACTCAGAATGTTTTTAGTGAACAGAGGTTAAAAAAAAAAGGATAAAAGTATATCTTGCTTTCTCCCATGGTTGGATTGTTTTTAGGATCATTCCGAATCAGTCTCTTTCCCAATCTATGAAAGTGCTTTTCTCTCACAATTGAGATTGATTGTTTACTGTTCTTCTCCTTTTTCCCAGCAGTTAACTGGAGAAATAGCAATGTATGTGCCAAGTGTGGGAAGTGTTTTGCATCCAAAAGTGTGCTTGCCAGGCACCAGGAAGCCCACACAAAAGAGGAAGTTTCTACCAGAGAAAAGCCCTTCAAGTGCAAAATACGTGGCAAGCCTTTTGACCAAAAAATGGCTCTTGTGCTTCAGAAGCTCCATGCTGGAAAAAAACACTCCAGACATAAAGTCTCACGGAAAGGTTTTAATTACAAACTGCACCATCTGAGCCATCAAGCAGACAGGAAAGGAAAGAAAATACTCAAGTGCCAGGAGTGTAGGAAATGTTTTTCTCATAGTTACAGCCTTGTGATCCACCAAAGAGTGCACACAGGAGAGAAACCATACAAATGCCAGGAGTGTGGGAAATGTTTTGCCCACAATTCAGACCTTGTGAAGCACAAGAGAATTCACACAGGAGAGAAACCATACAAATGCCAGGAGTGTGGGAAGTGTTTTGCTGACTGTTCAGCCCTTTTGCACCACAACAGAATCCACACAGGAGAAAAACCATACAAATGCCAGGAGTGTGGGAAATGTTTTGTTTGCAGTTCAGCTCTCGTGAGGCACAAGAGAATCCACACAGGAGAGAAGCCATACAAATGCCAGGAGTGTGGGAAATGTTTTGCTCACAGTTCAGCCCTTTTGCACCACAAGAAAATCCACACAGGAGAGAAATTATACAAATGCCAGGAATGTGGGAAATGTTTTGCTAGAAATACAAGCCTTGTGATCCATCAGAGAGCACACACAGGAGAGAAACCATACAAATGCCAGGAGTGTAGGAAATGTTTTATTTGCCGTTCAGCCCTTGTGAGGCACAAGAAAATCCATACGGGGGAGAAACCATATAAATGCCAGGAGTGTGGGAAATGTTTTATTTTCTGTTCAGTCCTTTTGCACCACAAGAGAATCCACACAGGAGAGAAACCATATAAATGCCAAGAGTGTGGGAAATGTTTTGCTAGGAATTCAAATCTTGTCCGCCACCAGAGAGTCCACACAGGAGAGAAACCATATAAATGCCAAAAGTGTGGGAAATGTTTTGCTAGTAATTCAAACCTTGTCCGCCACCAGAGAGTCTACACAGGAGAGAAACCATAGAAATGCTAGGAGCATGGAAAATGTTTTACTCACAGTGCAGGCCTTGTGAAGCACAGGACAGTGCACCCAGGAGAGAAAGCATACAAATGCCAGGAGTGTGAGAAATGTTTTGCTCACAGTTCAGGCCTTTTGAATCACAAAAGAGCCCCCACACGAGAGAAGCCATACAAATGCCAGGAGTGTGGGAAATGCTTTGCTTATAGTGCATACCTTATCAATCACCAAAGACTTCACACCTTAAAGAAACCATAAAAATGCCAGTAATATTAGACATGTTTTGTTTGCAGTTCACACTTTCTGAGCCATAAGATTTTTACGTACCAAAGGGAACTATTAGTATTATTCTTTCTATGTTTACTTTTTCCAATTTGAGATGCAGAACAATTGACAACAAGTAAGCTGCTTACTAAGTGGCTTACAGGAAACCATAGAAATGCCCGCAATGTGAGTGTTTTGCCCAGAGTTCATATCTTCTGAAGCACAAAAGGAGAGAAGGCATACAAAGTGCCCAAGAGTGTCAGAAATTTTGTTGTAGACCTTCTAGTGCACAAGAGACTCCATGCAGAAGAGAAACCATACATATTCCAGGAATGTGGAAAATGTTGCCCTTGGAAGTTAGGAATGGGATTAATGGATGACATCTTGGATGAACTGGCTTTGTCTGTCCCTTCAGCCACCCTGCAACTCTTGATTGAACAGTGCGTGCGCATTGACAGGTACCTATAATCCCATCAGCAAGCACACCTGGCTCCGACCTCCTGAGGATCCTATCATCCATTCAGCCCAGGACTGGTGGCTGCAGGGCCAGCACCCTCCAATCCAGCTTCAGGAGAGGAACCCACGCAGCTGGAAGGAGTACTACCACATCTCTCGTCAGAGGAAAAAGAGTACCAGAGACAGAGTGGATTGTGTTTGTGTTGTGGTGTTGCTGGTCACTTCACAAGGAATTGCCCTACAAAGGATGTGGCCCCACCAAACCAGGAAATGAGCTCTCCCGGACTTCAATGGGCCTATGAGTCTGAGAGAAAGAAGTCTGGGATCAAACCCATAGGAAGCCCAATCAGGATCCCTTGCTGCCACTGTATGGAATAACAAGGGCCAGGTGTTCCAGTGGAAACCGTGGTAGACTTTGCGGCCTGCAATAATTTTAAGGAGCTTGCCTTTGGCACCCAGCATCGCATCCCAGTGTCGCAGATGCAGGAGTCTCGGTTTGTTGAGATGACTGATGGTTGTCTCCTAAGTTCTGAACCTGTAACTCAGCAGGCCTCCATGTTGACTTTAGAGATTGAGGACCATATGTTGCAAGTTCTATTTCTGCAGGACTGCAGGGGATGGCAGACAGTGGGAGAGCCCTTGGAGAGGGGAAGTACGTTGAGGAGGGATAGGGCAAGCAAGGGAGGTGTCCCATTCTCTCCCTCAGGGAAAGGAGGGAACCCCCTTCCAGATCATTTGGAGTGTCCTGAAAGCTGTTCAATTGCTGCATTGGCTCTTCTTCCCTTTTTCTTTAATGCCAGGGAGGGGAAATGGGGTGAGTTCCTCTGGGGATTTTCAGCTTGGAGGGCCAAAAGGGGCATGATCAGCTTTGAAGACTAGGCCCTTGGGTGCTTTTTCTGTAGCTGACAACCTGTCCTAGCTCTCTGTTACATCTCCATCCCCCTCCCCAGTTCTTCCCACAGTGTCAGGTCAGCTTTATTCTCCCTGCCATGCTTTTAGATAGCTGCCTTGCTTTGATGCTTTGCTGGGCTTCACTGTAGAGGGATGATGGGATTAAATGCGAACAGTGTGCTGGGAACAGGGAAATGTTATTGTAACGAACTGTTACAGACTGTGCTGCAAGGTCAAACTGTTGGCTAGAGGAATGAGAATATAGGAGGGGGACGGAATAGCCTGGGAAAGGAATTGTTATCATTACCTATCAAATAGAATGCTAGCCTGTGCTAGTTTGAAATGTTATAGCTTATAAGGCTCTGCAGATCCAGTGCTTCTTTACTTGTGGCAGTTGCCAAGGTGTGCAGGTTTTTTTTTAAATGTTCTGAATAAAGCAGTACATTGGGACCTTGCTCAGTGGATTGCCAATCTCTATGCTTAAGGACCTTTCCCTTCCATCACCTCCCCCTTCTGAGTGAGAGATGTCCTATCTAAGCGTGTGCCGAAGAATAGCGTGGGAATGGAGAGGAAACAGAGGTTCTACAGAAAAGCATTTATTTTAAGTCATGCAAGTAAACAAGACAATAATACACATGAGAGGCTCCCCCCCCTCAGGTATGCTTAATTTACAAGTAGTTATAAAAACAGATACATTCTCAAGATCAGCCAACCTCCAAAATAATAAAAGCTCTAACGTGACTAACTACCTCACATTTGGGTTTACAGGCTTAGATGGCCTAAGAGAAGAGTGAGGCCAGGAGGCGAAGCCTAGGGCCTGCAGCCTACTACTGGCACAGATTTCATCTCCAGGATGCTTCTTTGTTGTCTCTCTCCCACATGGTGTCTCAAGGATTTTTATAACTTCTCCATCGAAGCATCTCGAAGATGCTCACCTTTTCCCCCTTGATCAGGCAATTCTCTCCGCATGGCCTGTGAGGCTGACCCCAACACCACATTAACTCTTGGTTTACCTGAAGAGGGATATATCCCTCTTCAGCTAAGTCTAGGTAATGGGAAGCCCCATTATCACAGGTGGTGAGCATGTCCAAGGCTAAACGGTTTTGTAGAACTGCCATGTGCATGCTGGTCATCACGCCAATGGCAGCCAAAGCCTTGGCCATGTTATTCAGGGCTATTTCCATAGCTATACTGAAAATGTTTACTTTGTACATGATTGCTACCACTCCACCATCAGGCAATGAAGCCCATCTGTAATCTGCCAGGCTGAAAACGTTACGCTGCCAATGGACTTGCCAAGTCTTAATTGGTCACATGTGTGCTCTGCAGAGTTGTGGCAAATCGGTGGGGTCCCCAGAGTAAACTGAGGGAACAACGACTGATCCACCTGGGGAGGCAGCCAGGGCCATGCTTTGTGCCCACGGGTTACTAACTGCCATTAGGTGCCACCCATTTAAACCCCTGGGCGCTCCTGCCAGTCAGTAAAAGCCCAACCCTGGGTATCATTGGCCAGGCAGGTGTGAACAGTCAGGCATCCTTTACTAAAACCTATCACCCTTTGGAACTGAGCAGCCAGACGGACATCCACCGCTGCTCCCAACACACGTGGCTCCAGAGCGGCATAGACTCTCAGTGGGGTGATCCAAGCCACTCCGCTTAGAGTTGCTCGATTTTTCCCCCCGAGACGGGTGGTTCTGTCAGTCATGTATCCCTATCTGCTGAGCATGAGCCCTGGTGGCCCTGACATCAAACCAACAGGCACAAGCCGCCACTGGCAGCGGGAGAGGCACTGAGGAGAGTGAGATTTGCATAGCCTTAGTGTCATTCAGATAGCGGTAAAAGGCACATAATAAGTCCTCATCAAAGTCAATCACAACAAGTGGGAAAAAACCCTAAAGCCCGCATCCCCGGGTGATCCAAGGGAGTCATAAGCAGGCTGACAACATACACGTGCAGGTACATCAGACCCTTATCCCCCTCCCCGACCCGCCATCCATGCTCGCCAGTCTTGTTGGGGTCTGGGGGAAACCCGAATTGAACTGGCTCAACATGATACCTACGTCCTAAACCCACTGGAAAGCGGCCCCCACGGGGTCAAAAAAGTCCCCTTGTAGGACACGAGCGTTTAGACCCGCTTCATTTCCCCATGCCACCGGTAAACCAGACCTCATCCAGGCCATAGGAAAGGGGTTTTTCCCTTCCCGCCCCCAACTCCCCAGTTCACGCAATTAACCTGGGCCTCCCCAAAAGTTTTCCAGGGGGCCCGTCGGGACATCCACTTCCGTGCTTGGGGGCCCGTTTTTCACATGGTGAAAATGAGCCAGTCCATGAGGCTTGGATGTCCTGCACAGTGTGGGCTGCACACAGCAATTGCTGCAAAGTTGGTTGGCTGGCGACTCTGCTCAGCTTCTGCTTCCCTTCCCCTGTCAGCTGCATGGAATTGCCCCAGGATCCCATATCCAAGCTAGCCAGATAAACAAGCCTTCATTCTTCCGCTGTTGGTATTGCTGCTGCAAAGCCAGTGATTCCTGGGCGGAATAATCCATTTGTGTATTGTCCACCATGGGGTTGTTCCATCCGGCTATCTGCCAGTAGCAGATTTTATTCTCGGTCAGGAGACAGAGCTCTGCTTTCCCTCTGGTTCCGTCTTATCCTCTGCTTCCAAGTCTCCTTCAGACTCAATCTCAAACTCACCTTCCTCATCATCCTCCCAGTCCCACAGATCCCAATGCGCTGGATCCCAATCCAGATTTGTGATGACATTCCGTACCGGGGCTCGCTGCAGGCGAGATGAGGCGAATGGCCAACTTCTCAGCCTTCTGTTCCCACTTCGCATTGTTCCGCTCAACACTCACATGTCCCTCTCGGTATCCAACTCAGCCTGAAGCTTCCCACAGCTTTCCTTGCGGCTCTCCTCCAGCTGCGAGATGGTCCGCAGCGCCATCAGGAGCAACCGGGCCAGCGGCGCAGCCTTGCGCTTCCCCGCAGCAGACAACCAATCCAGCTGCAGAGACTCCAGAGTACTTTCCAGACCAACTGGGGTGCACTCTTTCTTAGCGCCAGCCAGGTAACAGGTTCCCCTAGGACCAACAACCTTTCAGCTACCACACCCCATGGTGCTTGGGGCCCCACCCTGGTAGCTGCCAACCCACACCAAACATTCCAGCAGTCCTCTTCTTCCAGAGCCTGAGCATGGCCTCACCCCACGTTCGCACCCCACTTCTGTTACCAAGTGTAGCATACCCCGGCCCCCCCCCTGGATTGGGGGGCCCTGAAAGGTTGAAGTAGAGATTTTGGGGAGGCAAGAACCAAGCCAGTTCTGGTTTTTGAAGATGCAGTTTTTAAGAAAAGAAGCAAAAAAAAAAACCCAAAGGCACACCAGCATACATACACTCTGATTCCGTTGGAGAAGCAAGGCAGGCAACAGAGCGGGGTTTCTTTGTTCCAACAGCTTTTGAGCGAGTGGCAAAAAAAGGCTCCAAAATCCCCCAACCCCAGGGTGCCAAAACGGGCAGGGGGGGGGCTATCCCACCTGGACACCAATTACAGAGGCACCCCTAAACCAGATGCATGATAGGCTCATGGCCAAATCTCATTACCTGCCCAAAACAGCAGTGGACGGTTTTAAATTTAGGCTTTGCTCTCTCCCCCCCGGGTACCAGACGGCTTGGTGAGTGAAGCACCCCTCGTTAACATTCCTTGGCTATTCTTACAGGACTGCAAACAGGGGAGCCTACCTAGCAAAAAACAGCATGGCTAACCCCCCCAAATATGTTTGTTAGTGAAAAACAGGCTGACCTGAAATGCGTGAGTGTTCAACACAGGGCCTACCCAGAGGGCCTCAGGCCCAACAATAATGTGGGATTTAACCCAAAAGGAAGGGGGGAATTGTGGAACACCTAAAAACAGTGGTGCATGCACTGGTAACTTCACGGCTTGACTTCTGCAATGTGCTCTACATAGGGGCTACCCATGTGCTTAGTCCGGAAATTTCAATTAGTTCAGAATATGGCAGCCAGGTTGGTCACCGGAAGATCTAAAACCGACCACATAACACCAATTCTGAAGTCTTTGCATTGGCTACCTAATAGTTTCCGGGCACAGTACAAGGTGTTGGGTCTTACCTTTAAAGCCCTTCATGGCTTGGGGCTAGCCTACCTGCAGGATCGCCTTCTGCCATATAATCTGCCCCACACACTAAGGTCCTCTGGGAGGAATTTACAGCAGCCAGTCAGAACTAGGTTGGCTGCGGTTACCCAGAGGACCTTCTATTACTCCCAAGTTATGGAATGGCCTGCTGGAGGAGACCCAGCATATTATCAGTCGAGTTTTAGATGGGTTGGTGGGTGGGGAGGATGGGTTATGTTTTAATGCTTTTAATGTATTTGATGTATTGCTGTAGTACCGCCTTGATCCATTGGGAGAGGCGGGATATAAAATTTTATTATTATTATTATTATTATTATTATTATTATTATTAAGATAATCTTTTGGAGCTTGTAGGTGAAAAATGGAGAAGGAGGGGCTTGGTGGAAGGCCAAGAGAGGGAAGGTGGGGCAGAGGGTTTGATAAGCAGAGACCTAGTCAAGAGGAGGAGGAAGCATTACTTCACCCGGGGGCATGGGGTATAGCCCAGAGTCCATAGGGGGTAGTTGTGTGCCATGGTATACTGTTTTTGGAATTAAATTTATGAAGAGACTTTTAAAATCACAACTCAGAATATGGACTGCTCTCCAGAACTGAGCTTGTGTGCCTTCAAGTCATCTATAACTTGCTGCAACCCTCAAATGAACCTGTCACAGGATTTCCTTATTATACATACATATACAGCACAAACTTAAAAAGAAGTGGACCTATACAAAATGTATGAATGTATACTAAAAATATATATATATATATATATATATATATATATATAAATTACTAATAAAAAACCTCCCCATATAACAATAACACATGGGAATACAACCAGAAACACAAAAATCCAATTAGGAAAAAAAACAATTTCCCTCTCTTTGACAGAGTTTCAGCCTTTCTGTAGTTAAAAAAGAGAAGCAGGAATTGAAAAAAGAGAATGAAAGATCAGTTATCATTCTTAGTAACAGCATCACTGATATTAACACAGAGTTCCTAAGTACTAAGTTAAACCTTATCTTATAATTATTTACAACATCTTTCCATTCTCTTTTAGCAGAACCTTAATCTGCTCTAACATTATTACAAGATATCCATTTTTCCTCTCTTCACCCAGATTATAAACATCCGAGAAGTATTTTACATATTATTGTATCATTATATATCAATATTTATGAACACAAAGTACAAAGCACGTTAGTCCCCCATCTAGTTAAGAAAAAAAAAAGACACTTCAGTGCGTTTATTATGAGGTTTCCTTGGCAGAATTTGTTCAGAGGAAGTTCCTGTGACAAAACAGGGATTGGAGCCCTGGCCTCCTGTTGTCCTGGTCCAAACCTCCAGCCACTCTGTCAGCCTGGCTTCCTCTCACTCTTGGGTGGCAGCAACTCAGCCTTTATCTCACAGACCACGGATTTCTCCAGCTGCCTATTTAGGCTTAAGGAACGATTTAGTCTCACATCATGCTTGACGGTCTCTTTACATTTGAAGCCGTTCTGTTGGGGGCTTTGGTGTTTAGAGATTAAATCTGTTAAAAATTATTACAGGGAAAATCCTGCTGGAAAAGTCAAGAATTGAACTGGGTGTCCTGTTAAAACACCAACCATTCAAAACAGCATCAAATCCTCCTAAAGCACGATTATGAAGAGGAGAAACCACGGTGCCCACAGGCGGAGAATCTCTTCCCAGCAGCCAGAGGGTTTTCCAGGTGCACAACGACAACAACAGCAACAGGAACAGCAAAAGGCGTCCCTTGCCTGAGGAAACCCTCTTGAGACTGGGGGTCCCAGGAGGAGGGCGAAGGGGGGGTGGCCCAGCCTCTTGTGGGAAGGAGTTCCCCAGCCTCCTGCCAGCGGCTGCGGGGGAAGGAAGGAGAGTCCTCTCTCTCCCCCGCAAGGAAAGGAGAGGCACCACTCCTTCTGCCACCAGAGACCTGTTCCAATGGGATAATTCCCACCCCAGGCTTTTCAATGGGTCTGAAGCTGGCCCTCCACTTAATCTAGGCCGCGCCCCGCAGAGGGAAAGGCCCTCCCCGCCCACAGACTGTGTCTCCTGAGCGGCCGGGAAGGGAGTCGGGCGAGCCCAGCTCCTCCTCCACCGAAGCCCCGGCCTCCCCGTTTATTCCTTGTTTTGTTCATCTGCCGATTTAAACCTCCTCCATCCCGCCCCACCTCGCAAGACTTCAGGAAGTAGCACAAGGAACATCAGGAGAGAAAAAGGGGGAAAGATAAAGACTCCTGAAACGCAACAAAATGGATGAAATGCCGCAACAAGCGGAAAGCGTCCGACCAGCTTTGCCAGGAGCCGGGCTCGGCTTCAGTCACGTGACGGGGAGTGGAATTCCCTTCTCCTAAAAGCCCCCCCTCCATTCAGCGGGAGGAAAGCGGTGCCCAATTGAAAGGGGCCCCTTGGAAACAGCCACCCCCCCTTTTTCTGAAAACAAAGAAACACGAAGGGAGGAGGAAGCGGAGGAAGGAGCCCGAGAGGGAGGAGGGGGAGGTCGGGTGAGCGTCCCTGGCGGGGGGGTGGTGGGTGGAAGTGGGGGAGGAAAAGGAAGGTGGGGGGGGAATCCTCCTTTCACAATTTCACATCTCAGTGTATGAGAAAAGTAAAGTTCTCAGTAAACTGCTTCAAAGTTTAGACTAAGCCTGTCTTGCATTTGCCCTTGGGAATGTTTTGCTGTAATCTATGTCGCCGTGTTATCTGCCTGCCTGAAACATGGCACAGCTGTGTGTCCTTGTGTGTTCTGGAACACAGCTGTGTTTTGGCTATCAGTTGTTATTCATGCCTGTTTTCCTGGTTTCATGTACCATATAACAGCAAGCTGCCTGAGAAGTCTTTCTCTTTTTTCTTCTCTGCTTTTTGCCTTGCTAGAATGTTTCATCCTCCTGTCACTTAATTGGTCTGATTTATACCTGCAATAAATGTAGTTGAATTGCTGGTTTGGCTTCAGGAGTGTTTATTTTACTTAACTCTCTAAGTACTAGGCAAGAATGAAGGGGGCTTTTTTCCCTTATTTTTGCAATGGAAGCGTCGTCTCTGGGTGACGGCAACCCCATGAATTTCCTAGGGCTTTTTTGGGGCAAGGCGCCCTCCAAGGTGGTTTTGCCACAGTCATCCTCTGAAACAGAACCTGCAGGCCCTGGTGTTTGTTGGCGGCCTCCCCTCCAAGGGCCAACCCTGTGTTGACCCTGCTTAGCTTCCAAGACCCGAGGGGACCCGGTGCCTGTAAGGCGGAGGAGAGGAACCGTTAAAAGGAGCGAGCTGGATTCCTCGAGAGGAAGGGAAGGCGGGGTGGGGGGGTCCAGTCCTCCAGAGTAAACAGGCCTCGCCCACCTCGGCCTCCGCAGCCTCCTCGGTTTCAGTTCTTCCTTTTTCTCGGAGGCGGGGAGGCCCAGAGCATCCTCCTCCGGCGGGTCCCTCTCCTCAGGAGTGGAGAGGGGGAGGCGGGGTGGGGGAGGGCATTCTTCCCTGGGTCTGGCCTCCCCCTCCGGGCCCCGAGGCCCCTTCGGATCTCCTTCGGCCGGGAGGGGGGCAGAGGGTCTGGGCCGGAGGGCCAAGGAGGGGTCAGGGGACTCCTGGGGGGAGAAGAGGGCACCCCCAAACCCCCCCAGGCCAAGAGGGGGCTCCCCAGGCAGCTGAGCCGGGGTCTCCTGGGAAGTGTTGGGGGGTTCCTGCCACGGCCCTTCTTTCCTTTTCCTTTCGTGGTGGGAGGCAGCCTTTGAGGGGAGTGTCACCTCCAGGAGCCCGGAGGACTTGGCCCACCTCGGAGACCAGGCACCTGGGGGGCGTTTTCTGCACGTGGCAAAATGTCTCAGCCCCCCTCGCCCCATTGCACCCCTCCCACTCCCCAGTTCTTCCCGCAGATGCTGACTGGACGGGCAGCTGAATGTTTCTTCCAAACTTGGTGGCGAGACAACCGCCTGAAGGAAGGGGCGGATGGGGGATTTCGCTGCCCATCTCCAGGTTCTGGCTTCTGTGGCTGCCTGGGGAGAACTAGATGCTAAGCTTGTGCTTCTTACGCAGACATTGGGCTTTTTTGCTGCGTAGGAACACAAAAGCTTCCTTAACATTCTCGTTTCAGGACCTTAAGTTTTGCCAAAGAAGTATTAACAACAGCCTGTAAGAGGATATCTGCAGTTTCCCCAGGAGGTGAATGGGGATGGGGAACGGCTCAGGAGGAAGGCCGGGGGCTGCCACTGCTGACTTCTGGCGTCTCTTCCCTGAAGGAGGGGTCTCATTCTGCCTCAGAGCAGGTCCAGCTGTGCAAAGAGGAGGCTAAAAACGGGAGTATTTGTAGTGGTGATTGTTGTTATTTTGAATCTTTGGAGTACTATTTAAAATAAAAGGTCAGGAAAAGAGGATAAAGGAGCCAAGCGAGGAACAAAAAAGGACATCAGCAGAAGTCATCTTGGGAATCATGGCAAGTGTGGGGGCCCCACACTTTGAGACTCCCAAAATGCAGGATTTTGCCCTGGGCAGACATTTGCTCTGTTCTGACAAGGCAGCTTTTGGGCTGTGAGGGTTCCAAGCAGAATCTCTATCTGCTAAAGCAGTGCATTAGAGACAATGAGTGAAAATTGTCCTATTATTTTTAAGTTCCTGAACTTAAAACATGATATAATATGACATGGTATGTTTAATATATCCAAATATTGCTTGTATTGTCAGCACTATGCATTATAAAGATAGTACTGAATGTAAAAGACTTAGTAGCATTCTGTACTGGTCTTATATCTTGCTTTTTAATGGATACGATTTCAACTCTTCACAGTTTGATCATATTTTAATGACCGAATAGGGTATAGGCTGAAAAATGTAATAAACTGAATATTACATGCCATAGTATTTATTATATAATATAATTCATTGACTATAAGGGTAGTACTGGAATGCTTAAGATGACCTTCCTAGTGTGCTAAACTGTTCTTATTTCTTACTTCTCAATGGCTATGACTTCAGCTCTGTAGATAACTTAATTATACTATAACTTTCTTACTGATGCCAAGTTTAGGAATAGCTCTAGAGATTTCTGCAAAAAAATTTGAGTCTTTTTTGGGGTTTGTAGAACAACAGTATATAGAGATAAAATGAGAACAATGTCATGTAGCTTTATGAAAAGGGAAACGTGTACTCATTACCTATGCCTAAGTTTCATTAGTACAGATACTGATTATTGGTTTTGAACAGCTTGGCAATGAATAGTTGAAGACTGTCTGAACCAAGTGAAAGTCTTAATTGAAGCCAACATCAAGGTAGCTTCATGTTATAGAGGCTTATGGAGGATGGGAGAACGATGGAAGGAATCATGGGGGAATGGTGTGGGTGGAGGTTTGAGTCAGGAATGGAGGTGAGATGGCTCCATGGAAGGCTGACATGAATGGCCCGAAACAACAAACTAGGAAAACCCAGGACATGGTGTAGTTGGGACAGGCCTTGTACAATCAGTCGTCAAATGCCTGTTGAAACAGAAAAGACTTGACTTGTCTGCAAGGAGAAAGTAGGGACGGTGCCTGACTTCTCTGGAAAGGGAGGTCCAGTGCCTGGTGGCAACCACTGAGAAGGCCCTCTCCCATGTTCCCACCAGATGAACCTGTATGGGAGGTGGAATTGAGTAAAGGGCCCCTCAGCTGATCTCAAAATACAGGCAGGCTCATATGGCAGAATTTAGCCTTCAGATAACATGTACCTAAGCTGTATAGGATAAGTCAAAACCAGCACTTTGACTTGGTCTTATAAACAGCAGCCCCTCTTAGCCAATTGAGGCATGTTTCCCACAGTGTCCAACCAGAAGCCTCTAGGAAGCTGTGGAGGGGGCCAAGCTTGTTTTCCTTCTCCCTGTCTGGAGTTGCAGCTTCCTTTTCAGCCTGTTATGGCACCCCCCTTTCTTATACAACCTCCACTTTCCCCTTTTAAATCCATTACCTCTGTAAATAAGGGGCACACCCTATCTGGTTTTACTCAGAAGGATTTGATAATCTGCAGTACCATGTTTCTGTAAAATTAGAACTGATGAAAAGTACTTTGCTGAGTCAGAAACTATAAGAATAAAGTAAATTCTTTGTTAAAATAAAGGGAAAAAAGTATTGGATGTCATAAGTAATTCCCAGCAACACAAAACTTTAAAAGGTATTTAACCACTTTCTTATACCTGAATTCAGCATACAAGTAGAAAACTTAAATGCACACACAGATCTTTGGCGTCCTATTTTTTGCTCAGAGGTTAAATTCCTCAGAAAGCTCAGCCCCTCCCCTGCAGCAATGGGCTGGATTTCCCTCTTACACAGAGCCATTTGGGTTACCTGGCAACCTGTTGCTAGGGCTGCCCTGCTAACCATACCCCTAGGCTGGGGAAGCCATAGCCCTTTTCTGTTCTTGCTCAACCGCTGGTATTGAGAGGCGTGGTGCCTCTGCTAATGGCCTTCTCCAACAGCAAGCATGAAAGTTTAAATTTTACTGTGTACAACCTTTTGCACTTTCTTTCTTGATAGCCTTTATGTGAGGTGTGAGCAGGAAGTTTTTCCTTTTTCCTCCAGGGGCCCATCACTTTTGAGGACGTGGCTGTCCATTTTTCCCTGGAGGAGTGGGCTCTTCTGGATCCTGATCAGAGAGCCCTGCATGCACAGATCATGGAGGAGACCCGTGGGATTGTGGCCTCTCTTGGTAAGGCTCCCTCACTGATGGGAATTTCTGCTTCCAAATGTAATAATCACAATCCATATAACAGCTTCTGAGTGGAAGCAGGACCCACAATCCTCCCAATCCCTGGGGGCACTTTCAGGCAGTGCTCAGGACCTTGTGTCCCCTGTAGTATTTTGAAATTGCTATTCAACTGAAATGGAAATAAAAATTGTAAAAAGACTAAAACGTAAGCTTTAACTGAAGCAAGTTCAAGCTAACATGGAAAACTGAGGATAGGCCACTTTGGCCCTTTCTGCACGAGGAAATTAAGATGGGCCAATGCGTCTTGTAATAGAGGTCGTCTGCACCTTGGAGCTGACTAGGTTCGGATTATTTACCTTTGTTCCGCACCAAGTCCAATTAAATACGCCCCAAAGTGGTCGTCGAGCACACTATTTGAAAAACGGAAGAAACCGGTTTTTCAATTTTCTGATCGCCCCAATTTGTACTTTCGCAGTGGTGCAGATGCGCACATTCACACCAATGCAAACTGGTGATCAGCAGAGGGCGGGCTGTGGACATGGTCAGCTTCAGCGGTTGGTCCTGCCCAACAAATGACAGGAAGTCACCATTTTCTTATCCTCAAAAATCAGCTAATTCACAGTAACAGCAAGAAAAAGGCTTCAGGTATGTAGTATGGCTTTAAATTTCTATGATTTTTATAGTGCTCAGGTTACATGTTTAGTGTTCTATGTGCCTGTGGTGTTGGAAGTTGTCGTGGAGGGTGGGGATAATGGTTGCTGGACTTTTCGTTCAGAGCCAGACTGCATGCTCTTTCCTTTCTCATTTCAATATACTGATCACTAACCATTTTCCCCTCATCCAAATTCTTCTCCATATATACTTTTCAATTTCATTTGAAAATAGCCTCCACATGCAGCCTTGCATGCAGCATGGGACCTGCAATACTTTCCCTAGGACACCCCTTACCCCTCCTGGAAATTCCTCTCCTTCCCCCACATAACAAAAAAAAAAAAAAACCTACATAAACTCTTCACCCCTAAAAATGCCCTTAACATGAACCTTTGCCAGGAACCTGGGACATGCAATACTTCTCACTGCACACTCACACCTAAAATCCACCTCATGGCACTACACTAAACTTTCCAGGGCCCAGACAACCATTTTCTAACAGGGTCTGCTCCCCCTAGGATCACCATGCCCAGCTGGGAGGGGGACATGGGGCATGCAGTACTTCCGCAAGGCACACTCACACCCAATGTCCACCTCATGGCACTACACTACATTTCCCAGGGCCCAGACAGCCTCCCTCCAGAAGGTTCAGCACCTGCTAGGGTCGCCATGCCCAGCTGCGAGGGGGACATGGGACATGCAGTACTTTCTCAAAGCACTCTCACACACACCATCCACCACAATGCACTACGCTACACTTCCCAGGGCCCAGACAGCCTCCCTCCAGAAGGTTCTGCCGCCCCAGGGTCACCATGGCCACCTGGGAGAGGGATGTAGGACATGCAGTACTTTCTCAAGGCACTACGCTACACTTCCCAGGGCCCAGACAGCCTCCCTCCAGAAGGTTCTGCCCCCTCTAGGGTTGCTATGACCATCTGCGAGGGAGACATGGAACACACATTACTTCCGCAAAGCACTCTCACACCCAACATCCACCACAGGGCACTATACTACACTTCCCAGGGCCCAGCCTCCCTCCAGAATGGTCTGTTCCCCCCAGGGTCACCATGCCCAGCTGCGAGGGGGACATGGGACACGCAGTACTTTCTCAAGGCACTCTCACACCCACCATCCAACACAAGGCACTACACTACACTTCCCAGGCCCAGGCAGCCTCCCTCCAGTAGGTTCAGCCCCCTTTAGGGTCGCCATGACCACCTGTGAGGGAGACATGGGACATGCAGTATTTTCTCTAGGCACTCTCACACTCACCATCCAACACAAGGCACTACACTATACTTCCCAGGGCACAAACAGAATCCCTCCAGAATGTTCTGCCCCCCCCAGGGTCTCCATGCTGACCTGGGAGGGGGACATGGGACATGCAGTACTTTCTCTAGACACTCACACACACCATCTGTCGGTTAGCCCTCCATATTTCAGTATGGGACATGTAGTATTAGTTAATTAGCTGCTTGCTTGTAACCAAGGATACGCACCAGAGACCATTAGATAAACAAAGCAAGGAATGCAGCACTGATAAGAACTACCAGCCTGAGTTGAACTCTTTCAAGGTTTCTTGGTATCTATTATTGTAGGAAAAAATCATTTGCTTCTAATGTTTGGTTTTTGCTAATTGCCTTCAGTTCGCTCACTGAAGTCCTGTACAACTCATCACACACTGTTACATTTGTGTGTGTGATTTCAGTTCCTGATAGAGTGAGCGAACTTTAATAAAATTAACAGCATGTTTCAAAAAAATGAAGAAGACCCTGAAGACAAGGATGCCATCGATGCTCCAGGCAAGGAAATTGCTGAAAGAGACAAGACGGCCCCTAGCCAGGCTCTTGGTGTAAGACCCAAGACACGACCTTCTGTCCCTACAACAACCCCGACCGGAGGCCAAACTTGGGCCTGGGGAGAAAGACTAGAAAATGCTTGGTGCCACAGATGTCGAGCTACAAGATGGGATACATGAATTGGTGAAATCAACCTAATGGAACAACTTCTGGCCAGGGAAGAAGAAGTGGAAAAGCAGAGAGAAGAAATTTCCAAATTGAGAGCTCGGCTGCACAACTGGAGACTTCTGGTGCCTCAAGTTGGACGAGCGCCTCCCCAAGCTCCAGCAGCAGCAGCTGCCCCAGTAGCACTGGCTCCTGGAATGCCGGAACCGCCTGTTGGGGTCCGCCCTTTCCGGGAGATGAAGACCACTTATGATGGTGATGGCACCAAACTGTCATATTTTCTCAACATGGTCTCTAATTACATGATTGGCTATGGGAACAGTTTCCCTGATGACACTGCCAAAATTAGATACCTGAGCCAGCATCTCAAAGGAGAAGCAGCAGAGTGGGTTGCTGGTTTCTTTGATTCACGAGCTGAAGAAACAGCTGACCTGCAGCTGTTCAACGTAGAGAAAGATTTGAGGATCCATTCTTTCAAGAAAAAGCCAGATACCAACAGAAAAAATTGTGTCAAGGGAAAGGAACTGTGGGAGAGTACTAATGAGAATTCATGAAGTTAGCCACTGAAGTGCCTGAATGGAGAGGTGACATTCTCAAGCAATTTTATCGAGATGGATTGAATCCTATCATCCTTGATCAGTGAGTGCCTGACCCAAGGGGACCTTGCCAGCCTCCTGGGATGGATGAAACTAACTGGAGAAGTGGAAAGCATCATGGAGAGCGTCCAGCTCACCCAGCAAAGGCAAGCGCAAGAATTTGGTCACCGCACCCCTGAGCAGCAAGGCGAAATAAAAATGACTCAAAGAAGGCACCTGTTTCCAATGTGGGAAAAAGGCCACATCGCCAGCAAATGTCAGGGATCAAAGAAACCCACTGAAGGAAAGTCAGGTACTCCAACCACCAGACCTCCATCCCGCAAAGCTGACACCCTGAAGCCAGCAACCAGACGCCCTGCTGGAGGCACTGCTGCGGGAACTTGCGATGGTGAGGACAGCCCACTGACTACATCTGACTCAGAGAATGATGATTTGGACACCGCAGAGTCTGCTAATGTAAGTACCATCAAAGCCAGACATGTATATGTAACAGTAACTCTGCAGGGACATGATGGCAAATTATGGATTTGCAGGGCCTTGGTTGACTCAGGCTGTACGAACAGCCTATTAAATCCTGCATTGGCAAAAGAACTTGATGTGAAGTTTGAACCCCTAAAAAGAACTGTGAAGTAATCTCAAATGGATGGCTCACCCATGGCAGAGGGCCCAGTAAGGGAAAGGACTAAACCCATCCCTGTTCAAGTGGGAAACTATCAGGGGAAAATACGTTTCCTAGTGTCCAGCACAATTGGGTTTCAAGTAGCCCTTGAGTATGACCGGCTAAAAAGACACAACCCCCAAATTGACTGGACACAAGGCTTACTCAAACATAACCATGATATAATCCAGATGTCTGATGAAATCACCCCCCTCTCAGCACTCACTTTAAGCCCTGAGGAGCTGCAGAAAATTCCTTTAGAGTACCGAGATTTGCAAAAAGCTTTTGAGGACCATGAAGGAGACAAATTGCCCCCTCATAGAGACTTTGACTGCAAACTCAGACTAATAGATGGGACCAAAATTCCCAAACCAAAAATATATCCAATGAACAACCAGGAACTTGATGCCTGAAAAAAAATTCCTGAACAAAAATTTACAAAGTGGATTTATAAAACTTTCATCCGCTCCGACTGCTAGTCCCATATTTTTCTGTAATAAAAGGGATGGAGGTGAGCCCAGGCTTATTGTAAACTATAATTTAATTAATCAGGCAGTTTTGCCTAACCTTTACCCAATTCCTTTAACTAAAGATGTACTAAATCAATTGATAAAAGGCAAATTCTTTACAAAGCTAGACCTCAAAGAGGCTTTCCACAGAATATGCATGGATCCCAACAGCGAGTGGTCGACTACTTTGTCAACCCGACTGGGAGACTACCAATGGACTGTTCTCCTTTTTGGATTACAAGCTGGTCCCGCTGCTTTCCAAATGTTCTGTGCTCTAAGATCTGCTCTACGAGAGTTGTTTACCTAGATGACATTTTAATTTATTCAGAAACTCTAGAACAACACACCATGCTCATATGAACTGTGCTACAAAGACTCACAGACAATGAACTTGTTGTTAAACTCTCCAAATGCAAGTTTCACACTCAGACTTTTAATCATGTAGGATACCACATTTGCCAAAATACCCTAAACATGAATCCTGCCAAAACTGACACCATACTTAAATGGCCAGTTCCTAAAACTAAGAAGCTGCAACAATTCCTTGGCTTTGCAAACTTCTATCGTAACTTCATAGAAGGATTTGCAACTATTGCCCTCCCTCTCACTGACCTCTTGAAAAAAAAACAACTGACACCAAAGCTAGCAGAAGCAACCGCATCAGTTGGACTGAAAAATGCCAGAAGGCATTCAACACTCTCAAACAAAAATTCACCTCTGAACCCCTTCTCTTGTTCCCTGACTCCACCAAAGAATTCATCATTCAAACCAATGCCTCTGACTTTGCCTTGGGTGTTGTTCTCCTGCAAAGAGACACAGACAACCATCTAAAACCATGCACATTTATTTCCAAAAAGTTCTCTGAACCACAACACTCTCTAACCTCTAACCAGTTTACAGTGTGTTAGCTAATTGCCCCCAACAAGCTGGGTATTCATTTTACTGACCTACAGAAGGATGGAAGGCTGAGTCAACCTGGAGCCCGGCAGGATCGAACTCACAACCTTGTGGCTGCAGTACCAGTATTTAACCACTGTGCCACCAGGGCAAGTGGCCTATTTGGGAAAAAGAAGCCATGGCCATCCATTTTGCACTCTCCTCAGGGAGACACCTCCTTGAGGGCTCTAACATCCCGTTTCAAGTTTGGACTGACCATCGTAATCTTGAAACACGTAAAAATGCCAAAAAGCTTACCCCTAAACAAGCATGCTGGGCTGAATTTTTCTAGCGCTTCAGATTCAAAATTGTCTTTAAACTTGGTAAAAGCAACACTTTCAAGACTACCCTGCTATGAACCTCACTCATCTACTTCTGTGTCATCTGAAAAACCTCTATTTTCTCCAGATACTTTTGGATTACAAGTAACTACCCGTGCCCAACAAAAAGCATGTAGAAATGCTTCTACCCTACTTGATTCTGCTTTCCAACATTCCACCTGTGAGGGGGACATGGGACATGCAGTACTTTCTCAAGGCACTCTCACACCCAACATCCAACACAAGGCACTATGCTGCATTTCCCAGGGCCCAAACAGAATCCCTCCAGAATGTTCTACCCCCCCAGGTCACCATACTCACATGTGAGGGGAACATGGGACATGCAGTACTTTCTCAAGGCACTCTCACACACACCATCCACCACAAGGGACTACGCTACACTTCCTAGGGCCCAGACACCCACTCTCTAGAAGGTTCAGCCCCCCCCCCAGGATCACCATGCCCACCTGGGAGGGGGACATGGGACATGCAGGACTTCCTATATGCACTCTCCCACTCAACATCCACCACTTGCGACCACACTGTAATTCCCAAGGGCAGGGCAAACACCCTTGAAAATGTCCAGCCACACAGTATGGTCGCTATGCCATGCTCCAAGGGGAACATGGGACATGCAGTGCTAACTGAAGGAACTCTCCCACCTGCCATCCACCTCAGGGCACTACACAGCACCTCCCAGGGCCCAGACAGCCTCCCTCTTGCATGTTCTGCCACGCCCCGAGGTCACCATGCCCGGCTCCAAGGGGGAAATGGGACATGCATAACTTCCCCATCGTGCTACCACACCCAAGTTACACCTCTAACTCCATCACCACTGTTCCATAGGGACAAGGCAAAGAAACATGGGTGTATTCTGCCTGTAACCATGCTGTCCAGATACACCTTCATGGAGGCAAAGGGAGTGCTTCGGACATTCACTCCTAAAAGAAGCAATGCAACACCATTTCATTCGAAGCGCTCAGAAGTATAGAACTGTCAGAGGGCACATTGCGCTGACACTATGGATCCTTGGAAACAAAGTATGTACGGGAGCCAAAGATGCTAAAAAAATTTTTAAAAACTTTATAAAAAATTACAGCAAACTTGTTTAATATTAAAGGGAGGGAATGTGGGTTTTTTTTCCTGGGGGAGGTTACTAGTTCTGGGAGGGTTGGTAAAGGAAAGGGAACCATTTCTGATTTACAACAATTAAATGTCTTCTGTCCTCTCCCTCAGGATGGCCTTCAGCTCTCCTGATCTCCCTTGTAATACTTTCATATGACTGGAAGATTGAGAGCTGCAGGGCAGTAGTAAACTCAAAAAGGTTCCATTGCAGGGTGTCATCTGTGGGGAGAAAAAAACAGTTTGGTATAGTTTAGTCGTGCAGTGCCCAAAATTCTTTGCACTAGGAGTCCAAGACAGGGTTGCCATCTTTCCCCATCACGGGAAGCATTCACACACACAGGCTTGTGGTGTTATCCTCTATCTCTTGTAAGCGGTCCAGGACGGCCTCTACCTGGGTCATCTCTCACCGATGTGGTGCTGGAGCTATGGCAAAGGTTTAAACAACAACCCTGTGACTTACAATGTACATACGCTGCTGTTGAAAAGTAGAGGGCAAGGACACATCCATCAGCTCAATCCAAAAATTAACAAGGATAGAATGCAGATACACTTGCTGGATGTGGATGGTCCTGGAATCTCTTCCGCGGTTGCCCCCTGCCCTGCTGCCTGCATCACAACCTCTGCTGTACACCAAATAAAATCATCATTCAAAATACATTTTCTTGATGTGTTCTGGGCCTGTTTTCAGATACCACACAGTACAATTCCAACTGGAAAAAAAGGCTCATCTCTCACGTTCCGGGATTCTTCCTCGGTGAGGTCAATGACGAGCCTCCTGGGGCTGGAGGCCGAGGAATACGGTGCAGTTGTTTTTGCTCGTGTCACTGTGGCTTTGAGAAAAGAGTGGTAAAGCCTTTAAAGTTAATGCCCACCATAATGTCACAAGTAATGTTTGAGAAAGTAATGGCAATTGTCCTTTCCTGCACAAAATAAAAAATTGATTATCTTGCGCCACACTAGGCCCTGGCAGGTCTTCCTCCCATTCCATTGCAGAGGCTGTGTCCCCTATCACAATGCTTCCTCCCCTGTAGTAGTGGGGAGGGGAGACACAACAGTACTACCAATGGTATAGCATGGTAAGCTGACACACATCCAAAATGCTATGCGCCAAATGTCTGGCACTTGCTGAACTGAACAGAAATAAAATGGTCAGCACAAGTATTCCTTTACCAATAATCTGTCTGATTAAGGTAAAATTGACTTTCCCCTACCTTCCCTCTCTCGAGCGCTGCCTCCCTTCTCCACACCACGGGAGCCTGTCTCACATCGTCTTCCACCTCTCGGGATAGCACACGTAGATTTTTGTGCAGCTGCAGATTGCACCAGAAAGGAGCAGCTCTCCTTGTTTGAAAGAATGACATCAACTTTTCACATATAGTTGTTCGTGTGAGGGAGGGTGGAAGCAGTTACTCACATCCTCTGTGCCTGTCCTGCCACGATGGACGCCCCGCTGCCTTCCATAACCTCAGCATTGTGGAATAGAAGAGTGGTTTTGTGGTATTGGGGGAGGTGTCTGTTGAACCTCTCTAGGGCGTAATAAAATGCACCCTTTAGTGGCCTTGAATTTTGAATTCACATGCGCTGGTGTCCTCTGGTACCCCTTGTGGGACAGGCACTGGGCGATGTGCACATAATACTCTTTATTTGGATAATTTGTGCTGTGCATCAAAATTGCGATGCCAGAGCTGGCTCGGATTAATCCAAGAAGTTCCCGGATCTCTCCATCACACCAGACAGCACCCTCTCGCTCCATCATCAGTCCACAGAAAGCACACACAACCTTTGCAAATAACACACCCTCCCTCCCTCCCTCCCTGTCTTCTCACTTTCACTCTGTCTCAATCACCCTCTCTCTAACTCTACCTGACCCACACACTCTCTCAGCCAAGGAACACCACACCTCACACAGGAAAGGATGAAAAGGGAAAGAGTAAATGGGACAACAAATAGTAGAAGGGCATAGAAATGAGGGGAACAGCGAAAGAAAGCAGGTTTGGGGCAAGATGGGGGAAGCCAGGCAGTGGGAAAGGAAAAAACTCTAGAAAACAACCAACCCCACAAACAACAATCACAGCTCTCCACTCCAAAAACCTACAAACCTTGAACGATTCCTCCACTGTCCTGTAGGGGTCCTTGAAGAGTCATTTTGTAATTTGGCTCCAGTGCACAGGTGCGCACATTTGCAGGCAGGAAACTGCGCAGTGCCTTACTGGGGGCAGCCATTTTGCTGCTCACTTAAGGAAAAAGGTTTGTCACGGAAAACAGGGTAAATACAGAAGAAATGGAGACCCAGGAAACTTCTAGCGGTAACGTTGCCAACCCTGGCAAGCGGAATTCTGAACTTAGAAAAGTGAAGAGGAAAGGGAGAGGGGTGGCATGGAGACCTTCAGGACTTGTTGGATGTTTGGGGGAACATCATTTTCAAGACGATCTACAGGAAAGCCATAGAAATATAGAGATTTTTGAGGACATAGCACTGGAGTTGAGAAGAAGGGGACACAAGAGGACTGCGGAGGAATGTAGAAACAAATCTAAAAATCGTCATGCTGTGGCAGCAAATAAAACAACAGGTTCTTCCCGGGTAACCTGCGCTTACTACAATTAACTTTAAGGATACTTGGGGGCGATGCCAATGTAGTTCCACCTCGAGTCACAGCCAGCTTACAGGTTGCAGAAGATTGGGAGGAAGCTATGGGCGGTGGAGGGACAGCAGTAGGCATGAGCAATTCAGTTCCCCAGAGTCTGTACATTTTGCTTTCCTGTTACCTCAACCATATTTATTTTTCCCTTCTTTTCAAAATGAAATATCAGAGGAGAGAGGCGAACATATTGAGGAAGCCACTCAGGACACATCTGAATCTGAGGCATCTGGTTTGGACACAGGCATGTGAGAGAGAAAGAATATTGCTGATGTAGCTTTGCATGAAATAAATAGTCCCTATCCCTTTAAATTTTTCCATCCCACTAGTAAGGGAGTGCATCATAGAAAGCCATGACCCACATGGGTTGGGAATGGAGGATGCCTGATCCACACACTGCGTGGCAGAACATTGATTTCCTTGCCCTTGGGAATGTAGTTGGCACACATGGTGGATGTTGGGTGGGAGAGAGCATACAGGAAGTCCTCTATGTCCCATATCCCTGTTGGAGCTGGGCGGGGACCCTACTGCGTGGCTGGAAATTCCTGAGGGTGTTTTCCCTGGCCTTGGGAATTATAGCGTGGTCGCAAGTGGTGGATGATGGGTGGGAGAGTGCATACAGGAAGTCGACTCTGCATGTCCCATATCCCTGTTGGAGGTGGGCAGGGCGACCCTACTGCGTGGCTGGAAAGTCCTGAGGGTGTTTTCCCTGGCCTTGGGAATTATAGTGTGGTTGCAAGTGGTGGATGTTGGGTGGGAGAGTGCATACAGGAAGTCGACTGCATGTCCCATATCCCTGTTGGAGCTGGGCAGGGTGACCCTACTGCATGGCTTGACATTCTTGAGGGTGTTTGCCTTGGCCTTGGTAATTGTAGTGTGCTCTGTAGTGAGCAGAGGCTAGACCTCTGTCATCACCGCACTCTGGTAACAAAAGTGTTATTTTGATGCAGTGACAAGAATACATATCTTGCTCAGGGTTCACTGCAGAAGCCTCATTTGCTACTTTGCAAGTAGGTGTAGAGAAGGAACAATCCATCCCGGACCATGCGGCCTATCCGGATCTACTTGTGAAATCCATCTTCTCTCCAAACCATGTAAGAAAATGTCAAAAAGCCATCATACTCTCAAATGCACCTTTCTTTCACTCACGAAGTAGGGATATCCTTCCCCTCCCCAAGGTATGCTTTCCATGGCCAATCACACACAAACACCCGTTTTCGGTTGGCCATGCTTCTCCAACGCATTAGTGGATGGCGTGGTCAACACTAGCCGAAACGCTGTGAGTGGCAAACATTTGGCTTTAGCTCTGTGTTGTGATGGACATGCCATGGTGTTACTCACAAGCTGTGTCCAACCAAGATGACTTATCTCTCCATATAGGGCATGAAGACAACTTTCCCAGCCCTTCTCAAGTGAGTTCCTGCAGGCAGGAGAACAAGAGTCTGCCAGCATCTGGTGAGTAGCAGCACATCTCCTTTTCCCCAGAGAGACTCTCTGTCTTGTGCCATACTTGAGGGTACATTTTTAATTCTTTCTGAGAATCTGTAAGGAATGGACAGTCCTGCAAACATGGCAGTAACATGATGTGAATATTTCTGCCAGGCACTGCCAAGTTATGCATTAGGGCAACATTATGAAGCAATGTACAGAATCTTACAGAGGAGGAGTAAGTGTGAGAGGTTTATGCAAATCAAGGGAGGAAGGGATACAGGGACATGCACAATAAACATGTACAACGTTGGGGTTTTAGGGAACAAACCCTTCTCAGCAAAGGTTTATTTTCAACTGCAGCGGCACCGCCTTGATAACAGCAGGGCACCGTGTGCTCCAGACATGGCAACATTGGGAAATAATCACTGCCCCAAGTAATTCGTCTGTACGTGACAGCAACATAAACACAGTAGCGAATGAGGCACCAAAAGTAATGCATACAGGGAAAACAGAGGCAGTGGTAGAAACACAGTGCTTCCAGGAACACATGTCAAAGCTGGGAATACCAATGCATCCTCATTAAAAAAGAGAATTCATTACCCAATATGAACCCATCAGTGGTTTTAGGCAGATAACGCATGAAAACCTTACAAAGGTAAAAACTCATGCATGAGCGTTTAGGGCCCAGATTGGGAAAGGAACCATTTTCTGAAGATAGAAATGCCCCCCCCATGCTTGCCAAGTCGTGCACTATTTATATGCTGGACATGCACTAGCATTGTAATGCCAGAATCGAAGTCTTCATAATTCTCTGTGCTTCTCTTGTGAAATTGTGGGTTACACGGGGCAGTAATTTTTGGGGAGGGGGAACAAACGCTATCTGGAAAGTGTTTGCATCAGCCCAAACAGCACAACTTCTCATGAGTTAACATTCTATATGATTTCCATCTCCCTAGAAGAACCTTCCATAGACTGCATAAGCAGCGTAGGCACCGTTTCCACGGCAGGAATGTCATGAAGATCCAGGCTTAGATTGGCTCATTCTAGGGACCGAAGCAGCAGGAGAAATGATACCTTCATTGCTGCAATAGCAATAATGGAATTCATAAAGGAACAGCAGGAACTCAACAGAGCACAGCGTGCAAGAGAGTTTGAGATCCTGATCAGCACTATGGAACGCCATCACAATGAACTCATAGCAGTTCTGAGACAGAGAAATGAGGCCTTGAAGGAAATGGTACAGCTGTACCGTCTGGATATAGAATCTGGTGCTGAAGAACACAGAGAGATAATTTCCCTCGTCAGAGTCTGCACCACAGCTATGACCACCTTGGTATCATCATTGGTGGGGGGACCTTCGAGTGCAAGAAACACACACAGGCAGGATGCCACTGCAAGCATCGATCCACTAGGAGGGGAGACAAGTCAGGGCCTTGCGCTGGAAAGTACCTCTTCATCCTTCCATCCAGAACGTCAAAGTGGAAAGTTTTCCTGCCCAAAGAAAGCATTGCAGCGTTATAGCCCCTGAGGAACTGTTCCACTCTATGCCTTTTGCACTAATCATGTTTCTTTTAATGTTTGCTTTAAATATATCCTCATGGTTCTTTTTCTAAGCAATGTCAGCATTATTCCAGACAACAGAATAACACAGTGCCTTGTGCTTCTTAGAAAACAGAGTGCTGATGTCACCATCAATTTGTAATGAGTCCTATGTGCCATGACATCTATACAACACCGGGTGACATGACAAAAAAGAAACACATGTCTTTGATGTTTCACAATGTAGATGTTATATTGTGTAGCATATAATCTTGGGATGTGTCTGTGTCCTGTTTCTGTACAGTTGTTAAAGTTGAAGTATTCTTATTATTAAATGGTTAGTGATCGTTCTCTGGATTTGTGCACATAGTATGCATTTAAGTTCTAATGTACAAAAGCACAACACTGAAAACAGTCACATTGACAAGTGAAAGCCTAGAGTTGTGACACATATTTTTTTTAACTATGATTAGGTAAATGTAAATGAGAAAAGAAACCAGGGTCTTAATTACTATGAACCAAATTTTTATTTACGGATATAAGTAATAGCAAAAATTAAAACGGTTGCAACATACTTATATAATACAGAAAAAAAGATAAGGAGCTATCAGAAAGGGTTCCAGGACAGGACAGTACAACTTTAAATAGTTTTTTGTTATTTTTGAAAGGTGGGGGTGGTGAGGAAACTATGGGATCTCTATATACTAATAAAAACCAAAGAAATATCAATATCTGGGAAACACCTTTCCCTGGTGGTGTAACATGGTTTGGGACCCCACGGCTGGCATTAAACACTGTCCGAAGTGATGAGGCTGGCTATGGTGGCCCTAACCCTTTCCCCCTCCTGGAGTCTCCTTCCAGGGGCATACAGATGGATGTCTTCCGGTTGATGGGGAAGACGTACTGGGGGTGGTGGTGCTAAGTCCGGGTGGAGGATGTGCCCTTTGTCTCACAAATGTTGTGTAAAACAACATAAGCCGACACCACAGGTAGAAAGTTCTTCTCCAAGACAGTCAATGGTGCGGAAAGACAGCCCCATCTCGCTTTGAGCCTTCTAAAGGCCCGTTCCACAACATTTCTACAATGGTTAAAAACCTTGTCGTAGGCAACCTTTCTTCCATCAAGGTGTCCTGCGTAAGGCTTCATCAGCCACCGGAAAAGGGGGTATGCAGCATCGCCCAGCATAACTGGTCCAATGTGAACCCCATCGATGGTGGTAGTAGGGTTTCTGGGAACAAACCTTCCCGCCTCCATGGCCTGCCACAGGGACGAGTGGCATGCATTCTTCCCGTAAAACTGAAGACAATGTCAATAAAACATCTGGAGTGATCCACAGTGACCTGTAACAGGATGGAGAAGGAGATTTTGCGGTTTATGAACTCCTCTTCCCTTTGGTGGCCACACGGGAATATGAGTTCCATCAACTGCCCCGATGCACTGAGGGAATCCCATTTGATGGAAGCCATCCATGATCTGTAATTTGTAGGAAAAAAGTTAATTTTTATCTGCATTGAAGATATAAAGCAAAATGCTACATGTCCCATGTTCCCCTCAGAGTGTGACATAGTGACCCCCCACTGTGTGGTGAAACATTTATAAGGGTGTTTGCCTTGGCCTTGGGAATTTCAGTGTGGTTGCTAGAGGTGGATGTTGGCTGTGATAGTGCATAGAGGAAGTACTGCATGTCCCATGTACCCCCAGGAGCTGAGCATGTTGGTCGTAGGACGTGGCAGAACATGCTGGTGGGAAGCTGCCAGGGCCCTGAGAAGCATAGTGTATTGCCTCGAGTTGGATGGTGTGTGGGAGAGCACATAGAAGAAGTACTGCATGTTCCCTGTTCCACTTGGAGCTGGGCACAGCAACCCTACTGCTTAGCTTGACATTCTTGTTTGCCTTGGCCTTGGGAATTGTAGTGTGTTCAGTAGAGGTGGAGGATGGGTGTGGAAGTGCATAGAGAAGGTACTGCATGTCCCATGTTCCCCTTGCAGCTGGGCACGGCGACCCTACTGCCTGGCTTGACATTCTTGTTTGCCTTGGCCTTAGGAATTGTAATGTGCTTGCTAGAGGTGGATGTTGGGTGTGAGCGTGCCTTGAGAAAGTACTGCGTGTCCCATGTCCCCCTCCCAGCTGGGCATGGCGACCCTGCGGGGGGCTGAACTTTCTGGAGGGAGGCGGCTGTCTGGGCCCTGGGAAGTGTTTTGTAGTGCCTTGTGTTGGATGGTGTGTGTGAGAGTGCCTTGAGAAAGTACTGCGTGTGCCATGTCCCCTTACAGGTGGGCATGGTGACCCTAGTGGGGCAGAACTTTCTGGAGGGAGACTGTTTGGTCCCTGAGAAGTGTAGCATAGCGCCTTGTGGTGGATGGTGGATGGTGGAGTGCCTTGAGAAAGTACTGTGTGTCCCATGTCCCCCTCCCAGGTGGGCATGGGGACCCTTGGGGGGGCAGAACCTTCTGGAGGGTGGCTGTCTGGGCCATGGGAAATGTTAGCATAGTGCCTTGTGGTGGATGGTGTGTGTGAAAGTACCTTGAGAAAATATTGCGTATCCCATGTTCCCCTCCAAGTTTAGGATGGTGAACCGGGGGGGGCAGAACTTTCTGGAGGGAGACTGCTTGGGCCCTGGGAAGTGTAGTGAGGCAATGTGAGGTGGATGGTGGGCGTGAGAGTGTACAAGAGAAGCACCACATGTTCCATGTCCCCCATGTAGACAAACATGAGAACCCATGGGCGTGCTAGAAGCTTGTGGACACCTACGAGGTGTTTGTCTTGGGAGGAGGAGAAAGGTGAAGGAGGATTGTGTGGCCCTCAGCATATGTGGACCAAACATTTTTTCACATACCAATGTGGATTGTGTACAGCAGCAATGCTGTGCAGAACACATACTCGCCCTCTGATAGTCTCCCAGGCAAACAGTCGAGGACAGGAGCACATGCTCTATCGCAAGGCAGACCTCGATGGCTATCTCTGCAACTGTGGAGATCTCTAAGCCGAAAGTGTTTGCTGTTTTCCTGTAGTCAGGGGGTTGCCAGCCACCAGACAGCAATGGCCACTCTCCCTTCCACAGGTAGGGGTCCGTGCACCTCTGTGGTCCTTCTCTCCAGGTGCAGACACAGATGTATGCTATCTCAAGCAGGGTGGCCTTTGTCATCCTGAAGTGATAGAGCCACTGGTCATTGTCTCATGTAGCCAGGACCTCATTGGTCCACCACGTCCTGCGCTTCTCTCTCCTGAACCCACCATCTTCTTGGCTGTGGCACACTTTCTGAGGACCTTCTAGCAGGGGTGCATACAGGCTGAAATCATCATCATCTCCACATCCCATAAGGCAGCAAAGGAAGCCTCACTGAGGGCACTGGCTCCTTGTGGTATCCACCCACCCGTTGGAGCCTGTACCTCCTAACTCGGTCTCGGGTCCATCGTTGTTGCATTGCTGCTGTCACAAGTCAGAAACGGACCCAGGACCGTGGCAAGGTTTCTTATTCCATCTTCTTCCATTGCAAAAGCTGGATAACAGTGGTGCAAGAAAGAGGATTGAAGAACTAGCAAGCTCAATCGGATTGATGGAACACACGTCACTAGTTCCAAAAATTGATCTCTCTCCAGAAGCCTCCCAGGAAGGAGGGGCCATGGGGGGCTCATGGGAGGGGCCAGGGGGTCAGTATGGACTTTCGTACATACGCACGTACATGATGACGTACGGAACTATGCAAAAAAACCCAAAACAATCACAGCTGATGCGGGCGGGGTAAGGAGATTAGCACGAGTGGCTACGGCGGAGATAGTGTGGATCTATGAACTCGCACTGCTCCGAATCGGCGTGGAACATACAGAATACCCTGCGGAAGGACATAAGGGAAAGTCAGCCTTGTTTTGAGCCCAGAAGAACCGGTAAGAAACGGCACGAAGCGATTCACTAGCCTCATGCGAAAAGGGCCTTTGTTAGTTTTTGATGAATATATAAGAAAAGCTTCATAATTTTTATGTTAGGTGTAATCAAATTTTAGTTATTAGAATACCTGATTATCAAAAAGCAGAAATGGTAGTCAATCACTTTGAATATCTCTTTAATTAAATTAATTCTCCTGTATTATATATTTAGCCTTTTTGGTTTTTCTTATTTTATTTATTGACATTTTGAAAGTTGTTTAGAATCTTTTGTAAATGGCCAATGTTCCTAACTGGGTCTCAAATAAACAATACAATATATGTCCAAAAAGATTTATTTTACATTGACTACAGCTTCTGAAAAGCTTCTATAAATGTAGTCTATTTATATTTGAGACAGTTTTTTTCCCTTACGTTCATTTTCTTGAGAAGAGCAATCAGGTAAACTGCTCCAGATGAGGACATACTTTTAAAATACCTAATAACATGATTGCCACTTGGTTATTTAAGGTTTGCTAACATGTTCTATATCTAATACTCATCTTGTTGCATCGGTTAAAATTTTACTGGCAGAAAGTCAGTTGATCTGGATGGGTATCTGATGTTATAAATGTATTTCATCTATGCCCAGTGATCAAAATGGACATTTGTTGAATCTTTTAAGTAGTATTATTGGTTTATATGTTGCTAGAATGAGGTCTCCCCTAGGTTTTGCTATGGTTATTATTTCACCTCATTTCCACAAATCTGGCATATCCCACACTAGAAGTATTTCATTATATAAAGTATGCAAATGTAGGACTGTGTCTTTCTGGTTTTACTTTCTTTCTTTGTATTTGATTTTTACTTGTGTTATTTGTTAAACTATTTATATTCCACCCTCTATCTGAAGATCTCAGTGCCGCATACAAAAAAACTGCTCTGACACGTTTAGTATAATACAAATGATAAAAATGATTTTAAAAAGCCAGAGAACATGTTAAATAGTTTAAGAAGTTAAAAAGACAGATAAAAAGAGGTGACATAGTTCAAAAAGAGTTAAACCCATGTATGTTCTGCTCAGTCCTCTAATTTCTGCAAGAGAAGCTTAGAATCATAGAATAATAGAAATCTAGAGTTGGAAGAGACCACACAGGCCATCCAGTCCAACCCCCTGCCATGCAGGAACACCCTCAAAGCACTCCCGACAGATGGCCATCCAAGTCTCTGTTTAAAAACCTCCAAGGAAGGAGACTCCACTACACTCCGAGGCAGCAGATTCCACTGCCGGACAGCCCTGACCGTCAGGAAGTTCTTCCTGAGGTTCAGGTGGAATCTCCTTTCCTGCAGCTTGAATCCATTGCTCCTTGTCCTGGTCTCTGGAACAGCAGAAAACAAGCCCTCTCCTTCCTCTACGTGGCATCCCTTCAAATATTTAAACATGGCTATCATGTCCCCTCTCAACCTTCCCTTCTGCAGGCTAAACATACCCAGCTCTCTAAGTCTATCCTCATAGGGCATGGCTTCCAGGCCCCTCACCATTTTGGTCGCCCTCCTCTGGACTTGCTCCAGCTTGACCATGTCCTTCTTGAATTGGGGTGCCCAGAACTGGACACAGTATTCAAGATGGGGTCTAACCAAAGCAGAGTAGAGTGGTACCAGTACCTCCCTCAATCTAGACACCATACTCCTATTGATGCGTTTTGACTGAGCTGTCAATTAAGGAAATAGGCCTTTTCTTTTTCTTTCTTTCTTTTTTTTTGGATCCTTCCTATTTCCTATTTAAAAAAGAGGAATTATTTTCCCCGAGTTTCCATCCATTTGGTATATGGATAGTGTTACTTGCATGGGTGAACCAATCAGCCAGTGCAGCCGGCTACCTGTATGTATTCTCCGTAAAAAGTGCAGGAGGCAGAAAATCCTCTCCTGGGGCTTTACTATTCCTGAATGCCTGAATAAGCAGCTTAATTTCCTGGGTGGAGATGGGAGGCCATTTAGGCAGGACATCAGTATCCCCACAGCTGTGAGCACTGCTGACTGTTATATCTGTTTCCATTCTGGTTCCTTCTGGTTTCAGGCATAGATGCAAGGGCTCTGTAGTCTGAGGAATCACAAACTACTCTCATTTGTCTTCTCAGACATTTCCCCTTATTCTGAAACCTGCATTTAAAAGGTTAATTTGTTATTTCCAGGACCGCTACAGTTGGCTTTAATTGATAACCAGGGTTTGATTTCAAGACCTAGTGTCTTAAATGCAAAGATAACAGAATCAGTCCTTGGATCTGGATCAGAAACCAAACCTTTCAATGTTCTTCCCTCCCATGAATTCAGAAAACCCTTGTCTGCAGCTCTACAGGCTGAGGGGGTAACATTCAGCTTGAAGGATTCTGCGTTCCCTGACGACTGAGTGTCTTTTCTTCCTGCTGGGCTTGTGTCAGTTCTACCGCCATGTCACCATTCCCGTTGACTGAGGCCAAGTCTTCCAACTGTGGCTTTCTGTTGCCAATCATCTTTGCAATCATCTCTGATTTTTTAATTCTTTTTTCCCTGGAGTTGTCCCTAGATTGCCTTCAGAGGGACAACTTTTATGGCAGAGTAAAGTCAAACAATTTCCAAGCATCTTTCTTCCAGGCACGAAGGGCAAGTGTCCCCTGGTTTCCTGACCTTCTCATGTTTTCGATGTTTTTTTCTTCTGTATCCTATGCTCACCCTTTGGGCCACTTTGTCCACTTTTTAGGATGATCTTCTGTGGACCTATATGGATCCTTAATTTGAACTTTCCTTGTTTCACTACTGTTTTGCTGCGTTTCTCTCTCCTGGGTTATAAAGAATTCAGTCAGTGTTGTTAATGGCCCTTTGCTCTCCTGTAAAATTTTTTTTTTTTTTAAGAGTGAGCTCCCTGAAAATCAAATTGAACTACCTTATCTATCATCTAATCTTTACTTTCCACTGCTTCTTCCCCTTGCTTACATGTTAAAACATAATTAAACCATGGTGCAGAAGCTTTTCTCTTCAAAGTGTTTTTCCTGATCTTTCACATTTAGATGTCAAAACCTCCTCATGCTGTGAGTTCATTACAGAATTATAAATCTCTCCAGAGCCATTGCAGTACATAAGTTAACTGAGGCTCTTCAATTAACAGGTAACCCTTATATGGCTCCTTTCAGGCCAAGTGACCAATCCAAAGATATTTGATCCAGTTGCTCTTACACTTCATTCAGTGTCTCTCCTTCACCATCTTGTGCAGAGAACTGAGTAATTGTTTTTGGATGGTCTTGAAGGACCACTATGGGAGCAGATTGGGAGAGCCAAATCTTTCTAAATCTTTCACTTAAACACCATGCCAGCAATTGCAGAAAATGTTCAGCTGAAATATCCCGCTGAATTTAATTGAATAAATGCCAATTGGAAGCCATTAATCCTTGAAGGAATCTATCGTTCTTTCTTTCTTTTTGTGCAATTCTTTCGTGTATTGCTTCCACCATCTTATCTGGGCTACATGCACAAGAATAAGCTAAACTGCCACTGCTGATGTCTCTGAGAAGTCCTTTGCCAGCGTCACCTCATCCCATTCCTGCTGCTCTTTAACTTCCACTCTGGAGCTACTCATCCACCTTCACCATTGGAACCAGCCTACTTCCAGTTCCCCCAGTCTAGGTCACCCAGGTAATAACAATAATAAAATTTATTTCTATCCCGCCTCTCCCCATGGACCGAGGCGGCGAACAACAATAATACATTAATTACATTAAAAACATTAAAAAAACATACCAATCCTCCCCACCCACCAACCCAACTAAAACCAACCCCCTAAAACACACAACACACAACAGTTGCATTTTATTTGTCCAGCGTGCAAATCAATTGGCTCAGAACACCACGGGTCAGCAGAAAAATCCTTGTTTCTCCTTTATAATTACATCTTTCAAAGTGGCCTTATGTATATAGCAGTTCCAGTTTTCTTGGATTTTTCTGTAAGCCTAGTGGAGTCTGAAAACCCCAGACTCCCCTCTTGTCTACAAAATTGAAAGAACCCCCATGATCTGACTCGGGGTTGCTATAAGGCACATGTATCAAACACAAGGCCTGTGGGCCAAATGTGGCCTGCCAGGCCATTTCATGTGGCCCTCGCACTTCTCCTGTAGTCTTGCTGTCAGAGCATTGCCACAGGGTACCATGGCAGCATTCCACATGGCTTGCAAGAGTTGGACAGAGGAGCAGTCAGAATTAGAAGCAGATCGCCAGTGCTGGCTGCTGGGCCCCTCTTCAGAATACCGGTAGCCTGGGGCCAGCAATGTGGGGATCAGTCTTGCCAGGTACAGAGAGGGGCGGGGGGGGCAGAAAGAGACACAGAGAGGGCCTGGGGAGCAGAAAGTGGCACACTTTGGATATACTGACCAATTCTGTGTCACTTTGCAGAGGTATAGGGACCATAAACTACAATCAAATAGCCTCAAAATGTCCAAGAAAAGAAAAGTTGATGCAGAGGGAAGGCAATTTAAAAACCAATAATAATTGAATACAGAGGCAATTATTTAATATGATAAAAGAGTAGATACATTTATATAGTCTTACAGATACAACTGGCCCTTTGAAGGCAACCATAATGTTGATATGGCCCAAGATGAAATTGAGTTTGACACCCCTGCTATAAGGACTGTGGAGATGAAGAAAGTCAAATGTTTTCTCAGCCCCAAAGAAAAGAAAAACAAAACCAGTGATGGGAAGTGTTACCATTCTGCCCTGCATCCTGCAGGAAAGGTCTTGCAGCCAACATGTCTCCTGTAATGCAGAGATCCATGGGTCATTCTTCAGAGTGAAAAATAGGATCTTACCCACTGCCATGGCAGTACAGTTGAACAAGCATCTTTTTTTATTAGTATGGATTGGTAAACTCAGGTTTATTTTTAAACCAGGACTGATTTTTACTCCAAATCCTGGTAGGATCCTTCACCCAGTGTTAGGATTTCTAGAACATACTGTGGCTCTCACATCTGTTCTCAGAACAAGAAAAGAATTTAGAAAATCCAAACTTGATGAGGTTTGGATGCTTTTATGACGCTGGCATCAGAGGCTGATCCCTAAATGCTGTCAGTTTAGAAAGCTTACTTTTTCTCTCAGCCTGCCGTAATCCTGGGATGAATTAGGGTAAAATTCCAGTCCGAGCAGCCCTCAGGAAATTGCAGCCCTCAGAGTGCTTAAATAGGAAACACTATCAATCAGGCAAGAGCTGAGGAAGACTGTCAGACCGTAAACATGGCTCCACATCTCTCGAGAAGTCATTGCTGACAGATGACCTTTCTGGAGAAAGCAAACCATTCATCTCAATTCCTGCTTATGTTTCTGAAGGCCCCTGGACCTTGCTTGTTTGCTACTGTGGGAGCCTGACCTGCTCTCCTCTAGAGTAGAGCCATGGATTCAGTGGGATTTAGCTAGGTACCTCAACTCAAGAAGGATATCGACAAGCTGGAACATGTCCAGAGGAGGGTGACCAAAATAGTGAAGGGTCTGGAAGCCATGAAGCCCTATGAGGAGCAGTTTAGGGAGCTGGGTATGTTTAGTCTGCAGAAGAGAAGGTTAAGAAGGGACATGATAGCCACATTTAAATATCTGATGGGATGTCATGTCGAGGAGGGAGCAGGCTTGTTTTCCGCTGCTCCAGAGACTAGGACAAGGAGCAATGGATTCAAGCTTCAGGAAAGGAGATTCCCCCTGAACCTCAGGAGGAACTTCCTGATGGCCAGAGCTGTCAGACAGAGGAATATGCTGCCTTGGCATGTGGTGGAGTCTCCTTCTTTGGAGGTTTTTAAGCAGAGGCTGGATGGCCATCTGTTAGGAATGCTTTGATGTGTGTTCCTGCATAGCAGGGGTTGCACTGGATGGCCCCTGTGATCTCTTCCAACTCTATGATTCTATGATTCTAGGTGACAAGTTGCCCTTGAAGAGTTATTTGGTTCTTCTCTACCTGGGACTGACTAGGAAGATTCAGGCCAGGGAGGCTCACGGAGGAGGCAGCGGGGGAAGGCCCAGGACTGCAGAGGAGGGCAGATTGTGGGAGGCCCCTTGGAGGAGGAAAGATGTTTAGGATGGGCAGGACGATAAGGCTGCAGTGAGAGGGATGCCCCAATTCTTTCCCCAGGCAAAGGAGCCAATCCACATGTAGCTGATCTGGAGTGTCCTGAAAGGTGTTCAGTTCCTACATTGGTGGTTCTTCCCTTTTTCTTTAATAGCAGGGAAAGGAAAGTGGGGAGAGGTGCTCTGGGGATTTTCAGCCTATGGGTCCAGAAGGGACATGATCAGTTTTGAAGACTAGGCACTTGGTGACATTTTTTGTACCTAACATGCCGTAGTTCTCTATTGCATTCCCTCCACCCCCTCCCACAGTGTCAGGTTAGCTTTGTTCTCCCTGCCATGCTTTTACGTAGCTGCTTTGCTTTGATTATTTACTGGGCTTTGCTGTGCTGTGAAAGGATGATGGGATCGGATGAGAAACAGCGTGCTGTGAACAGGGAAATGTTATTGTAACAAACTGTGATAAAAGTACAGGTGGAGGCAGACAGACTACTGCGAGGTCAAACTGTTGGCAAGAGGAATGAGAAAATAGGAGGGGATGGAATAGCCTGGAAAAGGAATTGTTACGATTAGCTATCAAATAGAATGGTGCTAATTTGAAATGTTACAGCTTCTAAGGTACTGAAAATCCAGTGCTGCTTTACTCCTGGCAGTTGCTAAGGTGTCCAGTAATTTCTTTGATGTTTCCGAATAAAGTTTCTAAAAAAATCTAAAAATCAAACGTCTAAAAATCAACAATCATATGAAAATAACTGTGTAAGGGTATGGGAAAATATACTTTAATAAATGGCAGAGAAGTAATTGGTCTTTATCTGGGAGGATATCAGTAATTAAAACGCTGATGTTACCTAACCTTACTTGTTTCAAACAATCCCAATAATTTTTTCAAACGCACCATTTATGATTTGGAATAAAGAGATTGCAAAATGTACATAGCTAGGAAGAAAGACCAGGATAAAGTGGAAAGCCCTAGTGGATGTGATAAAACGTGGTGGATTGGAGTCCAAGGTTTAAAAATATATTTTGAAACATCTTTTTTAGTGTGGGTAAGAGGGTGATAAGTGATGTTGGAAAATAAAAGATTACTGGAATTAGAAGGGCAGAAATGGAAATTTGGTTGGCACACCTATCTCTGATATGGGAAAATAAAGGTGATTGCGATTTTTAAAAATCATACCATAAGAAGAATAATTTATAAAATTTGGAAAAGATATAAAAGTACATTAGGGCTTAAAACACCAGGATGGTCATCACCACAGGAGGCTTTATATAGTAGGAACTTTAAAAACCTGGGTACGATAAAGGGATTTGTTAGAGAAAGAAGGAGATAGTGGATTATTAAGATGTACAAGAACAAGAAGGGTTTAAAATGCAATGGTCATCATATTACCAACTAAGGCAAAAATTAACAAGGATAAGATAAAAATTGATTTTGAGTCAGGTGAAACAGAATTTGGAAAACTATTGTTGACAAATGATTCTCATTTAATTTCTAGAATGCATAAATTACTATTAAGATTTAACACAGAAGAAGAACAAATAAAAGAATCTATGATATACTGGCCCAATGAATAGGACGCAACATTGATTTGCTACAGCAGGAGGAAATATGAGGAAAGGGACTGAAATGTACTAGATGTAATGATTTGATTTTTTTCTTATAAAATGATGTATAAATAGTATCTTACCCCTGAGATAAGATGTACAGAGGTTTTAATAATCCGTGCTGGAAATGTAGAAACCATATGGATTCTTTCTTCTTATATGGTGGCGACGTAAAAAGCTAAGAAGTATTGAAGGGTAGGACAATCTATGTAAAGGATATTGAAAACACATACAACATTATGACCAGAATTATTTTTATTAAATATGATAAATAAGAATGACAGTGTAGAAAGAAAACATAAAAATATAAACATAAAAATTTGATAAGATATATGATAACTATGTCAAGAACCATCCATCCAAAAATTGGAAAAATGTAAGATTCTGAAGGTTAGTAAATGGCTAATTAAATTAATGGATTTAGCAGAGATGGATAGGCTTATGACATTGTTGAAAGGAAATTTGATAGAATCCTATTTGATAATAATGGAAACCTTTCACGGATCATGTAAGGAACAGAAATGGATTTGGATTTGATATATAAAATAGGATAGGCTTATACTTGGTGGGACAATAAGAAATAATTGAAGGATAAAGCGTAGGGAAAGATGGATTAAACTTGGCAATAGTACTCACAGAAGAAGAACGGAAAGTCATCTTAATTTTAATGTGTAAGTAGTCTGTCTTATCCTGTAGTTTGGTGAAAGTGTAAGAAGGGGGGGCATCTTTGGTATTTTTTTAATATACATTTTTCTTTTGATTGTCTCTTTTATATTATTGTCCATGTATGGTTCCTTTCTTTTTATGTAAGTTTATAGATTTATAGAAAACATGCAGGTTTCTGCATGTTTTTTTCTTTTTATTCCTTTTTTTAAATACAAAATTAATAAAGATAATTTTTTTAAATAGATCACAACTCAGAATATGGACTGCTAACCAGAACTGGGCTTCTTGTTGCATACCTTCGAGTCATTTATGACTAAGGCAAACCTATTGCGACACTTAAGGCAAACTATCACGGGATTTTCTTGGCCGAATTTGTTCAGAGCAGGTTTGCCTTTGCCTCGTCTGGGGCTCAGTAAGTATGACTTGCCCAAGGTTGCCCAGGGGTTTCTGTGGCTGAGCAGGAATTTGAACCCTGATCTCTTAGTGTTCTGGTCCAACACTGAAAACCCTCCATCAAACTGGCTTTTACCTTTTCACAGCAACATCTCTGTTATAAACCCCTGATTTCTTTCATGAAGGTCAGTTTGGATGGTATTCAGAAGAGTACAGTAGGAATTTGTGAGGATGAATGGAAAAATGCATCGTTGAATGGGACGCTAGTTGAAAAATAAACTGACCCAGTAAAGAGTAATAGGAATAATGAAGATCATGAAGCATTCCTAGTGAATTAGCTTCTTTTTATTTCTTATGACAATGCAAACTGAAATTTGTTTCTCCAACTACTCATTTTAGTTAATAGAATGATGTATTGTCGCATGATACCTGATTGTCTTTTTACATTCAATGCAGTTCTCAATTTTATTCTTCAGGTCTGTTAGAAATGATTGCAGGGCAAATCCTGCTATGAACGTTAAGAAACTGTTAGATTTACCCCTGAACCCTCAAAAAACATGTGGAGCCAGACCTAAAATATGAGGTCTGCATGGACTACCCCAAATAGTCTATGCGATTGCAGGTGAGCTCTGAATCAGCCTGGAAAGGTTCCTAACTTTGGCCAAAAGGACTCCCCCCTCCCTTGGGATGAACACGGTCAAAACCATTTCCTTACATGAGGAAAGAGAAGGACCCTCTATTGTAAAAAGGAGGGTTTCTTTATAGACAGGGTTGACAATAATCTAATAAAGCATACAGCACCTATGTGAGTATATTACTTTCTCAGGATCAAAAGCAGCAGTTCTCAACCTGTGGGTCGCGACCCCTTTAGGGGGGCTCAAACGACCTTTTCACAGGGGTTGCCTAAGATCATCGGAAAATACGTATTTCCGATGGTCTTAGGCTCCATTCCCTCCTCAGTGGTGGTGCGCAGGCGTGAGCCACGTGCTCGCTTCCTCCTGCCCCCTTTAGAAGGAGCGCGTGCGGCCACAGCATTGCCATAGCAGGAGTGGTGGTGCGCAAGCGCGAGCCACGCACTTGCGTCCTCCTGCCCCCTGTTCAGAAGGGACTGAAATTTCTCCCGTTCTCCGCTACCGGGAGAGCCTTCCGCCTGACAGGCAAGCTTGGGGGGGGGCAGCGGCAGCACGGGGGGCAGCCCCCTCCTCGCCACGGCCCCTGCTCCACTCACCACAGAGGGGGGCGCTGCAAAAGGGCTAGGGGGCCGCAAGGCGGCACTTTTCCAGGGGGGGCGAGCTGTTCCTGGTGCAAAAGACAAAGGCGATGGGATTCCTCCCCCCCCGGCCAGGGTCAACACTCTCGAAACTTTTCCCACACTGCCCCCCCCAGCGGAAACGAGAGCGAAGTAAAAGCAGAGCCTGGGGGGGGGTTCTCAGAGTTTTTTCCTGGGGGAGACGTGCTTCTTTCCCTCCCTGTCCACCTCTTCCTGTTCCTGGCCGGCGAGGCGGCCTTTGCTGCGGGGGGGGGGAGGCATTGTAAATAATAAATAAATAATTTTATGGTTGGGGGTCACCGCAACATGAGGAACTGTATTAAAGGGTCGCGGCATTAGGAAGGTTGAGAACCACTGTCATAAAGCATACAGCAGCTGTGTAAGTATATTACTTTCTCAGGATCAAAAGTGTGATACATGGTTGATAACACAGTAATGTCTGGTTAACAACCAACAATAAACCCCAAATCACTCATGTATTTGCTCAGCAGTGATGTATAAGAAATAGAGAGAGCTCTGGGAACCCAGGCATTGACTCTGCCAAATAATGTCAGCAAAAATTTGAGTAGGCCAAGGGGCTGACAACAGGAACAACGTTTAAAGGTGACTAGAATTCAAAAGGGAACAATTTTAGTTAAGCAAATGTAGAAAGACAGGCAGAGAGAGTTCTTTAGCCTGGCCATTTAAGCAGGCCATACCCTGTGTGGGTTGAGCTGTCCAGGGTGCTGAATCTCTTAACAGCCCTGCAGAGTAGACCAGGGAGAAGCTGGGAAGCACCATCTATTTTGTGTGAACTCTGTTATTCAGCACAAAAAAAATTAAAGCGGCTGTCCGTGTAATTGAAAACAACACCAAATGAGACGGTAAAGAGGAAAAACTCACAGCTAGAGACTCTCTTCTCAACAATCAAGTAATCTTCCATTCAAAGGTACTTGGAAGTACAGAACAAATTTGTTAAATATGTTAGGGAGCGTAGAGAAATAAGATGTCATCAAAAGATATTGTTATATAGGATAACCGCTGCAAGATTGACCTACGCGCAATATTGGAAAAGAGAATATGTAGATATAAAAGAATGGAAACTTAAGGTAATGGATATGGTAGAAACAGAAAAATTAACATGTTTATTGAGAAATAAGTCTATACAGAATTTTAAAAGAGAATGGAAAGAAGTACTGAATTGGTTAAAGAAATAAGAAGAAAGTAAAAAAGAAGCCCTGGTGGCGCAGAGGTTAAATGCCAGTACTGCAGCCACAAGGTTGTGAGTTCGATCCTGCTGGGCTCCAGGTTGACTCAGGCTTCCATCCTTCCGCAGGTCGGTAAAATGAGGACCCAGCTTGTTGGGGGCAATTAGCTAAAATACATTGTAAACCGCTTAGAGAGCACTTAGCTGATAAGCGGTATAGAAATACATGCTATTTGTAATGTATAAAGTATTTCATGTTGTTCATGGCCTCGATCCATGCGGAGAGGCGGGATACAAATAAAGAAATATTATTATTATTGAAAATGTAGTGAAACAATATTGTATATGATATGGAATAAGTAGCAATGGCTTAAAGTAAGATGTAACAAACAATGTAAGACTATTGTTATGGTTAAATATGTAGTCTAAATATGTATGTATGAGGATAAATGAGCAGATTCAATTGGGAAAAAGATGAAAGTGGGGAAGAGGGGTATTTTTTTTTTAGTTCTACTGTAAATTTTAATAAAATAATAATAATAATAATAATAAAAGAAAGTACAGAACAACCACAATAAAAGGTATTCCTTGCATAAGGAAACCCTCTGAAATTCACGGGGTCCCAGAACTAGAGCCAAGGGGAGGCAGCCCAGCCTCTTGTGGCCAGGAGTTCCCCAGCCTCCCCGGAGCAGCTCCTGAGAAGGGAGAAGGAAAGGAAAGGCTCTGCCCTGCCTGTTATTACATACCTATTCTAACGAGATAATTTCCCCATCAGGGTTTTGGGTTTGTTTGAGCATAAGACTTAAAACCAAACGTATTAAATCAAGTCACCCACTTGCACAGGAAAAAGAACCCCCAGTCCCGCAGGGTGTGTATTTGGAGAAGCTGGAAAAGAGGCAGGCGAGCTGATTTTTTCATAAAAAGAATCTATATTTATTTCTTCATCTATTTATCCTATGTAAGTTCTATTTATTTACTGAATTAAAATCTTTATTTCGTGTCGCGCATCAAATCCCTCCCTGCTCTCGAAAAACAAAAGCCGTTTCCGCACTGGACTGTTATAGCGCGATTATTCCACTTTCAACATCCTGTGGAATCCTGGGGTTTGCAGCTTCGGGAGGGGCCGGCCGGCCCCTCCCGAAGCTGCAAACCCCAGGATTCCACAGGATGTTGAAAGTGGAATAATCGCGCTATAACAGTCCAGTGCGGACAGATAAAGGTCTCCTCCCTCCCCCGCCCCCTTATACCTTCAAATCGCCTGTCCGTTAACGGCGACTCCATGAATTTCTTAGTGTTTTCTGAGGCAAGGCACCCTCAGGGGTGGTTTTGCCGGTTCCTTCCTCCGAAACAGAGCCTGCAGCCCCTGGTATGTGTGGGCGGCCTCCTATCCAAGTACCGACCCCGGGTTGACCCTGCTTAGCGAACAAGATCAGCGGGGAGACGATAGGAAGGGTTAAGAGGAGCGAGCTGGATTCCTAGAGAGGAAGGGAAGGCGGGGCGGGAGAGAGGGAGGTCCAGTCCTCTAGAGCAGACAAGCCTCTTCCACCTCGGGCTGCACCGTCGCTTCCGGTTAAGCTCTTCTCTTCCCCCTCCCATCGCGGGACCTAAGGGGCGGGTCTGTCTCTCCCGGGGGGGGGGCGGTCTCCGGAGATCGCTATCCCCAGCTTTTGGCCTCTTTCTCGGAGGTGAGGGGGGACTCCTGGGGTCCGTCTCCTTGGGAGTAGGGAGGGGGAGCGGGACAGGGGAGGGTCTCCTTCGGCGAGGAGGGGGCGGGGCGGGGAGGCCGGGGGGGCCGCGGAGGGGGCGGAGGGCTCCTGAGGGGGAGAAAATGGCGCCCCCAAAGCCCGCCCAGGCCAAGAGGGGTCTCCCGAGGCAGCTGAGCCGGGGTCTCCTGGAAGGGGTGGGTGGGGGGGGGTTCCTGCCTTGGCCTTTCTTTCCTCATGGCGAGGGAGGAGACCCTGAGGGGGTTCTCAGCCCGAGGAGCCCAAAGGACTTCGCCCACCTCGGAGACCAGGCGCTTGGGGGGCGTTTTCTGCACGTGGCAAAATGTCACACCCCCCGCAACATGGCGTTCCCCCCTTCTTCCCACAGATGCTGACTGGACTCTCAATTGAATCTTTGTTCCAGAAATAAGGACAAGACGAATCGCCTGAAGGGCCCCTGAGGGGAGGACAGAGGGGAGATTTCAGCGGCCATCTCCAGGTTCTGGTTTTTGTGGCTGCCCGGCCAGAAGTGGGTGGTAAGCTTGCGGCTCTTACCCAGCCATTTTGCTTTTTTTGTTCTGTACAAACACACTTATTTCCTTCACATTCTGGCTTCAGGGCCTTACGTTTTGTATCGAAATAGCAGCCTTTAACTGGACACCTGCAGCTTCCTTAGGAGGTGAATGGAAGGGAGGGCAGCTAAAGAGAGAGGGCAACGGGGTGGCCACTGCTGACCTCTGGCATCTCTTTCCTCGTTCTGCCTGGGGGGGGCAGCTGTGCAGTGAGGAGGCTGAAGACAGTAGGATTTGTAATAATAATAATAATAATTTGTAGTATCTAAAGCTATAACTTACTTTATTATTACTATTATTATTGGATAGCAGTACGTGTGAAAGGGATCTAGGAGTCTTCATAGACCACAAGCTGAACATGAGTCAGCAGTGTGATGCGGCAGCCAAGAAAGCCAATGCAATTCTTGGCTGCATCAATAGGAGTATGGTGTCTAGATCGAGGGAGGTACTGGTACCACTGTACTCTGCTTTGGTTAGACCCCATCTTGAATACTGTGTCCGGTTCTGGGCACCCCAGTTCAAGAAGGACATGGTCAAGCTGGAGCAAGTCCAGAGGAGGGCGACCAAAATGGTGAGGGGCCTGGAAGCCATGCCCTATGAGGATAGACTTAGAGAGCTGGGTATGTTTAGTCTGCAGAAGAGAAGGTTAAGAGGGGACATGATAGCCATGTTTAAATATTTGAAGGGATGCCACGTAGAGGAAGGAGAGGGCTTGTTTTCTGCTGCTCCAGAGACCAGGACAAGGAGCAATGGATTTAAACTGCAGGAAAGGAGATTCCACCTGAACCTCAGGAAGAACTTCCTGACAGTCGGGGCTGTCTGGCAGTGGAATCGGCTGCCTCGGAGTGTAGTGGAGTCTCCTTCCTTGGAGGTTTTTAAGCAGAGGCTAGATGGCCATCTGTCAGGAGTGCTTTGAGGATGTTCCTGCATGGCAGGGGGTTGGACTGGATGGCCTGTGTGGTCTCTTCCAACTTCCAATTCTATGATCTATATTCTATATCAGAAGGACAGGAAAGGGGGAATTAAATACACAAGCTAGACGAGGAAAAAAGAAAGACATCAGCAGACACCATCTGAGGAATCGTGGCAGCTGTGGGGCCCCCCACTCTGAAGCCCCAGAAAAGCAGGATTTTGTCCTGGTCGGATATTCGCTGTGTTCTGGCAAGGCAGCTCTTGACCTTGAGAGTTGCAAGCAGAAACTCCACCTGCTAAAGCACTGTATTGGGGTGAATGGGTAAAAAAAATTATCTTATTTTAAAACTGCTGACCATAAAATATGATATACAATAATTTGACAAACATGACATGATATTTTAAATACAGCATAATATTGTTTGTATGATACGAAATATGGAATATAAAGGTAGTACGGAATGTAAGACGCTTAGCAGTGTGGCGTACTGGTCTTAGGGCTTGCTTTTTAATGGACATGAGTTCAACCTTGATAGTTCAAATTATGTTTTAACTGCTGAATATAAAATATAGCATGGCAAATATAATGTGTTAAATATAATATAGGGTGGTTAAATAAATAAGAAGAAAGATAATAGCAGTAGTAAAATACAGTAGTACTGAAGAGGCTGGGCTAGTGACCAACTCCAGATGAGTTCAGCAAACCAAACTGACACATCCTGGACTGACACACACTGGACTGACAAATGGTTGTGTAACCATCTTCTCAGCCTCTCTGATAGCTGCTTCAGTTGTATTTTAATTTGAGTGAGTGTTTGAGAATATCTGTATGGATTTCTGCAAACCTTTTTGAGGGTTTATAGAAAAATAGTATAAATAAATAATATGAGAATGATATCACATATGTTTACAATATGGGAAATGGGCATGCTCATTTTCTATGCCTAGGTTTCATACTACAAATACTGGTTATTTGTTTGAACAGCAGATAAAGAATAACTGAAGATTGGCTGAACCAAGTGAAAGTCTTAACTGAAGCAAATGTCACAGCAGTGTTGTGTAATAGAGGCTTATGGAGAATGGGAGCGTGATGGAAGGTGCGATTGGGGGAAATAAGGCCTTGCTTGCTTGCTTGCTGGCTCTCAGGGGAAAAGCCTCTCCAACTCTCATTTATTTTGCTCATTGACTTGCCTTTTCTTCAGGGAGGAGACCTAGTTAGAATTGTCCATGTTTCTTCATGCCTATATAATAGAGTAATTCTTAACACAGCAACATCTTGGCTTTGCAGAGTTTTGGAGCAGAGCCTGTTCAGGGGTTCTTTGCCCTGAGACAGAAGAGGTAGAAGATTGATCCAGATCCCATTGGCTGCTTCATCGGCTATTAGTTCAAAGATGGACAAGCCTGACTCAGCTGGACCTGAAGCAGGAAGAGGCTCTGATGACATGAGTGCTGAAAGCAGTGGAGAACTGTGCGAAAGAACAATGCAGAAGTTCCTCAGCAGAGACGAGGGCAGCTCAGAAATACAGCGACAATGCTTCAGGCAGTTCTCATACCAAGAGTGTGAGGGCCCCGAGAGGTTTGCAGACACCTCCATGGCCTCTGCCATCAGTGGCTGAAGCCAAAGGAACATACCAAACATCAGATCCTGGACCTAGTGATCCTGGAGCAGTTTGTGAGCATCCTTCCCCCAGAGATGGGGAGCTGGATCAGGGAATGTGGGGCAGAGAGCTGTTCCCAGGCGGTGGCCTTGGCGGAAGTTTTCCTCCTGAGTCAGGCTGAGGACAAGAAACAGGAAAAACAGGTTAGTACATTTCATACTGGGGTCTCTATCTGAAACTGATGATTTTATTGAGTGTATATGCTGCCTTTCTCCCAGGATGGGACACAGTGTGAAGAATAATCAGAACCTACACCCTCTGCACGGTTCTCACCCAGTCTGCCCCTATTGCAGCCACCCCCATAGCCAGGGCCCACTCTATTGGTATTCCACTGAAATGTGATACCCAAAGAAATGGTTTGGAAGCAAAGTGTGTGGGACATGGACATTCCTTCAACATGGAATTTCTATCTCAAAAGAAGACTGATCTTTTTTAAAAAATAAGGTCCATGCTCCCTGTGTCCCATGTTGCTAAAGGATGGTCCAGATTTCCTTTCTGCCTCTGCTGCAGAATCAGATTTGTCAGTGTGGTGACTACAGTCGTGGCGTGTGGCTCTCAGTTGGTTGGAGTGGATTGTGCTCACGTCCACATGCAAACGTGTCCCACTCTAAGGGATTAAAGGTGGTGCAATTGCTAATCTTTTTTTTGGTGTGCAGAAGTCTTAAACTTCCCAAGTCTATTTTTAAAATCATTTTCTGCAGACTGAATTTGTAATACTTTCTGTTCTTTCAGGCTAAAAATTGCCATGTGGCAGTTCAGTCTGATTTCTCTTCATCATCTTCAACAGTGGAGGCTCTCTCAGACACCACACAGAGTCCCCAACAATGGGAGATCGAGCAGGAGGTTGAAGGAGGTGTCTCTTTGCAAGGTAAGGATGGTCCCTGTGTGTGGGATGTATGTGCCTTCCAATCACCTGTTGACATATAGTAACTCCATAAATTTCATAGGACTCCATAAATTTTCTTAAGGAAGGAGTACTCAAAGGTAATTTTCCCAGTTCCTTCCTCTGAAATATAGCAGCCAGCACCTGGAATTTGTTGGCAGTTTCCCATCGAAGTACTGATAAGAGCTGATGCTGTTTAATGTTGAAGATCTTGTGCCTTTAGGGTATTTAGGTGAACCCAGAGAACCCTCTGTGGGCGTAATTGTCTTAAAATCATAAAATCAGAGAGTTGGAAGAGACCACAGTGGCCATTGAGTCCAACCCCTTGCCATGCAGACGCACACTCAGAGCATCCCCGGGAAATGGCCATCCAGCCTCTGTTTAGAAGCCTCCAATGAAGGTTACTCCAGCACACTTCGAGGCAGCACATTCCAATGTTGAACAATTCTTACCCACAGGAAATTCTTCTTGATGTTTAAGTGAAATCTCTTTTCCTGTAGTTTGAATCCACTGCTCCCTGTCTTAGCCTCTGGGGCAGCAGAAAACAAGTGTGCTCCATCTTCAACGTGACATTCCTTCATGTATTTAAACATGGCTATCATGTCACCTCTTAACCTTCTTTTCATCAAGCTAAACATACCTAGCTCAGTAAGCTATATCTTACGGTGTTATGGATGCATAACGTCACCTCTTCCTTCACAGAAGTCCACAATCTCACCACCACAGGAAAGTAAGTGATGTGGTGGGTTAATACATTATAAGCTGTCCCAGTTAATTATTCTAGTTTTTTCCTAAAATAGATAGTTTTTTTCTTTTAGTATGACTTCTTGCCTTTGAGACCTTTCCCATTTCTTACTGTAAATGTACTGATGTTTGCTTTTTGTTCCCTGGGACTCAAAACCTTGGTCCTCCCCACTGCACTGCATCATATCCTCACAATACCACTGTGAGGTAGGTTAGGCTAAGAGAAAGTAGCTCGCCCAATGTTCCAAAATGAACTTCGTGGCTTTGGAGCAGCCTGATTTTCCAACACAGTGGACCAAAATGCCCTACAGATTTTCCTGGGATGCAAAGTACTACAGTATTCAGAGGGATGACTTCCTTGTAAGTTTCTTTTTAGGACTGTAATTGTAACCTCTTGAAAGACGCCTATGTGATTGACTCCTGCCCCCTTGGTTCCTCCCTTAGGGGCTGGAATGATGCCAGAAGCAAGTAGTCAGTCACCTCTACCTGTTTGCAATGGAGTGGAATCTGATCAGGTAAGGAGAAGGACTGCTGGGAGAAGAGGACTGGATGAGGCTGGGTATCCCCAATTCTGGGCTCACATCCCTGGTAGCACTAGCTGAGAATTTTGTTTCCATTTGGATTTTTTAAAAAACAACAAAAGTCCATAAATTTCTTCATCTTCTTAATGGAAAGAAGTAGAGCTTTTAAAAATATGAAAATGGAAGATATCTAAACTGACAGTTCATCTAGCCTAGCCCAGGAGTTTGAGCCCTTAACTCCTAAAAGGCTGCCTTGGAATCGTAGAGTCATCGAATCATTCTTCAAAGGCCAGGTTGGAATCCCTTTGTGATCTGCCAGTCTAGTTATGAGTCAGACTTGACATCCTTATTCTGTGGTTATTTTTTTCTTGACTACCAAAGAAAAGGGAATGCAATGATCTTCCCAGCCTTTCTCCTTGGTCCCAAACAAATGTCTCTCCTTCTGTTTGTTCCTAGCAAAACAAGGAGCATAGAGAAGGCTCTACTGGGCCAAACTGAAGGCCCATCCAGTCCAGCATTGTTATTGTTGTTATCATCATCATCATCATCATCATCATCATCATCACTATATTTGTTCATATCTGCCTTTTTCCTTATTTCTGACTAAGACCAGCTCACAACAGCTTAAAAATACATAGGTAAAAATTCAGAAAGTAAAAACAGATAAAACACTCAAAAATTTTAAACAAGAGTTAAAATATAAACCATTAAACACACAGTTACACACCTCGACACAACAAATAGAAAAACCCAGCATGTTGCGTAGGTGGGACGGGCCTTGTACAATCAATCCCAAAATGCCTGTTGAAAGAGGAAAGACTTGACTTATTTTCTAAAAGAAAGTAGGGAAGATGCCAGTCTGACTTCTCTCTGAAGGGAATTCCAGAGGCTAGGGGCAGCTACAGAGAAGGCCCTGCCCCATGTTCCCACCAGATGCACCTGTGAGGGTGGTGGGACTGAGCAAATGGCCCCTTCAGCTGATCTCAGAGTGTGGGCAGGTTCATATGGCAGAATACGGGCCTTCATTTAACCTGGACATGAACTACATAGGGCTTTATAGGTTAAAATGAGCACTTTGAATTGTTTGAAAAAGAGACTAGTGAAAAAGAGACTAGACGAAATAACCAAAAGGGTGTAACAGGCAAGGCTTTTATAAGTTAAAATGAGCACTTTGAATTGCAGTAATCCAATCAGGATGTAACTAGGGCATGTGTCAATTAAGGCACGGTTCCCACTGTGACCAGTTGGAAGCCCTCCAGGAAGCTTATCACCTGGGCATGGAAGCTGTAGCCCTTCCCCGCTTTTCCTTCCCAGAAGCTGGTATTCAGAAGCATAGTGGTTCTGCTAATGGATCTCTCCATAATAGCCAGCATGAAGGTTTCACTCTTCCTGTATAAGGCCTCATGCACTTTGTTCCGTGACTGCGTTTGGGTGAGTTGTGAGCAGGAAGTGTTTCCTTTTTCCTCCAGGGGCCCATCACCTTTGAGGAAGTGGCTGTCCATTTCTCCCTGGAGGAGTGGGCTCTTCTGGATCCAGATCAGAGATCCCTGCATGCGGAGATCATGGAGGAGACTCATGGGATTGTGGCCTCTCTTGGTAAGGCTCCCTCACTAATGGGAATTTCTGCTTCCAAATGTAATAATCACAATCCCCATAAGAGTTTCTGAGTGGGAGCAGGAGCCTCAATCCTCCCAGTCACTGGGGGCTCCTTAAGACAGGGCTCAGAAACTGGTGTCCCATGTTTTTTTTATTTTTTAATTTGTACAGGGAAATTAATTTTAATAATCCAGAAAAAGGTTAGTTGATTTTTTTTTAAATGTAAGTTATATTATCAGTGCATTCTCTGATTTGGTTTTTTTTGTGACCCTTTTATTATTATTACTAGATTAAAAAAAGTATAAAATTACACTGACGGTACAAGACAACACACACACACACACACACACAGAGAGTTAAACTATACAACCATCCATTATCAAAGAAAATACCAAATATTAAACAGAGCTACAAAACAACTATAAGACTACAAATAGCTTAGTTATTTTAAATGATTAATAATAAAATACATTAAAAACTCAGTAGTTTACTGAGGCCCAAGAGATCTCTGGCTGAAAATTCTAAATGTCCCTCCCTAAACTGCACACCCCAGGATTCCATAGGATGTTGAAAGTGGAATAATAACACTCTGTAACAATGTAGGGTGGAAATGGCTTAAAAATTGGTTCCACCCTTGTTGTGAACAGCTCCAAGTAAATACGTAAATATTCTTAAATCATTACTTAAAATCTAAGTTTGTCACTTATAATAATTATAATCTTATCCATATACTGAAAAAGTAATTTAACTAGTTAATAAAAAATGATTATTGTTATCAAGAGTACTGAATTACTGCCATTATTCTATTATTTTAGGTTAAATTAATTGTAAACATTGATTAAATTAATTCTAAACATTACCTTTACAAAGATAATTCTCCTTTCTTTGTCCTTCAGCTGATCTGTTCTTTCAAGATGGCAGGTTTTAGAAATCAGTATAGCTACTCCTCTTGCCCTAAATATGCCCTCTGAACTTTTTGAGATCTCCAAGTAGGACTGTGTCTTTCTAGTTTTAATTTCTCTCTTCATATTTGATTTTTATTTATTTGATTGCTCAAGCTGTTTCTGGCCTCCTGTTCTAGATCTACTGAACTTTTTCCAAAAAAAGGTGCTTTCTTTTCAGCAATTAATCTCTTATGATTCCATCTGTTTTCAAGCATAGATGCATAGATGCAGTCTGAGGAATCTTGAAGTACTTTCATTTGCCTTTGCAGAAATTCCGCATTATTTTGCAATCTGCATCTTAATTTGATATTCCTTGGGCCACTACAACTGGCTTTAGTTGATAACCAGGGTTTGCTCTGAAGATACTCTGTCCAAAATGCAAAGGTGACAGAACCAGTATTCATATCTGGTTCACAAAACATATCTTTCAATGTTGTTCTCTTCCATGAATTCAAGAAATCCTTGATGTTTAAAATCTCCCCTTGATGCCATCTCAGCCGTTCCAAGAAGGAAGGCAAGAGTACTCAGGGAAAAGGCTAGAGAGTGAGGAAAAGACATGCACGCACCTTCCTTTTCCACACACGGTGCTCTCCCTCCACTTCCCTTGTCATTTGTCCTACACGGAGAACATGCACTGATACGAAGGCAAGGGAATGGGGGAGGAAGGCACAGACCCATCTTCCTTCTCGGCCTCTGGTGTTCCCCCCTCCTATTCCTTTCTCTTTTGCCTGGACGCGGAGAAGAAAGGTTCATGCACCCCAGGGCAAAAGGAAAGGGAATGGAAGGGGGTATGCAGAGCACAATTATTTGCAATTTTCCCACTTTCACAAGGGTTTTGCGCCCTGACCGAACTCTTGCAAAAATGAAGGGGCCACTGTAATCTCTTATAATTCCATCTTGTTTCAAGCATAGATATGAGATCTCTACAGTCTGAGGAATTATGAAATGCTCTCACTTGTCTTCTCAGACATTTCCATATTACTTTCCAATCTGCATCTAGCCAGGTTAATTTGATATTCATAGGGCCGCTACAACTGGCTTTAGCTGATAACCGGAGTTTGATCTTGTGATAATGGGGCTTCCCATTATCTAGACTTAGCTAAAGGAGGATACTTCCCTCTTCAGGTAAACCAAGAGTTAATGAGGTGTTGGGATTAGATTACATTTTACTGTGGGTCAGCATCATAGGTCACAGGGTGAGAACTGACCAAAAGGTAAGAGGTGAGCATCTTCGGGATGCTTCAAGATGCTTCCAAGGAGAAGTTATAAAACTCCTGAGAGGCCATGTGGCCAAGAGAGAGAACAAAGTGAGAACAACGGGACAACAAAGAAACAACAAAGGAACTGCCAGTAGCAGGCTGTAGGCCTGGCCTCGCCTCCTGGCTTCTTTCCGCTTAGAACATCTAAGCCTATGAACATCTGTGAGTACTAGAATAAAGTTGTTAGCCGCGTTAGGCTTTTAATTATTTTGGAGGCTGGCTGATCTAAAGAATGTATCTGTGCTTTTATATCTGTTCTTTTTGTAACTACTTGTAACTAAGCGTGCCTGGGAAAGGGGAGCCTCATGTGTGTTATTGCCTTGTTCATTTTGCATGCCTTGAATAAATACTTTCTGTAAGACCTCTGTTTCTCTCCTTCCTACGCCAACACTAGATAGAACTTCCTCATCCAGAAGGGGGAGGGAAGATCCTCCAGCTTAGGGATTGGCAATTACTGAGCAGCGTCCCACTGTGCTGCTCAGTTATTCAGAATTCAGTGGGTGGTGGCAGCGAAAATTAATAATAACAGCTAAAATTAATAATAACAGCACGCTGGAATTTCCATTCCAGTATGACAGATCTGAAGACCTATGGTCTGAAATGCAAAGATAGCAGAATCAATCTTTGTGTCTGGATTACAAGCCATGTCTTTCAATGTTCTTCCCTTCCTTCAGAAAACCCTTTATGTTTGAAGTCTCCATTTGGTGCCATCTCAGCCTTTGCTCATTTGCTATGTTCGTCCTACTTGTAATGAATTTATTATTCTGGGTCACTAGTCTCCAACTGAATCTCTACTTAACTGGGCTGATATTGGCTGGTGATCAGTTTCTTCTCTTACATTTATACCTGAAAACAAATGGACGCAAATGGAAATGCAGATATAGTCTGTGAAACTGCCAGCAGAATAGGTCAAGTGTGTATACGAATATGGGAACCTAAGATCATGAGGCTCAAGAATCTGAAGTCCCTGTTTGTATGTTAATTCCAGCAAATACAGCCTTGTGTTAGTAACTTTTTTTAATCACAAGTTGACCAACAATACAATACTCTTGTAGTTTGTCTTGCATTCCCCACCTAAATACTGGCTGTGCTTGTGTGGAGCCCATTCTGGGATTAAAGTCACCCATCAGAATAATTAGGACGTTAAGGAATTTTAGATTTAAGTCTTCACCATTTGTTCCAAGAAAACCAAAATCTTGTCAGACTGTGGTATACAGATATTTATAAGGATTAAGAATGAGCCTCAGAGTTTCAACCTGGCTACAGTGCAATTTGGAGGATTTGCAATAACCTGAAACCAGATTCCGTTTACCAAAATGGCTACTCTCCACTGGCCTTATCCTTTATTCTGTGTGTGAATTCAGACCAAATTTTGTAACTGGGGAGTGTATCGATATTACTTGTAAGCCATGTTTCCAAGAAAGAAGTCTAATTGGCACACAAGGCTGGAGATAACGTGGGCTGTAAGGGAAGTTTCATTCTATGACTCTCGTATAGCTTTCAACACATTTCGTGGGAGGCTAGCCTTGCCATCCTGACACATGCTTTGGTAAAGGCTGAAAAGAACTGAGGAGGGCCACGGCTACATAAAACTATAAAAATCTTCTTAAGAATAATCCAATCTTTCAAAAAAAAAAAAGGCTTTGCCTTAATCACCGTAAACAACCACAACCACACTCAGCCTGTCATTATGCAAATAGTCTGTGTGCACATTACCTGGAAGATGCAGGGCAGCTGGCAGAACCCCATCTAAAATATGATGTGCTCTGATTGATAAAGGAAAACCTTTGGTTAGAATAATTCATAAACACTAAATGTTGAGGGATGAGCACCAGATTTCAGCTAGATCTTAAACTATAGTTTGTTTGCAACTCTACAGGCTGAGCAGGTAGCACTCAGTTTGAGAGATTCTGCATCCTCCAACAATATGATTATTTTTTCTTCCTGGTAATCTTGTGTGAATTCTAGTGCCATGTCACCAGTCCCATTAACTGAGGTTGTGTCCTCAGTGGAGGCTTTCTGTTGATGATGTTCTTTGCACATAGTTTGCACATCTATGGTTTTCTATTCTTTTTTCTATGGATTTGTTTCTGATTTGCCTTAAGAGGGACTACTTTTATGTTAGAGTCAGGTCAAACAATCTCTGTAGGCCTTTCTTCCAGACATGAAGGTCAAGTTTTGTTACCCTGTATGTTGGGGGTCCCGGGAGGGGCGCCCAAATTACCAAATAAAACACAAGATGGGGGAAATTATACTTGAGCACTCTCTTAAGCTAACGAGAGGCAGGGTAACTTTGGCAAGGATCTTTTAACCCTATGAATACAGCGTCAGGTCAGAGAGCAGTTAGACAAGGTTAAAATAACCAAAATAGTAATTTTATTAAAGACAAACAACACAAAAGACACGGCATACACTAGCTAACTGAGAAATAGAAATGGAGAGTTTCGGGGGAGTGGGTAATACGACACCTTTTCACATAGTCTGGGAGAGAAGCGGAGGTTGAGGGGAAGAAACTCAGCGTGGTCCGCTGAGGGGAACTCTTCAGACAAACCAACAGCAAGGCGGGATGGAAGTCCAGAGCGATCCGAGGAAGGCTCGGAATCAGGGACCTTTTATAGGGTGGATTGTGCCTACAGGCCATGCCATGTTCGGTGAGAACAAAGGAAATTTGGAGCTGGACAAAGGAGTTGGAAAGATCAAGTTTACATGATGAGCTTAGCGCTTGATGACATTAGTATGGCCAGTATGCAAATGGCTCAACAGAAAAGACTTGCTCGGCACTCGGCCGGGTGTCTTTGTGTAAAGTCTGGGGTGGAACGGGCTTGCAAATCGTGCTTGCTCAAGTATTTTACCAGGGGGCTTGTTTAATACGATCCCCTATAAGTTGCTCCCCTTTTGGACACTTTGATATAGACTGGGCCTGACTACCGTGATGTAATATGAGTGAATTTGTAATGCAATCCTTGTTCATGCTGAAGTCCCATTTGCGATGGCAGTGGTACACACTCGCTCAGTTGGACTCTGGTCATTGGTTGGACTAGGTTAAGCTCTGGCCTTCGCCTGGCGGCGGAGGCTCCCAAAATTGTGGAGAGAAAGACTTAACAGAGACAAGTGAGTGTACGCTTGCTGGTTGCCAGAGCTGACGCTGATTCTACTGGAGATTGTCCCGGATGGCGGGACTTATGTATGCAAATGTCCTATTAACATATGCAAATTGGGAACAATGCACTGGGGCCAGTTGTCGTGCCAGTTGTGTGGGTCTCCAGCCGTTATGGGGCATTGGGGGTGCGTTCTAGATTTAGGAACATGAGGCCGAATCGCGTGGAGAGTGGAATGGCGACTCGGACTGTTCTCATCCTAACAATCCAGGCTCACGGAGAGAAAGACAGAAGAGGTTTCTGGAAGGCGGGAGATAATCTGGTTGGTGGACCGGAACTCCAGAGTCAGACCTGGTTCCACTGAGAGGCAGCCACCCTTGGCTTGCCCTTTGTCCCCGGGACCACCATTGCACAAGACCATCCCTCAGTGTGAGACATGGCAGGCACTCCAGCCTGACTCACATTCCTTCCTCCTTCCTCAGGGTGCCCGGGCTGACTCTGCAGGCCTGATTCACCTCAGAGGTTACAGGGAGACCTCGGGTCAGCCAGCCTGTTAGTCTCCCGCCAAAAGCGGTTACAAAAACAGACTAAACAAGCTAAACAAACTGCAACTACTAACCAAACCAAACTACCAAACTACAGGCAGAACTATTTACAGTTACTGGGAGCTTGGGAGGGGTCGCCACTCCACCTCCGCTCCACGCAGACAAGGGCCATACAACCATTGTCGAACGCCTCATAGATCGAGACAAACGTCTCCGACAAGTTAATGACCGGCACTTCCCGGTAGTTCAAAGACACTTGGGGGGCAATCACACTCATGGGAACCTTCCTGGAGCCCTCCTCGCAAGGTTCAGTTTCCACAATTCCTTTTGGCTCGATTGGCTGGCCTTTCCACTCCTTTAGCTGGGAGATGTGGAAAAACTTGAGCCAGTCTCCTCTCCTTTTCAGTATCCTGACTTGGTACACAGCAGGGGAGACCTGCTTCACAATAGGGACAGGTCCCACCCACTTGGCAGCAAGGGAGTGTTTGTCCTTATAGAAATTTCTATAGAGGACTAACTGCCCTTCCTCCCACTGGCAGGGGCCCATCCTAGTCTTTTGTCCATTTTCTGCAGGTTTTTGCCCAGCTGGGCAGCAACCTGCCGGTGTATTTGCCCAGGATGGCTAACTAAGCTCCTGGCCCACTCGTTGTTGAGAACCACTGGTACCAACTCGGAGGGGAGGCTGGTGTCTATCCAAAATGCTTCGGGCAGCATCATCTTCCGCTACCGTGCCTCGGGAGGCCATAAGGATGATAGGCAGCTTCGTGTCCCAGTCTTTACTGGAGGAACACACCATTTTCCGAAGGGCTTCCTTCAGAGAGCGGTTCGTCCTCTCGACCTGTCCTGAGCTCTGTGCATGATGGGCGATGTGAAAGCGCTGGCGAATGCCCAGTGCCTTGCACAGCTCTTGGGTGACTTCACCAATGAGTCTGAGTCAAGAACACGTGGCACTCCCCACCTAGCCCAGACATTATTAAAAAGCAAGCGCGCTGCTGTGCTCGCAGTCCTGTCTCTGCAAGGGAAGGCCTTGATCCACTTGGAGAAGGGATTGATGACCGTCAAACAATACTTGTTGCCACGCGGGGTCGCAGGCAACGGACCTATAAAGTCTACCTGAATGTGAGACCAGGGACCCTCGATGCGCTGATGTTGGATGGGCACCTTGGGACCAGTGGGGTCCGCGTTGACCATGGCGCAAGCCAAACAGTTGTCCACCCATTGGTCAACATCCTGCTTAACTTGCGGCCACCACCTCGTGTCCCGAACCTGTCCAACGTCATGTTGCGACCTCAGGGTCCCTGCTCATGGACAAACTGGATGATAGTGCTACGGAGGTCCTGGGGTACGATCCAGTGGCGCTGGCCACTGGCATCAATAGCCCAGTACACGCCGTCCAGCTGGGAGATCTTGAACCGGCCAAACTCGTCTGAGCCCCTCCTAGCCAACTCCAAAATCTCAGAATCTTCTTTCTGCAACACCGCTAAGTCAAACATGGGAGGCACTAACAATTCCTTAGGTCTTACGTTAATGGCAGCGATGGGAGCCCCATCGTCCAGTAACGCGGCATCAAGAGCAGTGGCGTCTGCCCTGTTGTTCCAAATACAGGTAGCCGTATCCTTTTTCTGATGTCCTCTGCATGAGCTACCCAAGTAGGGGCGACCTGTTCCTGAATCTGGGCTGCAATACGGACCCATTTCTCTAGATGGGTTATGGGCTTCCCATCAGATGTTTTAAGGTCATTTTGAATCCAGATTGGTAACCAGACGGTTGCAGCCTTTGCCGTCCAGTCTGAGTCTGTATAGATTGCCAAGGGGAAGTCAAGCGACTCATGCTCCAAAATAGCTTTCAGAGCTTCTACCTCCGCCACTTGGCTAGAGTGTGGCCGAGCTTTCCCCTGTAGGGTGAAGGAGTCTGTGACCTGGATTGCTCCATAGCCTGTCTGTGGGGTACTGTCCACGTGCATGGATGACCCGTCACAGAACCAACAAACAAAGCCCTGTAACTGAGCTTCCTCGAGGGAGACTCCCCATTCCACTGGCCAATCGTTAATATACAAAGGTGGTAAAGGGCACTCATACGTGGCTCTGGTCACAATTAGACCATAGGGAGCTGGTGGGTCCTGCTGTTGTTTCTGAAAATCCACCCCATGTGACACCAAGGTAACAGTCCATTTGGCAATCCTAGTGTTAGACGCTTGGCCATTCTGGACCTTATCAGACAGGATATACTTAAGCAGTGTGTGGGGGGTCTGGACAACCACACGGGCGCCTTCGATCATGAACTCCCAGTGTGTTAGAGCCCAGATAAGTGGGAGACAGGTTTTCTCGCAAGGACTAGATTTGGTCTCGTGTGGATCCAGATTTCTGGAGGCATAGGCAATCACACGCTGAGTGCCATATTGTAATTGTGATAGGACTGCTCCTATGCTCTTGTCAGAGGTGGCTAACTGAATGAGGAACGGCTTAGCCATGTTAGAGTGCGCCAGGGCTGGCGCTTTCATTAAATCCTCCTTAAGCTGTGCAAACGCCTGCTGTTTTGCGGGTCCCCAGTTCCACTCGGCGTTCTTTAGTAGGGCATAAAGAGGCTTCACTTTGGCGGCGAAGGACTCAATAAAGTCCCTAGAAAAGTTGAACGTCCCGAGGAGGGAGCGCAGGGAATGCATGTCTGTGGGGGCTGGCAACTTCGAGATCACCTCTACCCACTGCGCATCGGGAGTGCGACCCTCAGTGCCTAAACAGAGACCCAAATACTTCACTTCAGTGGACACCAGCTGGCCTTTTCCCTCTTAGCCTTGAAGCCAGTGTCTTGAATGATTGCTAACACTTCCTCAGTGATTTCCCGGGTCTTTTCTTCCATAGCGGAATGAACCAAGATGTCCACGTAGGATAGGACGTGGGACCTTGAAGCTGGTTGCAGCTTGTTCTACATCCTAACCACGTGCGCGTGGCAAATGCTTGGGCTAGAATGGAAGCCCTGGGGCGTGCATTTAAACACATACTGTTGGCCTCTGAACGTGAAAGCAAATTTATACGAACATGCCTCGTGTAACGGGATGGAATGGAAGGCATTTGCTAGGTATATATCACTGGAATATTTGGCTCCTGCCGCAATGGCGGACAGGATTTCGTTGTACTTTGCCACGACTGGCGCCACGGGAGGAGTTACAGAGTTCAAAGCCCTGAAATCTACAGCCATCCTCCATGTTTTGCCATCCGATTTCAAAACTGACCATAAGGGCGTGTTGCAAATCAATTGCATAGGGATTATTACGTCCCACTGCAGGAGCCCATCCATGGTTTTCCCCATGCCCTCTTCAGCTTCAACAGGGTACTTGTACTGGTTTTGAGGCGCGGGATCTCGGTCCTCTATCAGGACGCAAGCCTCCTTTACAGCCCCGCACTCTATTTTGTCTTTAATCCAGACCTCCGGGAAAGCCTTCACCCAGGGGTCGCTAGCCACACAACGAACGGGAGTGGGAGCCTTAATGGCGTCGCAGCGATGCACTGCCAATACTTCCTCAGGTCCCTGATCTACCTTCCATAGAAACCCATTCGCGTAATCAACAGTGAGCTTGTTTCCCTGCAGGAAGCCGATGCCCAAAAGGCCATCATCCTTGCCACGGTTCTCGCAAGCCCAAAGCTGAAAACGGAACGTTTCTAGGGACATCGGTATGTCCTTCCAAGCTCAGGCAAGGTGACCCCCCCCCGCTGTATCCAGAGAGCTGGAGACGCTTGGTCATGGGCTCACCGTGTTTCACCAATTTAGGGTGCAGCACATTCAGTGCCGCACCAGAATCCACTAACAGGGTGGCAGGAGATTTTCCCCCCTCGGTCCCAATGCCTGCCTTCACCCAGAACCTTCCCCACTTGTCTGGCCGCAACTTGGCCACAACGTTGCAGGGAAGCTTCCTGGACCAAGGGCACCCCTATTCCTGAAATTCTGCAGTCAAGTGGTATCCAGCCAGGGGCGTGCCATTCGTTACGGCCTGGACCAGCAGGACACCACTTGCTATAAGCTGTTTCTCTAGAGCTTCTAAAAGCTCCGTCGTGGGCCGCTTGTCGAATTGGGACATGTCCAATCTGCACTCGTGCAGCAAACTCCAAATTTTGGCCCTAGCTGAGGGAAGCATCGGGGCTGTAGGATCTTGCCCTCCAGAAGTCTCCCCAGGGGGGCCAGACTTAAAGGGCTGTTTGGGGGCAGTGGGATGACTGCGGGAGTCCCTTCCCTGCCACTGCCTGTCCTGTCTGGGAGTGGGGCGCGAGTTCCAATTCCCTCTGGGAACAGAATTCAGTGCGGATTTCCTGTGCTGGCAATGGGACCCATAGTTTGAGTACGTGACCTCCGCTATGGGTTCCCAGTTCCCGGTATCTCGTTTCTGGGCCTTAATAGGGGGTCTGAGACCGAGGGCCCTCTTCATTTCGTGGTTCAAGCCTCCATACAATAGAGTCTTGAACTCCACAGTATCGAAATGGTACCCACGGGCGGTCAGGGGGACCTTCTCAGCCAGAATTGCTAGCAGCTGCTTCTGCGCCACTACCTCCCTCATCCAGTTGTGGGCCTCGAGCCTAACCAGGCCGTGAGCCGCCACAGCTGACTCAAGGGTAGGGAGTTCGGACGGGGACATGCAAAGGCGGGCCAACTGGGTCAGGTCCTGGCCATTGGCTGTCGGGTGAGAATGTATCACCACGTTCAACCACATGATGCCGGTGGACCGCGTTAGGGGACCCAATTGGTCGGCAATAGCTTTTGCCTCAGTAGCACGCCAGGGGACCCTAGTCTCGGTGACCTGCGTCTCCTGTGTTCTGCTTTCTCGGATCTGCCTTCTCTGGTGGGGACGGTCCGGCGTGTCATGGATCGCATCTCAACTGGGTGGACTGGGACCTTAGGGTCACTCCAGTCCAGATTAACGGGAGGGGAGGCCAGAGCTTCCTCCGGCAGGGGCTCCCCGGAAATACTGAGCAAATGAGGGGAGCAGTTCCGGGCACACGGCCAATATCAGGGCCTTACGAGTTTGGAGCTGACTCTCTAGTGTGGCAATTTGCTTATGGCAGGCCACGTGACTAACAGCCTCGTGCTGTTCCTTAACCTGCCCAACCATGAATTTCGCCGCAGCTCAGGCATGATCCAGCTCAGCCTCTAAGGCGTGGGCTTTCTCCTCCCAGGTCTGAGCTACCAACCTGAGGTCACTTAATTTCTGGGCAGAGGCTTGCGCAACGAATGCGAAAGTTACCTTATCCACCCGCAATGCCTCTATTTCGGCTTGAAGCCGGGTGTTTTCCTTTTCAGCTGCTGCTAGCCTACCCCGGGTCTCAACTAGGGCTCAGCTAGCATCTCTGGCTGTAAGCCAAAGTCCCCAAGCGGCCAATGCATCCTTCACTGGTCCGAACGGGTTCTTGGACTTACACGCCAGGGTGTAAGCTTCTCTGAGGGAAGTAAAGGGATCTGCTGTTTGGAAGACAGAGTCCTTCCAGGGGCATTTTCCTTTACGCAATACCCATTTTTCTAGTTTCCCATGGACCTCTTCCTCGCACATGAGGTCCTTTACTGCAACTGTACTGGGGTTCTCCTTAGCCATTTCAACACTGAACACACTAACACAACTAACACAAGGCGTGCTGAGCAAGGCATGTTTGCAGTAAGATGGTCCCTGAAGCGACGGAGAGGCTTAAGTTGCCTGCCTAAATGAGGTTTGGAATGTACAACCATTAACAGCTGCGCCTGTGACATGCTTGTCCGGTGGCCCTTTGCAAATACGTGGAGCAGGGATGTAGAGAAAGGCCAGGTAAAGGCCAAATTATTTGATATCAAGAGATATCTAGCGCTCTCACCAGACATAACATAACAGAGGTAACAGTTTCCCCTCTTTTCCTGACTTTTTGGTGTTTTTGAGGTTTTTCCTTTTTCTTCTGTATCCTACGTCCACCTTTTTGGGCCACTTTTTATTCACTTTGTTGTCCTTTTTTAGAACAATCTTTTGTGCACTTATGTGAACCCTCAACTTGAACTTTGCTTTTCTCACTACCATTTCTCATCATGTGTCTCTCTCTCCCGGATTATAAAGAATGCAGTCAATACTGTTAACAGCTTCTTGCTTTCTTGTAGATATTTTTTTAGAGAAAGCTCTCTGGAAATCTAGTTGAACCATCCACCATCTAATCTTTGCCTTCCACTGATTCTTTGCCTTGATTAGATGTTACATTATAGTTAGACTATGATGCATAAGCTGGGGACCTTTTCCTTCTGGTCAGATGTTAAATTAGTCTGTGATGCAAAGATTGGAGACTTTTGTCTCCAAAGAGTTCTTCCTGATCTACCACATCTAGCTAAGTCAAAGTTTCCTCCTGCTATGCGTTCATTACAGAATTATAAATCTCTGCCAGAGCCAATCCAACAGCTAAACTAATTCAGGCTCTTGAATTAACAGGTTACTCTTGTATGGCCCATTTCAGGGCAAGTGATCAGTCCAAAGCTATATGATGCAGTGAGAGCCCATCCTGTAATGACTCATGTTGCTCTCTCTGTTCAGTGTCTCTCCTTCACCATCTTGTGCAAAGAACTGAGTAATTGTGATTTGTTTTTGCACGGTCTTGAAGGAGCTTTATAAGAGTAGAATGAGATAGCCAACTCTTTTCTGTGTCTTTCTGGTAAACACAATGTCAGTTATCATAGAAAATATCCAACTGAAACAGTCAGCTGAATTTAGTTAATCTAGTCTGCAATAGAGGCTATGAGACCACTTGGAGGTTATCCCAAAAATGTGATATTTACCACTTCCCCCCAAAAAAATTTCCAGACTGTTGCCTCACCAGCAGTGGTGGTGATAACCTCAACCACTCTATTCTTAGTTTAGTGGAGAAGGTAAAAAACGTTTTACAAGTGCTGAAAAAGCACAAAAGAGAGAAGGGAGGTCAAAGGTCCAGTGGCTGTGTAGTTAGTAGCCAGCTGCTCTCACCCGGGACAATATTGAGCTCTTTCCTGGAATGTTGTCTTCAAGGCTCTCCGATAATTTTTAAGCTCTGAAGTCATTAGGACTACAGGCAGCATACTGTCCTATGCTTGTAGAATGGTAAAATAGCAGAATGCTAAAGGAATAAACTATAACAAATCAGCAGTTAGTCCAACTATGGCGATTCAACCAAGGTTACCTCTTCCAACGCCATCTTCCCTCTTTTTCATTCTCAGTCCATGAAATAGGCCAATACAATGTAGCCACTCCCCCCATTGCCAACCTGGAACCATTTGTCCTTAAAAGAATCTGTCATCCTTTCTTCCTTTTTGTACAGTTCTTTGGTGTTTTGCTCACACCATCTTTCAGGGCTTTTTCTGGGTCATATACATAAGAGTAATCTAAACTTCCACTACCAATCCAAGTGCTACTACCAATGAGAGGTCCTTTGCCAGCCTTTGCCCCACTCCTACGCTGAAGCTACTCACCCACCTACACCATTAAAACCAGCCTGCTTCTAGTTCCCCCAATCCAGGTAGCACCAGTTGCATATCATTTGCCCAGTGTGCAAATCATATGGCTCATAAAAGCATGGATCAGCAGACAAATCCCATCCATTTCTCCTTCATAAACACAAGATGGATACAAGCAGTCAACCTGGCAGTTGGGGAGCAGGTGAGGAAGCAGGGGAAATGCGGCACATAATAGGTAGAGAGGTGGTACAGGAATACCTGGCCACTGGATGAACTCAAGTCTTCAGGGCCAGATGAATTGCATCCTAGGATACTAAAAGAATTGGCAGAGGTCATTTCGGAACCGCTTGCTATAATCTTTGAGAAATCTTGGAGGACAGGAGAAGTTCCAGCAGACTGGAGGAGGGCAAATGTTGTCCTCATCTTCAAGAAGGGAAAAAAAGAGGACCCAAACAATTATCACCCAGTCAGCCTGACATCAGTACCCAGAAAGATCCTGGAGCAGATTATTAAGCAGTCAGTTTCTAATCACTTAGAAAGCAATGCGGTAATCACAAGAAGTCAACGTGGATTTCTCAAAAATAAGTCACGCCAGACTTTCTCTTTTTATGATAGAGTTACTAGCTTGATAGATGAAGGGGAATGCTGTGGATGTAGCATATCTTGATTTCAGTAAGGCCTTCGACAAAGCTCCCCATGACATTCTTGCAAAGAAACTAGTAAAATGTGGGCTGGACAGGGCTATTGTCAGGTGGATCTGTAACTGGTTGACTGACCATTCCCAAAGGGTGCTCACAATGGCTGCTTTTCATCCTGGAGAGAAGTGACTAGTGGGATGCCACTGGGGTCTGTCCTGGGCCCAGTGCTGTTCAATATCTTCATCAGTGACTTGGATGAAGGAATAGAGGGCATGCTGATCAAATTTGCAGATGACACCAAATTGGGAGGGGTTGCTAATACGCCAGAGGACAGGATCAAAATTCAAAATGACCTGGACAGATTGAAGAGCTGGGCCAAGGCTAACAAAATGAAATTCAACAGAGAGAAGTGTAAGGTCCTACACTTAGGCAAAAAAAATGGAATACAGAAATATAGGATGGGGGACACGTGGCTGGATAGCAGTACGTGCGAAAGGGATCTAGGAGTCTTCATAGACCACAAGCTGAACATGAGTCAGCAGTGTGATGTGGCAGCCAAGAAAGCCAATGCAATTCTCGGCTGCATCAATAGGAGTATGGTGTCTAGATCATAGGGAGGTACTGGTACAACTCTACTCTGCTTTGGTTAGACCTCATCTTGAATACTGTGTCCAGTTCTCTTCAAGAAGGACATGGTCAAGCTGGAGCAAGTTCAGAGGAGGGCGACCAAAATGGTGGGGTGGCCTGGAAGTCATGCCCTATGAGGAAGACTTAGAGAGCTGGTTATGTTTAGTCTGCAGAAGAGAAGGTTAAGAGGGGACATGATAGCCATGTTTAAATGTTTGAAGGGATGCCATAGACAGAGGGAGAGGGCTTGTTTTCTGCTGCTCCAGAGACTAGGACAAGTAGCAATGGAGTTAAGCTGCAGGAAAGGAGATTCCACTGAACCTCAGGAAGAACTTCCTGACAGTCAGGAGCTGTCCAGCAGTGGAATAGGCTGCCTTGGAGTGTAGTGGAGTCTCCTTCCTTGGAGGTTTTTAAGCAGAGGTTGGATGGCATCTGTGGGAGTGCTTTGAGGGTGTTCCTGCATGGCAGGGGGTTGGACTGGATGGCCCTGTGGTCTCTTCCAACTCTACATTTCTGTGATTCTATTATCTTTCGACATGATCTTATGCGTAACAGTTCCAGTTTTCTTGGATTCTTCTGTAAACCTAGCGGGATCTGGAAACCCCAGTCTCCCCTCTTGTCTACAAAATAGGAAGAACCCTTATGATCTGATTGAAGCTTACTGTAAGGACTGTAGAGCTGAAGAAAGGCAAATGCTTTTTCAGCGCCAAAGAAAAGAACAAAACCAGCGATTAGAACTGTTACTGCTTCGTCCCTGCATCCTGCAGGAATGGTCTTGCAGCCAGCATGGCTCGTGTAATGCAGAGATCCAGAGGTCACTCTGCAGTCTTAAATCTCTAAGAGTGAAAAATAGGATCTTAATCACTGCCATGGCAATACTCTTCAGTTGAACATGCATCATTTTTTATTACTATAGATGGGTAAACTCCGATTCATTCTTAAAATGGGATTGATTTTTTCCTCCAAAATCCTGAAAGAATCCTTCATGCAGTGTTAGGACTTCTGGAACATACTGTGGCTCTCCCATCTCTTCTCAAAACAAGAAAGGAATTTATAAAATGGGAACTTTGTGAGGGTTTCTGTGTCATGTGTACCTGCCTCTGTTTTTATTAGGAATTATGTAGCTATAGACAGAATTCTCCCATCTAGGGTGGGATGTTGCATGGTACCTTCTCAACTGGAGCAGAAAAATCCAACCTTAACTGGACATGTGAGGAGAGAACTGCAGGTTGAGGGCAGAAATAAATGGGAGAGAAAGATGACAAAATAGCTTGTAGAAATGTAAATTCTTAACCACAGAAAAAGGAAAGACTTGTACATGAAGAAAAGACTTCTTTCTCCACAGAGAAGGGGCCACAATAAAAAAAGAAGTCTAGAACATAGATGGTTAGTGAAGCACTTGTTACCCTCCCCCTCCCGCCTCAGAGTCTCATAGTGGTCAAACAGTTTTTATCTTTACTGAACAGAGATAAGAACGAATAATGATATCTCATTATTAACAAAGTTTTTTGTTTCTAAGATCATTTCAATTCAGTCTTGTCCCAGTCTGTGAGAGTCCTTTCCTCTCACAAGTTAAGAATGATTGTTTTCTATTCTTCTTCCCAGCAGATAACTGGAGAAATAGCAATGTATGTGCCAAGTGTGGGAAGTGTTTTGGACACAAATGGGAGCTTACCAGACACCAGAAAGCCCACACAGAAAAGGAAGGTTCTACCAGGGAGAAGCTCTTTGAGTGCAACATATATGGGGGGAAAAATAAACGAAATATGACACTTATGCTTCACGAGAGGCTCCACACTGGGAAAAAACACTTCAGATCGAGAATCCAGGGAAAGGTATCAATTACAAATTGTACCCTCAGAGCCATCAAGCAGTCAGGAATGGAAAGAAAATACACAAATGCCAGAAGTGTGGGAAACAGTTTGCTTGCAGATCAGTATTAGTAATTCATCAGAGAGTCCACACAAAAGAGAAACCTTACAAATGCCAGGAGTGTGGGAAATGTTTTGCTAGAAATTCATACCTTGTGATTCACCAGAGAATCCACACAGGAGTGAAGCCATACAAATGCCAGGAGTGTGGGAAATGTTTTGCTAGAATTTCCAGCCTTGTGATCCACCAGAAAGTCCACACAGGAGTGAAGCCATACAATTGCCAGGAGTGTGGGAAATGCTTTGCTAGAAATTCCTACCTTGTGAGTCACCAGAGAGTCCACACAGGAGAGAAACCATATAAATGCCAGGAGTGTGGGAAAGTGTTTTAGTCAAAATTCAATCCTTGTGAATCACAAGAGAATCCACACAGGAGAGAAACCGTACAAATGCCAGGAGTGTGGGATATGTTTTTCTCAGAATTGCAGCCTTGTGTTCCACCAGAGAATCCACACAGGAGAGAAGCCATACAAATGCCAGGAGTGTGGGAAATGCTTTGCGAGAAATGCAAGCCTTGTGATCCACCAGAGAGGCCACCCAGGAGAGAAACTGTATGAGTGCCAGGAGTGTGGGAAATATTTCACTTCTATGTCATTACTTGTAATCCATCAGAGTCTCCACAAAGGTGAGAAGCCACACAAATGCCAGGAGTGTGGGAAATGTTTTGCTCAAAGTTCCAACCTTGCGCACCACAAGAGAATCCACACAGGAGTGAAACCATACAAATGCCAGGAGTGTGGGAAATGTTTTTTTAGAAATTCAAGCCTTGTGAGCCACCAGAGAGTCCACACAGGAGTGAAACCATACAAATGCCAGGAGTGTGGGAAATGTTTTTCTCAAAATTCAAGCTTTGTGATCCACCAGAGAGGCCACACAGGAGAGAAGCCATACAGATGCCAGGAGTGTGGGAAATGCTTTGCTTGCAATAAATACCTTGCCAGACACCAAAGACTCCACATAGGAAAGAAACCATACAAATGCCAGTAGTGTTGGTTAGGCCTGAAATTTGGGGCTGTACAATTTGCTATAGAATTGATGTATTAATTGGAATTTTAGACAATTGTAGCTCATCAAATGACCTTTGCCATTCACTTGTTTGTTATGCTTAGCTCCTGTGTATAGTTAACATGTACCCAAACGGAATTCTGTATTGTGTCACTGATGTCTTTGGAAATGATCGGGTGGGAATTTCACTGTACAAAGCTGTACAATTTCACTTTTCACTGTACAAGCGGTGACTCTACTGATGCATGTTTTTTTCCTGATGCAAGCATAAAAAGTGGTTTAAGAAGGGAAGCATGGACAAATAAACCATCCTTCTGGAGTCATCACTATTGGTGATTACTAGAAGGATCTTTTGATCAAAGTACTTTTGCGTGTGTGGTCTATCTCTCTCTTATCTGCCTTTCTGCCTTGTGTTTGGGGGTTCATATCAGGTCCATGTTCCACTGGGGATATGGTGGAGGTGTGATTAATTTATCCACTCTAACATTGGAAATGTTTTGCTTGCAGTTCACACTTTTTGAGCCATAACAGTTTTCCATACAGGAGGGAAACCAGTATTATTAGTATTAGTGTTTTTATCCTGACTTTTTTCCCAATTTGGGATGCAGAACAGTTTACAACAATACTACCAGTCCCTGTTGGTGCATTTAGACCTGTCAGCAGCATTAGATACTATCAACCGTGGTGTGATAGTGGGGCTTCCCATTATCTAGACTTGGCTAAAAGGGGGATACTTCCCTCTTCAGGTAAACCAAGGGTTAATGAGGTGTTGGGATTAGATTACATTTTACTGTGGGTCAGCCTCACAGGTCACAAGGTGAGAATTACCCAATCAAAGGGAAAGAAGTCAGCATCTTTCGAGATGCTTCCAGATGCTTCGAAGGAGAAGTTATAAAACTCCTTGGGAGGCCATGTGGAAGAGACAACAAGAGAGACAACAAAGGGACCTCCAAGAGATGGGATCTGTGCCAGCTATAGGCTGCAGGCCCTCTGGCCTCGCCCCTGGCCTGATTCTCCTCTTAGACCATCTAAGCCTGTGAACCAATGTGAGTAGCTAGAACTAGGTATCTAGTCGCGTTAGGGACTGTTTATTATTTTGGAGGCTGGCTGATCTAAAGAATGTATCTGTGTTTTTGTAACTACTTGTAACTTAAGCGTGCCTGGGAGTGGGGAAGCCTCTCATGTGTATGATTGCCTTGTTTATTTGCATGCCTTGAATAAATGCTTTCTGTAAAACCTCTGTTTCCTCTCCATCCCCACACCATATGCTAGATAGAACTTCCTCACCCGGGGCGGGGGAGGTCCTTAAGCTTAGGGATTGACAATCTACTGAGCAGAGTCCCACTGTGCTGTTCAGTTAATTCAGAATTCAGTGGGTGGTGGCAGCAGCAAGAAGAATTAGTAAACGCTGGATAATTTCCAGATCCTCTCAAGGGTGGAAGTCCAACCTGGAAGGGCTGGAAATGAAATTCAGTATGACATGTGGTATCCTTCTTGAACGCCTGGCGGGGTTGGAAATTGGGAGGCACTGTGTTGCAGTGTTTCTGATCTTGCCTTTCAGGGAGGTTCCAAATGATGGTGCTTGGGGATAGCTGCTCCTCGAGCCGTTTTATGGCATACCATAAGGTGTGATTTTATCCCCAATGGTTTTTGTTACCTACATTGAACTCCTGGAAAAAAATCATATAGAGGCATGTAGCAGGGTGCTTTCAGTATGCTGATGACTATAATGTCCGCTGTTGCAAAGATAAACTCTCAAGCTAATGAGGGTCCTAAAGTTTATTTCCTTTGAAAGCTCAAGCCAAAGATTCTGTCCAAGATCTAACACACACAGAAGCGTCCGTCCATTAAATATCATACAGCTGGAGTAAGAACGTAGTTAATTTAAAGAGACATTACACCACATCTTCCTTTCATATAACAAGAAAAAAATCAATATACTTATAACACATTTCAAAATGAAATACATATTAAATCTCGTTTCTAAATAGTATAAAACAACGTATTTCTCATACATATCAATTTCAGTACAAAATTATTTAAAAACATTACGAATAATTAAAACTATTATGGAGCAATAGGCCACCAATATTTGGCACGACTTTAAAAACAGTCTTTACCAACATGTACGTTAAGAAGAACAGGTTGCTTACCTGTAACAGTGGTTCTTCAAGTGGTCATCTGTGCCATCAAACACTAGGAGCTTCTGCGCCTGCGCAGTAGCGTTCGGAAACTTCTAGAGCTCGTTTGCTTGGCGGGAACCCCTCCCCCACGCCGGTACTGCGCATGCTCCTCCCGCCGAGCAACGGTCTCTCCTCAGTTCTGTCGTCCGCCGTAGAACCTACAGGGACCTGAGAAAGAGGGGAGGAAAGGGCGGGTGTGTATGATGGCACAGATGACCACTCGAAGAACCACTGTTACAGGTAAGCAACCTGTTCTTCTTCTTCGTGGTCTCTGTGCCTTCATACACTAGGAGACTGTGTAGCTTACCGGTCGGATGGTGGGTCAGGTCCTACAGCACGGAAGCCAGCACCTCACGTCCGAACCGAGCATCTCTGCGCGACCGGCAGTCGAGCCTGTAGTGGCGAACGAAGGTCGATGGTTGGGACCAGGTCGCCACACGGCAGAGTTTGTGCAGGTCAGCTCCTCGCAGGAGGGCCGCAGAAGTAGCCACAGCTCTGGTGGAGTGGGCTCGAAGCAGAGCTGGCGGAGGCTTCCTCGCGAGCTCATACGCCAGCTGTATAGTCTGTACCACCCACTGGGAGAAGCGCTGGGTGGACACCTTGTGGCCCTTCCGACGTCGCCCATAACAGACGAAGAGATGTGGCGTCTGTCGGAAGGAAGCAGTCCTATCTTTGTAAAACGCCAGGGCCCGACACACGTCCAGGGAGTGAAGGGACCGCTCCAGCAGTGTCGTCGGGTCCGGGAAAAAGCAGGCAGGATGATGTCCTGGTTGAGATGGAAGCTGGACACCACCTTCGGTAGGAACGAGATGTCAGGTCTCAGGACCACCTTGTCTCTGTGGAAGACCATGAAGGGCTCATCGGAGCGAAGAGCTGTTATCTCACCCACTCGCCTTGCTGAGGTCACCGCTACCAGGAAGGCAGTTTTCAAGGTTAAGAGTCTGTCATCCGAGGTCGCCATCGGCTCGAAGGGCGGCTTCGTCAGCTGCGACAGCACCGAGAGGGACCACGGCGGTAGCGGCGGCGATACCGGCGGGTAGAGGTGTTGAAGTCCCTTCAGGAACCACTTAACGGTATCGTTCCTGAAGAAGGTCGATGCCGCAGATCGTGGCGGCTGGTATGCCATGATCGCGGAGAGGTAAACTTTCAGAGATCGGAACGCCAGACCCTGTTGCCGGAGGTGAAGGAGGAAATGCAGGACGGTAGAGAGTCCCGCAGGCGATACCGGCTCACTCCTCTCAGTAGCGAAGTCCAGGAAGCGTCGCCACTTGTATTGGTAGTTGCGACGGGTGGATTCCTTCCTGGACGCAACAAGGACGGTACCGAGCACGGGATCGTCTAGTGCGATATCCTCCAGGCATGGAGGGCCAGGCGTGGCAGGTCCGGATGGAGGACTCGGCCGCTGGAGTGGGAGAGGAAGCCCGGCGGCGGTGGTAGCCGGAGCAGGTCGCCTCGTGCAGCCCGTAGCAGGGGTGTGAACCAGTGCTGCCTTGGCCAGTACGGGGCTACCAGGATCGCGTCGGCTCGGTTGGCGAGGATCTTCGATATCGTCCGGCCGAGCAGCGGGAACGGAGGGAACGCGTAGAGGAGTTCCCCGGTCCACGGAAACTAGAAGGTGTCCCCGATGGAAGCGCGATCGTGGCCCGCTCTCGAACAGAATCGGCTGCACTTCACGTTTTCCCTGGTCGTGAAGAGGTCGATCGAGGGTTCGCCCAGCGGTCCCGAATCAGTCTGAACGCCTTTCCGGAGAGCGACCATTCGTGATGGGATGAGGTGTCCCTGCTGAGGGCATCCGCTGTGGTGTTCTCCTACCCGGCCAGGTGAACAGCCACGGGATGTGTGTGCAGGCGAATGCACCAGTCCCACAGATCGAGGGCGATGTTGAGCAGCGTCGTGGAATGGGTCCCTCCCTGTCTGTTGATGTAACAGACGGCGGTGGTGTTGTCTGTCAGGACCAGGACTGTGCGCCCGCGACGACGTGGCGGAACGCCCGTAGCGCTTTCGAGACGGCAAGCAGCTCTAGCGCGTTGATATGGAGAGCGGTTTCGTCGGTCCATCTGTCACAGACTTTCAGATCGCCGCAGTGGGCACCCCAACCATAAAGGGAGGCGTCGGTCGTTACCGTCACCTTCGGTGTCGGCTGTTGGAAGGGCATCCCGGACATCAGATTGTTTCGCAACTGCCACCATCGGAGGGATGAGCGCACGTCCTCCGGCAGTCGCAGTCGGATGGTCTGTTTGTCTCGCAGGGGATCGAATACGCGGATGAACCAGTGTTGGAGAGGCCTTGCCCTCAGTCTGGCGAGATAGGTCACCGCGGTGGTAGCGGCCATGTAGCTGAGGAGCTGCTGGACGCCTCTCGCAGACAACGTCGGGGCCGTGTAGGCGTGAGCGGCGGCCCGGATCAGGGTTTGAGCTCGAGTCTCTGGCAGGTACGCCCTGGCGGAGATGGAGTCGAGAGTGGCACCGATGAAGTCCAACGTCCTCGCCGGCTCAAGGTGGGACTTCTTCAGATTGACTTGCAGCCCAAGGCGGGTCAGGAGCGACAACGTCATGTGGATGTCGTGGTAAAGTCTCTGTTTGCAGGACGCCACCAACAGCCAATCGTCGAGGTAAGGGTAGACGGAAGCGCCCTTCGTCCGCAGGAAGGATACCACCGGGGCCATGCATTTGGTGAAGACCCGTGGGGCAGTCGAGAGTCCGAACGGCAGCACCTTGTACTGGTAGCAGATGTCGTCGACTGCAAAGCGGAGGTACCGTCTGTGCTGCGGGCGAATGGCGATGTGGAAGTAGGCGTCTCGGAGATCGATGGAGGCGAACCAGTCCCCTCGATGGAGGAAAGGCAGGATCGACGGTATCGTGACCATCTTGAACCTCTTGGGGCGGATGTAGTAGTTCACCCCTCTGAGGTCGAGAATCGGCCGGAGGGTGCCGTCGGCCTTCGGTACTGTGAAGTACCGGGAGAAGAAGCCGGTGGTCTTGGCTTCTGGTGGAAGGCGCTCGATCGCTCCTTTCTGGAGGAGGGACTGGATCTCTTCCAAGAGGGCCGGGCTCGACGGAGTGGAGTAGTAGACGCCTCGAGGCGGAATATCGTGAAACTCGATGGCGTAGCCAAGACGGACGATGGAAAGCACCCAAGAGTCCGTAGTGACGTACTGCCACTCCGACAGATGTCGAGTCAGGGTCGGTCGGTCTCCGAGGTTAGACGGGAGGCTGAAGATTGGATGTTGGGAAGTCCTGCCAGACAGGTCAAAACCTGGACTTTGCCTCCGAGGAGGACTTCTTAGAAGAAGCTGGACTGCGTCTAAAACTACGTCTGGCTGACGAGCCAGAGGACGGCCTCGACTGGCCAGACTGGGCCGAGCGCTGGAACAATGAGGTCGACGACCGTCGCCAGGACTGGCGGAAGGTAGAAGGCCTGCGGGCTTGCATGACCGGCTGGAGCCCGATCTTTTTGGCGGTCAACCGCGCCTTAACTAAATTGTCCAACGCCTGGTCGGTGGTGGAGTTGAAGAGGCCCTCGCCATCGAAGGGGAGGTCTTCGATCCTCCTTCGAGTGTCCTCCTGGATGTCGGCGGGTCTCAGCCAGGCATGTCGGTGCAAGCCGATGGATCCTGCCATGACCCGGGAGGCGATCTCCACGGCATGCCGAGAGGAAGCCATCTGTTGCCGGGCGATGGATATGGCCTCGTTAAAGATGATCGAGGTGTCTTGGCGGATGTCATCTGGCACCGTCTCCATTGCCGGTTGAAGGCGGTCGAGTACCTTCTTCAGGTAGGCCGCGAGGCAAGCCTGAGTATTGGACAGCCTAATATGCAAGGAGGAGGCGGAATAAAACCTCCTTGCGTAGGCGTCCAACTTCCTGCCTTCCTTGTCGGTGGAGTGGTGTGTTGCCTACCGGTGCCTTTCGTCTGCGCCGACTCGACCACCACAGAGTTCGGTACAGGGTGATTGAAGAGATAACTCGCGTTATCCTTCTGCACCCTGTACAGGTGCTCCAACCGCTGCGGTATCGGCTGTGCCGAGGCCGGCCTGTCCCATGCGGACTTAACCACCTTGGCAATCCGGGGCAGAAGAGGCAGCGGGGCCACGGCAGGTTGCCTCCCTTCAAAGATGGAGAAGACGGGATCGTCATCCTCCGGCTCCGCTTCAGTGATCTTAAGGCCAAGGGTAGAGGCCATGCGAAGCAGCATCGCAGAGAACTGGTGGACATCCTCTGGTGCTGAATCTGGGATCGGCTCCCCGGATGCCAGAGGAGGAGACTCCTGGGAGGCCACGTCCGAGGCCTCAGACTCGGCGCTCGAGTTGTAAGACCCGGAGCTCGGTGAGTCCTCTCGTTGCTCGCTCTCTGGCTCCTTCACCGCAGTTGCGGGTACAGCCTTCTTGGGCTTCTCCGCAGCCGGAGCGGCGGCCGTGGTAGCGTCACGCTTCGGCTGACTCACAACAGACTTCATCTTCTTGGTGGTGACCGGGGTAGTCTGACAGGCTGCGGTGGTCGTAGCCTGCCCAGTCACCACTGACTCCGCAGGGCGCGTTGCTGTAGCCGTAACCCTGGGAGGCAGCGATACCACGCGGTATTGGGGTGAAGGCTCTCTCGCCCTATGGTAGCGAGGCAAGGGCGATCGGCTGAAGGAGCGGCGGTCCGACGGCGAGCGGCTTCGGTGCTGACGGTAGCGTGGAGCATCTCTCTCCGGAGGGCGGGAGCGAGAGTCGCGCTGCCGATGAGGTGACCGGGACCTCTGGAAGGTCTCCCAGCATCTCGGGTCACGATGGTACCGATCCCGGTACGATGGAGAATGTGACCGGTAAGAAGCCGGGCGCTCTCTCCACTCGGACTCCCTCGCGTACCTGGCCACGTAGGACGCCGAGGTGTATCTGGAGGCAGACGAGCGAGGTTGTTCCTCTCTTGTCTCCCTAGGAGGCGGCGAGGCCCCAGGGCGCTCCGAAGCGCGGGACCGAGACCTAGGCGAAAAAGAACGCCGCTTCGGGGAAGCAGAGGGCTCTCTCTGCTGCAGGTCGGCCGACCTGCGACGGCTGGAAGGGCGGTGGTGCTCCACCACCAGGGTTGGAGGTTCTGCCACGGGCGAGCCTGGACGTTGTAGGGGAACGTCCTCGATCTCGTCGTCCGAGAGATCGATGGGCTCACCTCGCCCTTTGGAAGGCTCAATAGTCGGAGGAGGAGTTGGAGGCTGAACGTCCCCAGCCGGGGAGCGTTTCTTCTCCTTCCTCTTCTTCTTCTTCTCCTTCTCCTTGCCCTTGTCTCCGTCCGGAGCAGGGCGCTTCTTAAGAGGCGTCTCCTTGGCAGGGGCCTCTGCCTTCCTCGCCGTCGAGGATCCTTTCGCTGACTTGGCAGCCGCCGACAGCTTCGGGATCCTCGGTAACGCCGATATCGGCGTTCTCGCCGGTACTGAGCCCGATACCGACGAGGTGGGCGGAACGGAAGCCGCCGATACCGTCGATGGCGTGGTCGTCTTTTTGTCGGCCATCTTGGAAGTGGAGGTCTCGTCGATCGCCTTCAACGACTGCTCCCAACAGTAAGATTTTAGCCTCGCGGACCTGTTGCGGAGAGTCTGGGGAGTAAAATCCCGGCAAATTGGGCAAGTCCGAGTGTTGTGGGACTCACCCAAACAGAAGAGACACTCCTTATGGCCATCGTTGAGGGCAACTTTGTGCCCGCAGGACACGCACTTCTTGAACAGTGCGGACATAAGATGAACGCCGAAACAAGAAAAAATCCAAAAACACCAAATCCGAGGGGAAGTCTGAAAACCATAAAGACAGCAAAGCCAAACAAGAAATTTGAGGAACAAGCCGAAGAACCTTCCGTACGCGACGGCGGACAAGAAAGAACTGAGGAGAGACCGTTGCTCGGCGGGAGGAGCATGCGCAGTAATGGCATGGGGGAGGGGTTCCCGCCAAGCGAACGAGCTCTAGAAGTTTCCGAACGCTACTGCGCAGGCGCAGAAGCTCCTAGTGTATGAAGGCACAGAGACCACGAAGAAGAACTGTCTTTACCAACACGTACATTAAGAAAAGTTTTTACCAACTCAAGGAACATATCTTTCTGGCAAAAACAGAGGTCTATCTCGAAATGTTATGTATACTGAATACCGATCTAGTGGTGAAGATGTACATGTCTCAGAGGATTGATCCTATTCCTCATTGGCCTCTCCTGTGTCACTCAAAGGATCGTCAAAGAGCTCAACAATTTGCCTGTGCTGGACTCTGAAGGTCCTGATATACATTAGTTGGAATCTTTGGACGTAATAAATTGGTAGTTACTGGAAGTTTACTTCTTAACATCCTGCCCATTAACATTTGTGCAGGTGAATATGGCATCCCCGTAACTGGTGTATTTCAATATTCTAACAATGCCAAATTCAGATCTACATGTGCATCTATACTTGTTACCTTCATAGCCCACGAGGCGTAACCGTCTTAGATTTCCCCTCTCCAGACTTTCTACAGTTTGGGGGAACATACACACTAGCAAACTGGCCCCAAACACGTAGATGCTTCAGGTTTGGTGCTCTACCATATAATAGGTAATATGGAGTCAGGTTCACACTGGAACTCCACATTCTATTTAGGTGATAGTTTGCTGTCACAATTGCTTCTCCCCAAAGTCCTGCCGGGGCTTGGGCATCCTCCAGCATACAATCCTTCATTTGTTTTAATAGTCCAATTCTTCTTTCTGCCAAACCATCCTCCCCGGGAGATGCGGGGTTGGTGGTTTTATGCCTTATGCCTTTCTTATGCATCCAGGCTTGCAGGCTATGAGACAGGAATTCTCCCCCTCTATCTGACACCAGAGTAGCCACCTTGTAAGGAAATTCCCTCGCAATAGCATTCACCCACTCTTTGAACTTATCTGCTGCTTGGCTCTTCTCTTTCAACAGATAGACAGGAAAACCTGGTGTGCCTTTCTACAATCACCAGGACAAACCTATTTTGCCCAACAGTTGGTGTAAATGGCCCTGCCAAATCTGCGTGCACAACCTCAAAGGGCCTTTGGGTGACGCACTTGGTCTTTTTGGCAATGGGGAACGCCTTCACCTTTAACTTTTTACACACAGAGCACTCTAGAAACTTAGGGCAATTTCTGACCTCTGACCCAAGGCATACCTTTGCTAACTCTCGCAGACCTTTGTAGCTAGCATGGCCCATCACTCTGTGGAGATAGTGAATGCATTTTTCATGTAGGGGTTTGTTACACAAAGGGTTAACGTTAGCCACCTTTTCCTCGGGCAACATATGGTGTACAAGCCCTGCTTTTTTACCCCTTTTGCACAAAAAACACCATTCACAGCAATTATACATTTCTCCCCTTCAAACACCACTTTGTAACCATCAGTGGTCAGTTGGGAGACACTCAAAATACAGTTCTGCAAATTTGTCACACATAATACATTATTGAACATTTTCCCAAAACATGGCACATATGCAGTACCCATCTTTTGCATCTTGCTTGGTGTCCCATCTGCAAGAGAAATTGCTGTTATGTTTGCATCTGTAACATCGTTTAACAGCTTTATATTGTTCACCATGTGGTGAGCTGCACCACTATCTAGCAACCACACACCACTTTCAGACTGTTCTTTAGCCACAAACGCATGGCCTTCAGCCTGTGATGACACGCCCCTCCGCTTCTGGGCTCTCTTCCCTCTGTTTGGCGCTGGCATTCTGCAGTCCTTCTGGAGATGGCCAACTCTCTTGCATCTGTAGTAGCGTCTGGCATAGCTACACACTCCTTCCTCCAGGTCAGATGCCTCCTCTCGAGTTGCCTCTCCCACTTGGCTGCCCGTCTTCCTCTCCATCAAAGTGGCTCTCACATAAATTTGCCAGCTTTGACAATTAGTGTCATTTAGCCTCTCAAAGCATACATAGCTTGCTTCAGCCATGCTGCTGCCTTCGTAAAAACAAAAACACAGGAACGCAGCTGGCTGTAGTGACCTTGATGAGCTCTGAACTGAAGATTAACTGCCTCACTGCCAAAAACAGATTGCTCAAGCACTGAAAACAGGCAGAGAGTCAAAAACACAGTCAATATCCAGGGGGAAAACAACTACAGGTGTGCTGTGGAAGCTGTGACTTCTGGGACTGGGCCCATAACCACTGTCGGGGGATGACAGGAGTTTCAGCCCCACAGAAAACGCAGCAGAAAAGCCAGAGCACAGCTAGCCAACAGCTGCAACCTTGTTCCCCAATAAGGCTATTCACACACAGAGTTTCTTCCAAAACAGGAGGCACTTTATCCTGCAGCAAAGTTCCATTATGCAAAACATAGGACAAACAAACAGAGGCTTACGCCAGACACCAGGTTTGGTCAACAGACAATATAGACTGTGGATTGCTTTCTTATATACATATCTGCAACCAATCAGGTAAGGGTTTGCACACCTCCTTTTGCCTTCTGCACACGACCCCAGTTCCTTTTGCAAGCTTGCAATCAGCCACAGCCGGGGCATGATGCAACATCTTTGCAGTGGGCTGATCATTTTCCAGGGTTCCCTGCCTGGAATCCCTGACAATTTTATCTCTCAATGTCATTCATTGTAGTTCCAAATTCATAACCAGCAGCTTTCATTTTAAGCTCAGCAACAAATTGCTCGGAAGTGACTCCTGGACACTGCACATAGTTCCAGAAACAAAATCTTTCAAAAACAATGTTTTTACGGGGTAGGAAATAGTTTCTAAATTTTGTTAGAACCTCTGAGACATCTTTTCGACCTTCTTCAGGGAAAACAAAAGTATTATATAAAGAAATTCCTTCTTCCCCCAAACGATGTGACAAAAGAGCTGTTTGCTGTTTCTTTGCAACATTTTCAAGTCCTGCTGCAGTAGATACACTTGGAAAACTTATTCCCAATGCCTCCAATTCTCAGCCAAATTACATTGCATAACAAGAGGAGGTGGAGGTTGGAACGAATTCATATCTTCAATAAGATGTTAGAACAACAAACTCTCAACTGCAAACAAGCTCCCACTTCTAACACCATGTAATGTCAGCTGCTGCAAAGATAAACTCACAAACTTAATGGGGGTCCAGAACAGATGAGATAAACTTTATTTCTGCCAAAGAGTCTGTGCAAGGTGTAACAAACACAGAAGTGTCAGCCCACTAAATACCGTACAGCTGGAGTAAGAACACAATTAATTTAAAGAGACATTACACCACATTACATCACCCAAATGTCCTTCTCCATGCCTTCAAAAAACAGCTTCTGCTAAGAATAGCATGTTTCCCCTGAATGAATGCTTGAAGGAGGTAACGGGCTGGATGAAGAAAAAACAAATTGAAACTGCATCTAGACAAGGGTCCTATTAAGGGTCCTAATCTGGGGTTGGGAGCGTATCAACGAGTTCTGGATGGGGTCACATTCTCCCTGAAAGACTGTGTTCACAGCTTGCAAGTGCTCTTGGAGCCATCCCTCCAAATGTCAACTGAGATAGATGTGATGGTCAGGAGTGGTTTTTAGCTTCGGCTGATACGCCAACTGAGCCCCTTCTTATAACTGGATGACCTAAAGATGGTAGCACATGCACTCTTAGTGTCAAGGTTGGACTCCTGCAATGCACTGTATGTTGGGCTACTTGTGTACCAAGTTTGGAAACTCCCAACTGGTCCAAAATCTGGCTGCCAGATTGATTACAGGTACAGCAAGGAGTCAACATATAACACCGGTATTAAAATCACTCCACTCACTGCCAGTTAGTTTCCGGGCAAAGTACAAAGTGTTGGCTATTACCTGTAAAGCCCTACATGGTTTGGATCCTGCAATTAGCTGCAGGTTCTCCTCCTCCCAAACAATCTGCCCCATACATTCAGGTCCTCTGGGGGCCATTTACTTAAACTGGCCAGGACCAGACTGGCTGCGGTCACCCAGTGGACCTTTTCGTCAGCTGCCCGTAGACTGTGGAATGACCTGCTGGAAGAGATTTGACAGCAACATATGCTGTCCAAATTCAAAAGAAGTGCTAAAGACCTATCTCTTCTGGCAGGCCTACCCACTGTGTTTTTAATTATACTTTTAATTGCATTTGTACTTTTAACTGTATTTTTAATTATGATATATTTAAATTATGAGATATTTGTATGTTTAATGATTTTGTGTTTTAATGTTGGAGCTCATAAGGGTCCTGAAAATCCAATACTTCTTTACTCCCAGCTGTTGCCAAGATGTGTAATTATTTATTTGATGTGTCTGAATAAAGCTTTTGAAAACCTCTAAGGTCAATTCCTTGAACTCAAAGCTATCCTGTAAAACACACAGAGATACTGCCTGGACTTGTAATTGAATCGTTATTCCAAAATTGGTGACAGGACAGCAGTCTTCACGGTCCCTACATAAGATGGAGGGATGGATGGGAGATTTCACTGGCCATCTCTAAGTGGCCACTGTCACCGTATCTGGTTACCTGGCATCAGGTGATTGCATAATGTATGTTTCAAATGATTGCAGCCACAACACTGCTCTCGCAATGCAGTAGCTTTTTCTCTCTCCTCTGGGCGCTTGTTGAATTTTTTTTTCCTCCAGATTTGTATCTGAGGAGGGTAAAGACAGTATTTGACATAGTAAACAGTACAGTTATGAATCTTTGAAGCACAGGGGGAAATAAAAGGGCAGGCAAATAGAAGGACAAGCAAGATGAGGAACAGAAAAGACATCAGCAGAACACACCTGGCGAATCATGGGTGCTGCATTAAGGCTTCTGAAAAGCAGAATAATAGAAGACCTCCTGGTTTGAGTGGAAGCCTTGATTGAACCAACTGTCAAGTTCATTTTGTGTAAAAGAAGCATACAGATAATGTGGCGTGAGCAGAAGGAATCATGGGAAGATAGTCTTTGTGGGGTCCATGAGTGAAGAATGGAGAAGGAAGTGCTCAGTGGAAGACTGAGAGAGGGAAGGTGTGGCTGAGAGCTAGATAAGCAGTGACCTAGGGCCTTTCTGCACTAAACTGTTATAGTGCTATCACTCTACTTTCCACTTCCTGTGGAATTCTGGGGTTTGCAGTTTATAGAGGCCCAAGATCTCTGGCTGGGAATTCTAAATGCCCCTCCCTTTTCAGGATGATGTTGGAAGCAGATCCATGAATGCCGTTGGTTTAGAAGGCTTACATTTCTCTCTCAATCTGCCCTAATCCTGGGATGAATTGAGGGTAAAATTCCAGGCTACAGTTCATCATTCCTAAGGTTGCCCTCTTTCTTCTCACCCAGGTGACGGACTTTCAGGACCTTTGGAAGAGTGATCAAAGGGACTGGGACTCCAATCCTGTGGAATTAATCAGTTCCTCATAAGAATGAAATAAAAAAATAGACTATAATTTGTTGAAAGATGTGTTGCCAAAGGCATGTGATGAAATCCATATGCAGTTAGAAGTTACGAGTCTGTGTAATGTGTAGCTACTTCTATCTGTATTAGAACCTAGGTAGCTGTAGGTGGCAGTTCTTCTCCCATGCAGGGTGGAATGTTGGAGGGATGAGGCATGCAGCCTTCTCTGTTGGAGAAGAAAAATCCAGCCTTAACTGGACATGCAGGGACACAACTGGAAGTTGGGGGACAGAAATAAATGAGCGAGTGTGGAGACACCTGGCAAGGCCTTGCTTTTTCTTTTCTCAGACTCCCCCCTCCAACCACCTTGCTACTCCACACACAGCTCTGGCTTTCCCCCAAACACCACCCTTGTGTAACCAGGCAAAGCTTTTCAGTTATTAATTAAAACTCTTTTAATAATTTATAGTAGCATGGTTCTGGAGAGTTATAACTTACTGAGAATCATTCAGTTGAGACCAACTTTATAAGAAAATAAAGTATAATCTTTATTAAAAAACAAGCAGCATAAAGTATAGTTTTTGTATGTATGTCAAAGTTCAAACAAATCTTTAAAATGCTTTTAAATAATTTCTTGTCTCTTTACAACAGCATAAAGGTACAGATCGCTCTCACACACACATACACATACAGCTCTCTGACTTCCCTCTTTGCCAAAGACTAGGTTCCCAATTCCAGGCCACTCTCTCTGGCTAGATTTAACAGTGGGGTGAGTTCTCTTATGCCTCTTCTTTAGGCCTTCCCTGAGAAAACACCCTTCTTATTTACAACTTGACCCCCAAACTGAATGAGAACTCCTCGGGCTAAAGGTTTCAGCCCTTCACCTGCCCCACAGGGGCCCTGATGCTGTTCATCTGCAAGAAACGTGGTGAATTGAGACTGTTCAATGATGTAGAACTCTGAACCGGAATAACCATACATAAGAGCTATCCCTTGCTCTTGATCCCAGAGATATTGGAATCTCATGCAAAACCAAGGTTTTCACAAAGTTAGACTCTGTAATGCTTCTGCAGTCATCTAACACGTTGCCAGTGATGTCTTCTGGGATCACCTAGACCAGTTTGTCATAATTCATTCAGATGAGTTGCTAATTTACTACCTGAACCAGATGACTCACAATGCTCATTTCAGAACTATCCTCCAGTGCTTCCAAGAGTGCCAGCTGTATGCCAATCCAGACGAGTGTGTAGAATCATCAAATCATAGAATTGGAAGAGACCACAGGGGCCATCCAGTACAACCCCCTGCCATGCAGGAACCCACATCAAAGCACTACCAACAGACAGCCATCCAGCCTCTGCTTAAAAACTTCCAAAGAAGGAGACTCCACCACACTCCAAGGCAGCATATTCCACTGCCGGACAGCTCTGACTGTCAGGAAGTTCTTCCTGAGGTTCAGGTGGAATCTCCTTCCCTCTAGCTTGAATCCATTGCTCCTTGTCCTAGTCTCTGGAGCAGCAGAAAACAAGCCTGCTCCCTCCTCAATATTACATCCCTTCAAATATTTAAACATGGCTATCATGTCCCCTCTTAATCTTCTCTTCTCTTTGTTAAGCTAAAGGGTGTCATGTGCTTGCTACCTTGCTTCCTCCAAAAAACAGAAGGATTTATTTGGAGACTTTGTATTTTCTCTGTTTATCTGTCACCCTTTTCCCAGTTCAGGACTCAAGGCAGCAATTGCACAACAAATAGCTACAATCTTCAAACAATTTCATTAATGAGGAGCAAGAGCTGATTCCAGCTTGTTCCTTGTATCTTATTCTGCTGTCATCATCATAACAACAGAAGATGTCAAAATGCTTTGGAACATAGCTCAGAGTGTTTCCAAATGGTTTAATGTAACTTGAACTCACAAGGAACTTGAAAGCATTTTTTGTGTCTAGGCAAATGGTTATCTTTAACAGAGGTCTACCTCGTTTAGGTCTGAGGGTCATGTTCTGACATTTCCCATTTGGGAGAAAGACTTCAATATAAACACGATTTTTGTTGTAGGCACTGGCTGTCTGTTGCCAGGCAATGGAGTGCAGGGCTAGCACGAGGCCATTTGGCAGACAAACTGAGACAGTTTAGCAATTCAGTAGAGCGGGGCTTTCCAAATGGTATGTTGGAGGGCTGCTCTTCCCGCTGCTGCTGCCACCCTTACCAAGGTCCTTCCTCGGTGAGGGCAACTGAAGTGAGCCCGTATCAGGTAGAGGGGCTGCCTTTTCTGCTGCTGCTACCCTTGCCGGGGTCTTTCCTTGGTGAGGGTGTCTCTCCTTGGGGTCTTTTCTTGGCGAGGGTGACGGCAGTAAGCCAGGATCCAGGGAGGGAGGCTGCCTTTCCCGCTACTGCTGCCCTCACTGGGGATCTTTCCTTGGTGAGGGCGACAGGACCGGGAGAGGACTAGGAAGGGGGACTGCCTTTCCCACTGCTGCCACCCTCACCAGGGTCCTTCCTCGGTGAGGGCAACAGGAGTGAACCAGGATCAGGGGGGCTGCCTTTCCCGCTGTTTAACCTCTGGTTTGCTAGTGAAACTGAATTACGAAATGAAGCATGTCCAAAAAGTGTATCACTCACATGAAAGGTTTGGAAAGCTCTGCAGTAGAGCTTGCCTGCTCAGGATGGAGCAGAAGCATAGTCAAGAGTTGGTCCAAGAGTTCAGGAGTCCAGTAGGCAGTGAAATCAGACAGTCTGAAGGTCAGAGAAACCAGGCAGACAGTGAGCAGGGAATTTGTAGCACATAAAGGCAAGGGCTGGCAAACACAAGTTGTTTCTGGCATTGGTTCACCACCCTCTGCCAGTTGCTCTCATCCGTCTGACTAGCCCCCGGTGTGCTTGCATTTCCTTGACCTCCTTTGAGGCTGCTGTTCATCTGAAGAAGCTGACTCCTGGCCCATGACAAAATCTCTTAGGAGAGCTTGAGTTGTCCATTCCTAACAGAGCAGGTGTTGAACTAAACGGCCCTTGGGGTCCCTTTCAACACTAGGATCTTATGATTCTAAGACATCTAAAGGGTACTAAGTGAGGAGATGCTGTTCTAACAAATCCCACTGGCAATGTGTGTGTGTGTGTGTATTAGGTGGGTGTGTTGCCTTTGTGTCCAGCTGGAAACAAAAGGCTCAACATGATCAGGCTGTTCTCTTAAGTTAGTGTGCCTTCTTTTCTCTTCCTCACTTCCCTTTTACCCTAGGCAGTATTTTAACGCTACTTGTGATTTCTACACAAATTCCTTCAGCAGGCTATTGTTCTTGGATACTAGCTATGCAACCCCTAGCTTTGCTGATTTTTTGCAACCATAATCCTTTGCCAAAACAGATTGTCTTTACAATGTTTGTGTCTTTCTCTCCCTGTTCTGGGGGAAAAAATCCTCCGCTTTTCTGCTTTGGGAAGGGAAGGGTTATGAGAAAGGAGCATCTGTGTTATTGAATGGAATGTAAAGTTTCTGTTCTGCTATGGCCATTTCCGCATTAGCCTGTTATAGTGCTATGATTCCACTTTCAATATCCTATGGAATCCCAGACTTTGTAGTTTCTGGAGGGGCTGCCTCGACCCTCCCGAAACTGCAAACCCCAGGATTCCATAGGATGTTGAAAGTGGAATCATAGCGCTATAACAGGCTAGTGCGGAAATGGCCTAAGATGATTAGACTGGCTTTAGTTTGGATAGAATAGAGTTCTGTTCTACATGGTTATTGGTGGATGGTGAAACTCCTTGCATAGACTGGGGGTCCTAAAAAGTTTATTTTACTATCAGTTGGGCAGTTGTAAAAACTTTTTTGTTTTACTGAAACAGACTAATGCAGCTAGCCTTTGAGAATATGCCTTGATTACATCCTGCTTGGACTTTTGTAATGGAGCACTCTACACAGGGCTGCCCTCAAAAACTCTTTCACATCTGAAGCAGTCAGTCCAAAACGCTGCAGTCAGACTACTGATGGGGGCTGGTTATAGGGAACATGATGTGGTCTGATTTGTGGAGGCTTTGTTGTTTTTGATTTATGGTGACCCTGAGGCAATCCTAGCTTGGGGTTTGTTGGCAAGACGTGTTCCTGAGGCTGAGCGAGTGTGACTTGGCCAAGGTGACTCAGTGGGTTTCCATGACCAAACAAAGGGGATTCAAATCCTGGTCTCCAGAGTCCTAGTCTAGTGCTCAAACTCCCCTGTAAAAGTGGTCCCTCTTAAAGCAACCGAGACACAACTCCACACAAAAATGAAAAAAACAAACAAACCCCATGATAACTCTTTCCCTAAGCTCTTCTCTCCCACCCCCATTTTCTCATTCCTCTTGCCAACACTCTGACTTTGTGGCCGAGTCCATCTGCCTGAACTTGTGCTCTTATCACAGTATCTTCAGCTACCTGTTATCTCCTTCAGACTGAATCTTGCAGCTCCTTAAGGGTTTCTCAGAACCATTTTCAGAATAAGAAGTCTGAGAGACTGGGATGTACAGGCTACCTTTGAGTTCAAGGAACTGAGCCTAGAGGTTTACAAAAGCTTTATTCAGAAACAGTGAAGAAACAACTAAATGCCTTGGCAACTGCCAGGACTATAACAATAATTGGATTTGTGGCACCTTATAAGTTGTAACATTTCAAATCAGCATGTGCTAGCATTCTCTTTGATAGCTAATCATAACTATTCCTTTCCCAGGCTATTCCGTCCCCCTTCTGTTTTCTCATTCCTCCTGCTGACGGTTTGACCTTGTGGCCAAGTCTGTCTACCTGCACCTGTACTCTTATCAAAGTTTTTTGCAATAACAATTCCCTATTCCCAGCACACTGGTTCCTATCCAATCACATCGTCCCCTCACAATACAATAAAGCCCAGTAAAGCATTAAGGTAAGACACATACCTAAAACCATGTCAGGGAGAGGAAAGCTGACATTCTGTCCTTCCAAAGTTACCTCTCCACCACCTAACGTGGTTGCAGCAGGTGCAGGTCAGTCAGTAAATGGTTCAACCTTTGCCTATCTTTCTTTCCTTGGAAAAATGACAGGGCCACCGTGGACAACTGGTCTGGTCTGATAAAAATCATGCTTTAAATCTTTTTCATTACATTCTCCCAAACAACTCCATCTCTCTAAGGGATGCAATATACAAATTAGGGCCTTTGTCATTGGGCCTCCCCCTCCCATTTCCCTAACACAGTCATTGTCTTGGTAAAACATAAACACATCATACTCTTTTCCTGTTCCCACCTCACACAAGTCTGTGTACTCTGCCTGGAATCCCCCAGCGTCCACTTCAGTAGCCCCTCCATGAGCTATGCAGCTGGAGCACTCGCCCACTCCTGCAGTCCTGGTCCGAGCAGCAGGAGTGGCAGTGTGCCCGTGTTGACTCCTGACATACTGCCAAAGGGAAACAAACAGCCCCACCCTTCCATTGTACATGGGGGTCAGGGAAGCATAACTAGTTCAGTCCCAGGACTATTGGGTGATTGGCTATGATGCCAGCACAAACTGTATAGTCTCCCAGTGGTCTTTTACTCCCAAGTAAACTGAGGAAGTTTAGTGTTTCACCAGGCCCCTTTCATCTCCCTCCTATCCATCTTGGCAAAATTAACAGGAGTGTCCAATTTTTCTGGCTCTGACACCATTCCCAAAACAATAGTCGGGTTCATTAGACAACGGGTGCAGTCCGAATCCAGAACAGCCACTAAGTTTATGCTCCCCCCATACCTCAGAGTGTCTTAACTTGACTGATACAAAAAAATGGGATGGTGCCTCTGCTCACCATGCTTTCGTCATGCTGCCTGCCCACTGGAGCTCAGAACAGGCAATACTCCTTTCTTGGTGGCTCTTCCTTGCTGTTCACTTTCACATTGGCACTCTCCTCCTCTGCTGTGTTCTCACACTGCTCCTCTGTGGTCAGCATCAGGTTTTCTCATTTCCCAGGAGCCTTGCTCTTGTCCTCCATCTGTTTTGCTTCTTATCTGGCCATCTGCTCCTGCTTTCCTGGACAAGTGGCCATCCAATGCCCATCCTGGCCTCATCTGGCGTTTTCGCTCTGTGGTGACCGCTCTTCTCCGTTGCTGTAGTCTCCCTTGGAGCCACTGCCTCTGCCTGTAGACTTCAGAATAATTTCCTGTTGTTGCTTTACCGTTTCCATCAGTGCTTCAACTTCTCCTCCTAACAGCATTCAACCCATGAGGATGCCTGGGTTGTCTCCAGGATCCTTGGTCTCAGTCTCTCTCAGAAGTATTTCACACCCTCCAACCAGTCTGGCACACACACCGTCAATCTCCTAAACTCATCTGCATATTCAGCCACTGTGTGTTCCCCATGTGTCACTGACATCAACCTTAAGTGGGCTTTCTCCTGTCCAAAGGAATCTTTGAACTGTCACTTAAGCTGTTTATTAACATCCAAATATCTATTTGCTCTGGAGTTCCCCATCATAAGGGCTCACCAGCCAGTCACAACGCCCTCCTTCCAGTTGTGCTGCTACACACTGGACTTTGCCTCTTCCATGGAAAAGGTGGGTTCCCATTTAGCCATGAACCCCACTACCCGGACTAAAACATAGGTAATTTGCCCACTCACTGAAGGCAGTCTACAGCTGTTGCCCCCTCTATGGTTGGAGCAGACCAACAAACTGGCCAAGGGCTGCTGTCTGCCCTAGTCGGGTTGGTGCCACCCTTCGCACCCATGATTCTGCAAGATGAGCTTGGGTGCAAACTGCTCCTTGAACAGCTAGAATGCTTATTGAGCTGCAGGAAAGTGGCCTGCCTCAGCAGAAGGTAGGTGATGAGACCCACCAGGGTTGCTAAGTTGGGAATGAACTGCTGGTAGAAGTTCATGAAACCTATGATGTGCTCGACCTCCTTCTGATTCTGAGGGGATCACCAGGAGGGACTGCCTTCATCTTGGCCAGGTCCATCTCTATCCCTTTTTCTGAGATGTGATACCCCAAACAGTCCACAGCCAAGAGATCAAATGCACACTTTAGCTGATATACAGCTGGTGTACTTGGAGGCACTGGAGGATGGTTCTGACATGAGTGTCATGAGTCATCTGGGTTGGCCAGTTTAGGAAGTCATCTGAATGAATGATGACAAACTGGTCTAGGTGCTTGCAGAAGACATGACGGACAAAGTGTTTGATGACTGCAGGAGCATTACAGTTTAACTTGCTGAAAGCTTTGGCTTTGAGCAAGATTCCAGTAGCTCTGGGATCAAGGGCGAGATTTTTTTTAGGACTCTACAATCATTGCACAGTCTCAGTTCACCACTTTTCTTGCAGATGAACAGCTCCAGGGCCCCTGTGGCTTAATGAAGCCACAGTTTAGGTTCTCCTCCATAAAATCCTGCAGGGCGACCAATTTCGGTTCTGACAGTGAGTACAGGCGGACAACTTGGATTGGAGTTCCTGGATCAGACCAATGGTGCAGTCTTACACCTGCTGGGGCAAGCAACCAGTCCTCTTTCTTGTCAAAGACATCCATGAAATACTGGGCTGGTAATACAACTGGAGGAATTTCAGGCACCTGTCAATGAATAGGCACTATTCCATTCAATTAATCAATCAAAACAATCAAGAACTGTAGGGAGGCTGCCCAAGCCAATTCATCCAAGATGTCCTCCACTAATCCCACAAGGTATTGGTCTTGAAGTGCTGCATCATTCCCAACTTCTAAGTGCAACATTTTTTACATTACTGGAATTCACATGGTGTCCCTCCTGTGTGGCATCTCTGGTAGACAAAATATCACATACTCCCATCCTTTTGTACTTCGCAAGGTATGAACTCTGAGCAAAACACTGACACTGCTGGCATTTCTATGGTTTCTTGGAAGCCACTTTGCAAGCGGCTTACTTCTTGTAAACTGTTCTGCATCACAAATTGGGAAAAAGGACAGAAATCAATAATAATAATAGTAATAAGAATAGGAATAATAGTTTCTGTCCTGTATGAAATCTTATGGCTCTGAAAGTGTGAACTGTGACCAAAACATTTCCCACACTCCTGGCATTTGTATGGTTTCCCTCCTGTGCGAACTCTCTTGTGCATCACAAGGTTGGAACTCTGAACAAAACATTTTCCACATTCCTAGTATTTGTATGATTTCTTTCTTGTGTGGATTCTCTTATGCTTCAGAAGGTAGGAACTCCGAGCAAAACATTTCCCACAATCCTGGCATTTGTATGGTTTTTCTCCTGTGTGGACTCTCTTGTGAATCACAAGGCTGGAACTCTGAACAAAACATTTCCCACACTCCTGGCATTTGTATGGTTTCACTCCTGTGTGGATTCTCTTGTGCATCACAAGGCCTGAACTGTGAGCAAAAAATTTTCCACACTCCTGGCATTTGTATGGTTTCTCTCCTGTATGCACTCTTCTGTGCATCACAAGGCGTGAATTCTGAACAAAACATTTCCCACACTCTTGGCATGTGTATGGTTTCTCTCCTGTGTGAATTCTCTTGTGATTTACAAGGGCTGAACTGTAATCAAAACATTTCCCACATTCCTGGCATTTGTACGGCTTCCCTCCTGTCTGAACTCTTTGATGTCTCTCATGTTGTGGACATTTGTATGGTTTCTCTCCTGTGTGGACTCTCTGGTGGCTTACAAGGTACTCCTTCCGAGTAAAACATTTCCCACAGTTATGGCATTTGTATGGTTTCTCTCCTGTGTGGACTCTCTTGTGATTCACTAGGTATGAACTGAGAGCAAAACATTTCCCACACTCCTGGCATTTGTATGGTTTCTCTCCTGTGTGGATTCTCTGGTGTCTGACAAGGCCTGATTTGTCAGCAAAACACTTCCCACATTCCTGGCATTTGTATACTTTCTCTCCTGTGTGGACTCTCTTGTGCTTCACAAGGGCTGAATTGTCCCTAAAACATTTCCCACATTCTTGGCATTTGTATGGTTTCTCTCCTGTGTGGAGTCTCTGGTGGCTGATGAGGTGTTCCTTTCGAGCAAAACATTTCCCACACTCCCAGCATTTGAATGGTTTGTCTCCTGTACACACTCTCTGATGATCTACTAATGCTGATCTGCAACCGAACTGTTTCCCACATTCCTGGCATGTGAATTGTTTCTTTCCTGTGTGGAGTCTCCTTTGGATCAGAAAGCTGGAATTGTGAACAAAACTCCTCTCATACTTCTGACATTTGTATGGCTTCTCTCCTGTGTGGACTCTCTGGTGGGTCACAAGGCTTGAACTTCTAGCAAAATATTTTCCGCACTCCTGGCATTTGTATGTTTCCTCTCCTGTGTGGACTCTCTGATGCACCACTAATACCGATCTGCAAGCAAACTGTTTTCCACACTCCTGGCATTTGGCTATTTTCTCTCTCTTTCTGACTGCTTGATGGCTCAGAGGGTATAACTTGAAATTAAAACCTTTCGCTGAGACTTTAAATCTAAAGTCTTTTTTTTCAGTATGGAGTCTCTTGTGAAATACAAAGGCCATCTTTTGGGCAAAATGTTTCCCACATATGTTGCATTTGAAGAGCTCCTCTCTGCTAGTACATTCTTCTTCTCTGTGGGTTCTCTGGTGTCTGGTAAGCTCCCGTTTGTGCCCAAAACACTTTCCACACTGAGCACATAGAATGCTCTTTTTCCAATTATCTGCTGGGAAGAAGGAGAATAGAGAACAATCATTCCTAAATGTGAGAGAAAAAGACCCTCACTGAGTGGGACAGGGACTGAATGGAACGATCCTGAAAACAACACAAGCAGGGGGAAAGAAAGATATATCATTATCCTTTTTTTACCTCTATTAATTAAAGTTAAAAACTGTTTGACTGCCCTGAGCCTCTGAGGCGAGTAACAAAGTGAGTAACAACTGCTCCACAGACCACATATTTCTTATCCTTGCATGTTTTTTTTATTGTGTGCCCTTCTTTTGGGGGAAATGAATGTCTTTTATTTCTTCCTGTACCAATCATTGCCTTTTTCTATGGTTAAGAATTTACTTTTCTACAAGCTATTTTGCCATCTTCGCTCCTATTTATTTCTCTCCCCCAACCTCCAGTTCTCTCCCCGCATGTTCAGTTAAGGCTGGATTTTTCTGCTCTAGCAGAGAAGGTACCATGCCTCATCCCTCCAACATCCCACCCTGGATGGGAGAAGAATTGCACGTCTACAGCTACTTAGTTTCTAGTAAAGAGAGAGGTAATTATACTTCTTCTTCGTGGTCTCTGTGCCTTCATACACTAGGAGCTTTAGCGCCTGCGCGGTAGCGTTCGGAAACTTCTAGAGCTTGTTGGCTTGGCGGGAACCCCTCCCCCACGCCGGTACTGCGCATGCTCCTCCCGCCGAGCAACGGTCTCTCCTCAGTTCTTTCTCGTCCGCCGCCGCGTACGGAAGGTTCTTCAGTTTGTTCCTCTCACTTTGTGCTTGGCTTGCTGTTTTCACGGTTTTACGGACTTTTGGACTGTCTTTGACCTCTCTTACGGACCCCCCCTTGGGTTTTTTCGTCTTTTTGGATTTCGCAGTTTGGCGTTCTTCGTCTTATGTCCGCGCTCTTCAAGAAGTGCGTGTCCTGCGGGCGCAAGGTTCCCCTCAACGACAGCCATAAGGAGTGTCTCTTCTTTTTGGGCGAGTCCCACAACATCCGGACTTGCCCAATTTGCCGGGTTTTTACCCCCAAACTCTCCGCAACCGCTCCGCGAGACTCAAATCGTATTGTTGGGAAACATTCTGCGGGCGATAGACGAGACCTCCACTTCCAAGATGGCCGACAAGGGACGACCACGCCATCGAGGGTTCGGGGGGCTGCCGTTCCGCCCCACCTCGTCGGTATCGGGCTCGGTCCCGGCAAAAACGCCGATCTCGGCGCTACCGAGGATCCCGAAGCTGTCGGCGGCTGCCAAGTCAGCAAAAGGATCCTCAAGGGCCCGGGAAGGCTGACCCCCCCTAACGGAGACGCCTGCTAAAAAGCGCCCTGCCCCGGGACGGAGGCAAGGGCAAGGAGAAGGAGAAAAAAGAAGAAGAAGAAGGAAAAGAAGCGCCCCCCGGCGGGGGCCTTTAACCTCCTACTCCTCCTCCTACTCTGCAGCCTTCCAAAGGGCGAGGCGAGTCCGTCGATCTCTCGGAGGATGAGATCGAGGACGTTCCCCAACAGCCCCCGGGACTCCCCTTTGGGGCCCAACCCCCTCCAACCCTGGTGGAGGAGCGCCACCCCCCCCTTAGCCGTCGCAGGTCGGCCGACCTGCAGCGGGGAGAGCCCTCTGCTTCTCCGGGGCGGCGTTCGACCTCCTTCAGGTCCCGGTCCCGCTCTTCCGAGCGTCCGGTGGCCTCGCCGCCTCCGGGGGAACAAAGGGGGAAAAACCTTTCGCTCGTCTGCCTCCAGATACACCTCGGCGTCCTACGTCCCCGGCGCGGGGGAAGTAGTGGGGGAAAAGGGCCCGGCCTCCTTCGGTCACATTCGCCATCGTCCCGGGGGTCGGTACCATCGTGGCCCGAGTCGCTGGGAGACCTTCCGGAGGCCCCAGTCACCTCGTCGACAGGGCGAATCGCGTTTCGCCTAGAGGGGACGAGGCCCCGGTACCGTCGACGCCGAAGCCGGTCTCCGTCAGACCGCCGCTCCTTCAGCCGCTCTCCCTCTCCTCGATATCATGGGCGAGGGAGCCTTCACCCGGTTCGGGCGATATCACCACCTCCTAGGGTCACGGCGACGGCAACGCGCCCTAGGAGTCGGTGGTGACTGAGCGGGTTTCGACGACGTCAGCCTGCCAGACTACCCCGGTCACCACCAAGAGGGTGAAGTCAGTAGTCAGCCATCCCAAGCGGGACGCTGCTGCTACCACAGCCCCGGCTACGGAGAAGCCTAGGAAGGCAACACCTGCGGCGACTGTGAAGGAGCCAAAAGCGAGCGGCGAGGGACTCACCGAGCTCGGAGTCGTACGACTCGAGCGCGGAGTCAGGGGTCTGAGGCGGCCTCACGGAGTCTCCTCCGCTGGGATTCGGGGCCCGCCCAGATTCTGTCCAGAGGACGTCCACCAGTTCTCTGCGATGCTGCTCCGCATGGCCACTACCCTCGGCCTTAAGATCGCCGATGCGGAGCCGGAGGACGACAATCCAGCCTTCTCCGTCTTCGAGGAGAAGCGCCCTTTCCCCACGGCCCCGCTGCCTCTCCTGCCCCGGGTATCCAGACTGGTGAAGGCCGCCTGGGATGACCGGCCTCGGCTCAGCCGATACCGCAGCGGTTAGAACACCTCTACAGGGTGCAGAAGGATAACCCTTATTCTTTAATCACCCTGTACCGAACTCTGTGGTCGTCGAGTCGGCACAGACAAAGGGCCCCCGGCAGGCAACACACCACCCCGCCGGACAAGGAGGGCGGGAATTTGGACGCCTACGCAAGGAGGTTCTATTCAGCTGCCTCCTTGCAGATCAGGCTGCCCCAACACTCAGGCTTGCCTCGGGGGCATACCTGAAAAAAGTGCTCGATCGCCTGCAACCGGCGATGGGGGGGGTTCCCGGGAAAGGTCCCCCAAGCCTCCTCCGTGATCTTCAATGAGGCTATCTCCATCGCTCGGCACCAGATGGCCTCCTCCCGGCACGCAGTGGAGATCGCCTGGGTCATGGGGGGTCCGTCGGCCTCCGCCGCCATGCTTGGCTGCGACCGGCCGACATCCAGGAGGACACCAGAAGGAGGATTGAAGATCTCCCCTTCGACGGTGAAGGCCTATTCAATTCGTCCACAGACGAAGCTTTTGGGCAATCTTGTCAAGGCGAGACTGACCGCAAAAAAGATCGGGCTGCAGCCGGCCACGCAAGCCCGCGGGCCTCCACCTTCCGCCCATCCTGGCGACGATCTTCCACCTCGTCGTTCCCCCGTTCGGCCCAGTCTGGACAGTCGAGCCCCTCCTCCGGCTCATCGGCCAGACGCACCCATTACGGGGCCCCCGGGTTCGTCGAAGAAGTCCTCCTCCGAGACAAAGTCTCGGGTTTTTACGTGCCTGGCAGGACCCACCAATACCCACTCTTAGCCTACCATCAGCGCTCGGAGACCGACCGACTCTCGCTCGACACCTAGCGGAGTGGCAGTATGTCACTACGGACTCTTTTTTTCCATCGTCCGTCTTGGCTTCGCCATCGAGTTTTTCCAAAATTCCTCCTCGCGGCGGTTTTCTACTCCACGCCGTCGAGTCCGGCCCTCCTGGAAGGGATTTCCCAAACCCTCCTCCAGAAAGGGGCGATCGGGGGCTCCCGCAAGAGGCCAAGACCACCGGCTTCTTCTCCAGGTACTTCACGGTACCGAAAGCCGACGGGCCCCCCGGCCGATCCTAGACCTCAGAGGGGTGAACTACTACATCCGCCCCAAAAGGTTCAAGATGGTCACGATACCGTCGATCCTACCCTTCCTACATCGAGGGGGGCTGGTTCGCCTCCATCGATCTCCGAGACGCATACTTCCATATCGCCATTCGCCCGCAGCACCCGACGGTACCTCCGCTTCGCAGTCGACGACACCTGTTACCAGTACAAGGTGCTGCCGTTCGGGGCTCTCGGGCTTCCCCCCAAAGGGGCTTCACCAAGTGCATGGCCCCGGTGGTATCCTACCTGCGGACGAAGGGCGCTTCCGTCTTCCCTTTTCCTCGACGATTGGCTGTTGGTGGCGTCCTGCAAACAGAGACTTTACCACCGACGTCCACATGACGTTGTCACTCCTGACCCGCCTTGGTCTACGAGTGAATCCGAAGAAGTCCCACCTCGAGCCGGCGAGGATCTTGGACTTCATCGGGGGGGACGCTCGACTCGACCTCCGCCAGGGCGTACCTTCCAGAGTCTCGAGCACAAACCTTGATCCGGGCCGCCGCTCACGCTCGTAGGCCCCGACGTTATCTGCGAGAAGCGTCCAGCAGCTCTTGGGCTACATGGCTGCGAACCGCTGTGACATATCTCGCCAGGCTGAGAGCAAGACCTCTTCAACACTTTTTTCCCCCATTTCGACCCCCCGCGAGACGAACAGACACTCCGACTGCAGCTGCCGGGAGAAGTCCCCCTCATCCCTCCGATGGTGGCAGTCGCAAAGCAATTTCTGTCAATGCCTTTTCCAACAGCCGACACCGAAGGTGACGGTAACGACCGACGCCTCCCTGTTGGATGGGGTGCCCACTGCGGCGATTCAGAGTCCGCGACAGATGGCCCCGACGAGACCGCTCTCCATATCAACGCGCTGGAGCTGCTCGCCGTTGGAAACCCTCGGGGTTCCCCCATGCCGTGGCGGGGCGCACGGTCCTGATTCTGACGGACAACACCACCGCCGTCTGCTACATAACAGACAAGGTGGGACTTTTCCACGACCCTGCTCGACATCGCGCTCGACCTGTGGGAATGGTGCATTCGCCTGCACACGCATCCCGTGGCGGTTCACCTGGCCGGGCAGGAGAACCCCACGGCAGACGCCCTCAGCAGGGACACCTCATCCCATCACAAATGGTCTCTCTCCGGAGAGGCGTTAGCGTTCGGGACCGCTGGGGCGAACCATATCGACCTCTTCGCACCAGGAAAACGCGAAGTGTCGCCGATTTGTTCCAGAGCGGGCCACGTGTGCCTCCATGGGGGAACTTCCAGTTTCCGTGGACCGGGGAACTCCTTCGCGTTCCGCCGTTCCCCCTGCTCGGCCGGACGATATCGAAGATCCTCGCCGCCCGGGCCGCGGATCCTGGTAGCCCCGTATTGGCCGAGGCAACATTTTTCGCACCCCTGCTACAAGCCGCGCGAGACGACCTACTCCGGTTGCCACCGACACCGGACCTGCTCTCCCACTCCGGCGGCCGAGTCCTCCACCCCGGACCTGCCACGCCTGGCCCTCCATGCCTGGAGGATATCGCACTAGACGATCCCGTGCTCGGTACCGTCCTTCGCGGCCAGGAAGGAATCCACCCGTCGCAACTATCAATACAAGTGGCGACGTTTCCTGACCTTCGCTAACGAGGGGAGTGAGCCGGTTCCCCCGGGGGCTCTCGACCGTCCTGCACTTCCTCCTGCACCTCCGGCAACAGGGCCTGGCTTTTCCATCCCTGAAGGTGTATCTCTCCGCGATCGTGGCATACCAACCGCCACGATCTGCTGCCTGGCCTTCTTCAGGAACGATACCGTTAAGCGGTTCCTGAAAGGACTCATCATCTCTACCCGCCGGTTCGCCGCCGCTACCGCCGTGGTCCCTCTCGCTGGTGCTCTCGCAGCTGACGAAGCCGCCCTTCGAGCCGATGGCGACCTCGGATGACAGGCTCCTGACAATGAAAACTGCCTTCCTGGTAGCGGTGACCTCAGCGAGGCGAGCGGGGGGATACAGCTCTTCGTTCCGATGAGCCCTTTACGGTCTTCCACAGGGACAAGGTGGTCCTAGACCTGACATCTCGTTCCTGCCTAAGGTGGTGTCCAGTTTCCACCTCAACCAGGACATCATCCTGCCTGCCTTCTTCCCGAACCCGACGACACCGTTGGACGGTCCCCCCACTCCCTGGACGTGCGTCGGGCATTGGCCTTCTACAAGGACAGGCTGCTTCCTTCCGACAGACGCCGCATCTCTTTGTTTGCTATGGGCGACGTGGAGGGGTTTTAAAATGTCCACCCAGCGCTTCTCCAAGTGGGTGGTGAGGACTATTGAACTGGCGTATAGCTGCGGGAAGCCTCCGCCCGTCCTGCTTTGAGCCCACTCCACCAGAGCTGTGGCTACTTCTGCGGCCCTCCTGCGAGGAGTTACCTGCATGAACTCTGCCGTGTGGCGACCTGGTCCCAACCATCGACCTTCGTGCGCCACTACAGGCTCGACTGCCGGTCCCCAGAGATGCCCGGTTTGGACGTGAGGTGCTGGCTTCCGTGCTGTAGGACCTGACCCGCCATCCGACCGGTAAACTACACAGTCTCCTAGTGTATGAAGGCACAAGACCACGGGAAAAAACAGGGTTCTTACCTGTAACTGTGGTTCTTCAGTGGTCATCTGTGCCATCTCACACCCGCCCCCCCTCCCCTCTTTCTCAGGTCCCTGTAGGTTCTTGGCGGACGACAGAACTGAGGAGAGACCGTTGGGCGGGAGGGCTGCGCAGTACCGGCGTGGGGGAGGGGTTCCCGCCAAGCGAACAAGCTCTAGAAGTTTCCGAACGCTACCGCGCAGGCGCTAAAGCTCCTAGTGTATGATGGCACAGATGACCACTCGAAGAACCACAGTTACAGGTAAGCAACCTGTTCATCACACAGATATATAACTTCTAACTGCATGTGGATTGCCTCACATGCCTTTGACAACACATCTTTCTTTTTATATATACATATATATATATATTAGTAATTTAAAAAATGAAACATAAAAGGATGTTTCAAGCAATGTTTCTCAATATTAACAACAACAATGAATTAAACGTTTCCCCTTATTACAAAAATTGAGTATAAATAGCTTAAGATGATGGGTCAAACAACATTAAATAATATCTAGTCATAAAATGAAAGATTCTTAGTTGATATCTATACAGCGATCGCTCTCTACCAAATAGGGCTATAACTCGATTATAATCATATGTATCTTAAGTTTAGCATAGTCATTAATCATGATTCAATTTCCTTTACCTGACTACAACCTGACTACATTTCTACCATTATGGGCCTTGGGATTGTCAAACATCAGACTGGAATTTGCTTCCGGTTGCGTGGCAGGCACGAGCGGCAGCTCGGGAAGAAGCTCCGCAATGGCACAGCTCTGAGCAGCCACCCGCTGGATTCCAGCCACGTTTTTTGGACCACCAGAAGCGGCTAAACACCCCTCCGGTAAGAGGGGTGCAGGAGAGATCCAAAGGGGACCCCTGTAACTGGTGGCTGGCTCTACCTGGCTGGGGGAGCCGAAAACACCAGGGGGTCGAAGGACCATGACGGAGCCAGTGGGATTGTCGCCTAAGCGGCACAAACGCCGCCGTCGACTTTTAACCAAGAAACTTATTTGAAATAAGAAGTACCTGCTCTGGTCTTTGCTTTTGAAAATATCACATCTGGAACAGGCATGCAGCAGTGCGCAGGAGCGTAGGAATGGAAGGACCCAGAGGGACGTGAGTGTGTCATGGTGGAGAGTTCTTTTAAGGAGTGGCTGATTTAAAAGAAATGGCTAAGAGGCTTTTCTGTTTTTCTGTGGACGGCTGAGAGTTCGTCTTAAAGGGGCGGCTGCTTTAAAATAAATGGTTAAGAGGCTTTTTTGCTTTTCTGCTGATGATTGAGAGTTCGTCTTAAAAGGGTGGCTCATCATGTACCAATTTTCTAAATTCTCTCTTTCTTGTGAGAAAAGATATGAGAGTCACAGTATGTTCCAAAAGGCCTAACACTGCATGAAGGATCCTACCAGGATTTGGAGTAAAAATCAGTCCTACTTTAAGAATGAACATGAATTTATTTAGTAATAAAAAAAGGATGCTTGTTCAACTGCAGAGTCCTGCCATGACAGTGATTAAGATCCTATTTTTCACTCTTAGATATTTAAGACTGCAGAATGACCATAGATCTTTGCATTACAGGAGCCACGTTGGCTGCAAGGCTATTCTTGCAGGAGGCAGGGCAAAGCAGTAACACTTCTAATCACTGGATTTGTTCTTCTTTTCTTTGGGGCGAAGAAAGCATTTGCCTTCCTTCAGCTCCACAGTTCTTACAGTAACCTTGAGTCAGATCATGAAGGTTCTTCCTGTTTTGCAGACGAGGGGAGCCTGTGGTTTTCAGACCCTGCTAGGCTGAAAGTGGAATCCAAGAAAACGGGAACTCCTCTGCATAAGGACACATTGAAAGATGTATTTATGATGGAGAAAAAATAGCATTTGTCTACTGATCCATGCTACTATGAATGAGATGATTTGCATGCTAGGCAAATGATATGCAACTGGTGCTACCTGGATTGGGGGAACTAGAAGCAGGCAGGTTCCAATACTGAAGGAGCGTGAGTAGCTCCAGAGTGGAAGTTGAAGAGAAGCAGGGATGGGCAAAGGACCTCCCTCCCTGAGACAACAGCAGTGGCAGTTTAGCTTACTGTTGTGCGTACAGCCCAGATAAGGGCCCCGGCAAACCACTTCTGAAAGATGGTGGAAGCAATACACCAAATTACTGTACAAAAGGGAAGAAAGAATGATAGATTCCATCAAGGATGAATGGGCTCCACTTGGCATTGTGGGCAGGATACATTTTATTGGTCTATCTGACAAGACAGAGAATAAGAAGGGAAGGAAGATGGCATGAAGGAGGTAACTTTGTTTGGAGCACCATAGCTGGACTAACTGCCAATTTGTTTTATCTTACTCTTTTGGCATTCTGCTGTTTTACTGTTAGTCCTAATGCCCAGCTTCAGCTGAAGACCTAGGCTCAGCTAATGGGACTGGTGACCTGGTGCTGGAACCAACACGAAACCCGCAGGAAGAAAAGACACTCAGTTGTCAGAGAACGCAGTTCCAAATGTTCCTCAATTCCCTTTTTCATGACTTACTGTATGAGGGAGTGCTTATTTACCTGGATGATATCCTTATACATGCTGATACTTTAGAAAAACACATTGATTTAGTCCGAACTGTATTGCAATGCTTAATAGACCATGGACTTGTAGTGAACTTAAATAATTATATTATGCAAGGTTCCCACAGATATCAGTAGTGCCAGCCTAGTAGGTCAGGCTGACCGTGGTTGCTTAGCTACTATCACCTTTAGCTTGGTATGTCTTGAGGAACGAGGAGAGGAATGCAAAAACAATGAACATCTGCAGCTAGCAAACCGTGTATATGAGATAATGTCAATGGAGTATTACAATTCCCATCAACCAGTCAAATATGGAGGGTAACCCCAACAAGAGGAGTTTGCCCTCCTCAGTTCCTTGAAGCCTTTACCAAAGCACATGTCAGGACAGCAGATCAGAGCTCTCCTGTCATTAAATACGTTGTAAAGTATATGAGTGGCATGGATTGAAATGTGCCAGAGGGAGAATGGGCACAGAAGGTGAAATGCTAAACTGTTTTATAATGAAATGTACACGTGGGAATCTTACTATTATTGTCCTGAAATGTTAAAGAATAGATTTGGATGCATGCTGTTTTAGCATTGAAAACTGAGTCTTAATTACATTCTGTTTGTTCTTTGAAATGTTCTTTGAAATTTAAAAGGTAAATCTTGGATGCTTGCTGTTTGCTTCCTGAATTTCATATATGAAAAATGTACCCTGCTTCTTGATTATTGTCTCATGTATGCCTCCTGAGTATCATGTATGTAAGAAAAAAAGATCTATTTCTATTCACTGCCCTTCAAGAAACGTGGGTTGCAAGTACTACTGATATGCTTCCCAGTTATAAATTTTGGTTTGAATCCACATGTAAAATAAAGGAAAAGGAAAGGGGCAGGGAAGCAATTTTAGTAAATGGAATCTGGTTTCAGGCATTGCAGGTCCACCAAATTGCATTGTAGCTAGTTTGAAAATCTCAGGCTGAATCTTAATTCTTATAAATATCTATATACCACCAGCTAATTCCCAGTACCACTCTGACCTTTCTGTTTTCCTGGAACAAATGGTGAAGGACCTAAACCTAAATCCCCTAGTGGCCTAGTTATCCTGAAGGGGAACTTTAATGCCAGAGTAGGCTCCACCCCAGCACAGCCAGCATAAAGGGGAGAATGCAAGATGAACTACAAGCACTGTATTCTTGGCCAACTCATTATAAGACAAGTAAAGCAAAGTAGCATTTGTTGGAATTAACATACCAACAGGCTCTTCAGATTCTTGAGCCTCATGATCATAGGTTCCCATATCTGTATACATTCTTCACCTATTATGCTGGCAGTACCATAAACCGTACTTCTGTCTCCAGTCAAAATGTCTATTTGTTTTCAGGTAAAACCATACATGTAAGAGAAGGAAGAAAAGGAGGTAAAGAAAATGGGCCAGTAGATTCCCTCTCTCTGGTTTCAAGACGTTCAGGCAGACACCAGATTCATAAAAGATGATGTTGAACAAAGTCACGTAACCCTCAGTCAGAGATATCAGCAAGACAACCTCAAGGTATAATACTTGTATTAAGTTCTGTTAGATATTCCAGGGAATCACAAATTTAGGAGCACTTTAAGGAACAATAGGGCACTGGCATACAAAGAAAAAAAGATGGAAATTTATCAAGATTTGGCACCAGAAATTATAAAGAAGAAAAAAAAGAACTGGGGCTCTTGACCAAGACACCAAGGAAAGCTTGATTTACATATAAATGAGACTTATCTTTAAAATAATAATTTGGAATGAGGTGAAAATCTTCGTGGTAGATACAAAGGAAAAGCTGGCTGTAATCTGGGAGAAGTTAGAAATAATGATCCTGGGTGACACAGGATTAGCACAACAGTAGAATTGAGGGAAATAAATCTAATGACTGCAGAAAGATCATATAAGATGAAAAGAACAGATCGGGCTGGAAAAATGCTAGTCAATGGGAGCAACTGGCCATGGAAAATGAAACTGTCTTCTCCTTACAGACCACTTAGAAGCCTCAACTCTTAATCCAAACACTTAATTAACTCCTTGCTTAATGAACTCCTTGTGAATGCTGTGGATGTAGCATATCTCGATTTCAGTAAGGCCTTTGACAAAGTTCCCCATGACATTCTTGCAACTAAGCTAGTAAAATGCGGGCTGGACAGGGCTACTGTTAGTTGGATTTGTAATTGGTTGACTGACCAAACCCAAAGGGTGATCACGAATGGCTGCTTTTCATCCTGGAGAGAAGTGACTAGCGGGGTGCCACAGGGTTCTGTCCTGGGCCCAGTGCTGTTCAATATTTTTATCAATGACTTGGATGAAGGAATAGAGGGCATGCTCATCAAATTTGCAGATGACACCAAATTGGGAGGGGTTGCTAATACGCCAGAGGACAGGATCAAAATTCAAAATGACCTGGATAGATTGGAGAGCCGGGCCAGGGTGAACAAAATGAAATTCAACAGAGAGAAATGTAAGGTCCTACACTTAGGCAGAAATAATGGAATACAGAAATATAGGATGGGGGACACGTGGCTGGATAGCAGTACATGTGAAAGGGATCTAGGAGTCTTCATAGACCACAAGCTGAACATGAGACAGCAGTGTGATGCGGCAGCCAAGAAAGCCAATGCAATTCTCGGCTGCATCAATAGGAGTATGGTGTCTAGATCGAGGGAGGTACTGGTACCACTCTACTCTGCTTTGGTTAGACCCCATCTTGAATACTGTGTCCAGTTCTGGGCACCCCAATTCAAGAAGGATATTCACAAGCTGGAGCAAGTCCAGAGGAGGGCGACCAAAATGGTGAGAGGCCTGGAAGCCATGCCCTATGAGGATAGACTTAGAGAGCTGGGTATGTTTAGTCTGCAGAAGAGGAGGTTAAGAGGGGACATGATAGCCATGTTTAAATATTTGAAGGGATGCCACGTAGAGGAAGGAGGGGCCTTGTTTTCTGCTGCTCCAGAGACCAGGACAAGGAGCAATGGATTCAAGCTGCAGGAAAGGAGATTCCACTGAACCTCAGGAAGAAATTCCTGACAGTCAGGGCTGTCCGGCAGTGGAATCTGTTGCCTCGGAGTGTAGTGGAGTCTCCTTCCTTGGTGTTTTTAAGCAGAGGCTTGATGGTCATCTGTCAGGAGTGCTTTGAGGGTGTTCCTGCATGGCAGGGGGTTGGACTGGATGGCCTGTGTGGTCTCTTCCAACTCTGAATTTCTGTGATTCTATGATTCTATAAAGGTTATTCAAAGGTCTTTTGAAAGGAAACTCATTTAGTTATTGACATTTCATTTAATTTCCAGATTTGTTAAATTTATTTAATGAATCAACTAACTCCTACTTATTTTATACAAACAATACAGGCATTCCCAGCTTATCTGATGGGTCAGCAACCAGAGTGCTGACAGAAAATGTAACTTGGTCAAAAAGTGGAACCTAGTTTTCTCCTGTGGAGAACATGAGGGAATTACGAAGACTTGTTTGAGAACAGAGGCGTGCTGGTTGCAGTCTCTAAGTCGGTGTGGTGCCTTTTTTCCCTCCCAGCTTGCTTTGCAGATGATATTTATTTGACGCCCAGTTAGGAGCAGGACTGACCATTTACATACGATTCTAAACAACTTTCAAAAGACCAATGGACTTAAAATAAACTCTAAAAAACCAAAAATATTGAATAAATACTAAAAAATTAAAGAGACACCCAAACTGATTGATCAGCTCTTCTTGTTTTTCATAATTAGGTATTCCCGTAACTAAAAATTTATTACATCTTACATGAAAAATGAGAACTTTTTAATGGATCCAACAAAGCTAAAAGAAAGGACTAATCTTCCATTTTCCCTGTTAGCTTTAACTTACTATAGTTCAAGCTCACATATTAATCCTTTTACTATTTCTATTCCTGATTCAGATGATATTTATTCTCTTCCAATTCAAGACGACCTTCAAAATACCAGGAGGGACAGCAGTTCCTGAACCCGAGCCCTACCTTAAGGAGCCCCCAGTGACTGGGAGGACTGAGGCTCTTGCTCCCACTCAGAAGCTCTTATGGTGACTGTGATTATTGCATTTGGAAACATAAAATCCCATCACCGAGGGAGCCTTACCAAGAGAGACCACGATCCCTTGGATCTCCTCCATAATCTCCATCTGCAGGGCTCTCTGATCTGGATCCAGGAGAGCCCACTCCTCCAGGGAGAAATGGACAGCTACGTCCTCAAAGGTGATGGGGCCCTGGAGGAAAGAGAAAACATTTCCTGGTCACAGCTTACATAAAAGCTACATGGAGATTTAAATTTTGATGCTGGCTGTTAGAGAGGGCCATCAGTAAGAGGCACCATGCCTCTGAACACCAGCTGCAGGGGAAGAAGAGTGGGAAAGGGCTTCTCTGCCTGGGTTGTAAGCTTCCTAGAGACTTCTGGTTGGTCATAATGAAAAACGTGCCTCAATTGGCACATGCCTTAGTTATATCCTGGTTGGATTACTGTAACACACTCTATGTGAGTCTGCCTTTGAAAGAGTGTTTGGAAACTTGAACTGATCCAAAGGCCTGCAGCAAGATTGCAAACAGGGAGCCCACAACTCCCTTGTTGCAACAGCTCCACTGGCTACTACTCTGTTTCTGGGGCCAATTCAAAGTTTGGTTTTGACCTATAAGGTGCTACATAGCTCAAGTCCAGGTTATTTGAAGGCTTGTATTCTGCCATATGAACCTGCCTGTGCTTTGAGGTCTTCTGAGGGGCCCCTTCCTCAGTCCCACCACCCTCACAGGTACATCTGGCAGGAAAACGGAAGGGGGCCTTCTCAGTGGCTGCCCCCAGGCTTTGCAAGGCCCAACCTAGAAAAGTCAGCATGGAAACCTCCCTACTTCTTCTTTGCAGACAAGTAAAATCTTTTCTGTTTCAACAGGCAGTTGAAGATCAATTGTATAAGGTATCGATTGTATAACTACTGAGGCTGAATTTACTGTCTCTCACTTTTGTATTTTTAAAAGCTCTACTTCTTTCCATTAAGTAGGTGAAGAAATTTATGGACTTCAGTCATTTTTTTTTTAAATACAAAGCAAATGGAAATAAAATTATCAGCTAGCACTACCAGGGATGTGAGCCCAGCACTGTGAACACCCAGGCTGATCTTCTAACTCTATGATTCTATGAATTACTCTACAATCCAGTCTTCTTCCTTCTTCTTACCTGATCAGATTCCACTCCATCACAAGGAGGAAGAAGCGACTGAGTGCTTTCTGGTGGCGTCATTCCAGCCCCTGAGAGAGAAACCACAGTGGGGGAAGCTGATCACTTATACTTGTCTTATACAAGAGCAATCCTAAAAAAGAAACATATGAGGAATTCATCCCTCTGAACACAGTAGAACTTTGCCTCAAAGGAAAATCTATAGGGCGTTTTGGTCCACTGTCTAGTGTGTTGGACTGAGGCTTGGGAAATTCTAGTTCTAGCTCCCAAGTAGTTGTTGGCCCACCTACTCTCTCTTAGCCTAACCTACATTGCAGTGTTGTTGTTGTGAGGTTAACATAGTGAACTGGAGAAGAACAAGGTCTTGAGTCCAAGGAACTCAGATCAGATATCAATTTACTGACAGAAAGACAAGGGAAGGAACTCAAAGGCAACAAGTCACACTGAAGAAGAGAAACTACCTATTTCAGGAAAAACTGAGCATAATTAACTGGAAGAGGGTATAATGTATTAATCCACCATGTCCCTTACCTTTCCATGGGGATGGGATTACCGGCTTCTGTGAAGCAGGAAGTTATGCTTGCAAGAGGTTAGCACTGTTGCTGGTAGGGTCTCCCATGTCACACAGGCTTATGCTAAGAAGCCGAACTAAATATGGAAACAGCTACTGGGAAGCAGGAGTAGTGGACATGAGAGTGACACTGGCATTGTGAGGGATAATGGCATTGGCATAGCCAACATTTATCAGTCCTGTACAGAAGGAGGCACCAGTAAAGCTCTTTGGAATGTCTTTCGTCATGAAAACTCAATTATGAAACAATCCAAAATGAAACAAGAGAGAGCACCAGGAGACTTCCAAATCTCAGTGAGATCTCCTCTATTGGGGAAGAGCAGAGGACAAATACAAGTAGCGTGGCAGCTAACGATTTCAGTTGTTGACACATTCAGAGAAGAAAAGAAACTTCAAATCTGCACAACACATATTAGAGGAACGTGGCATGAGAAAAACGTGACTAGGCATAGTAAAAAAAAAAGAAATAGGGTGTATAAATGTTGCAGTATTTGGGGCAAGCAAGCCCATACATACAAATGCAGAGGGTTCAACATTACCTTGGAAGGGGGCATCTCTTTCAACCTCCTGTTTGACCTCCCACCTCTGGGGACTCCGAGTGGTGCTTGACGGAGACTCCTCTGACAAAGAGAGATCAGACTGAACTTCCACATGGAGATTTTTGGCCTGAAAGAGCAGTGAGAATTCCAAATTCAGTGGGGAAAAGCATTAGAAAAATATTTTAAAAATAGACACATAAAGTCTGAGACTTCTGCGCACAACCTTCGTAAGAAAAAGATCAGCAATTACACCATCTTTAATCCATCAGAATGGGAGACTTTTGGGTGTGGATGTGAGCGCAAACCACTCTGAACCAACTGGGAGCACATACCACCTCTGTAGTCCTCACACTGACCTACCTGGTTGTGCGGCAGGAGCAGCCAGGAAGTCCGGACCATCCTTAGAAAACACGGACCTCATTAAAAAGAATCCTGCTGCTTTTGAGATGGAGATTCTGCTGTGAAAGAAGTTCCATCTTCCTCCAACCTTTGGCACCTTGCTTTTGAAGCCAGTTCTGGCTGCATCACATTTCATTAGAGGACCAACAGAGTAGGCAGTGGCTATGAGGGTGGCAGCAGTAGGGGAAGACTGGGTGGGAAGGGCACGGAGGGCGTAGGTTCTGATTATTCCTCCCGCTGTGTCCTATCTTGGGAGAAAGGAAAGCTACACATTCCATAAACTCATCAGTCTCAGCTTTAGAGATCCCAAGAAGAAATGCTCTCACCTGTTCTTCCTGGTTCTTGTTCTCAGACTGACTGAGGAGGAAACCTTCTGCCAGGGCCACTGCCTGGGAACAGCTCTCTGCCCCACATTCCCTGACCCAGCTCTCCATCTCTGGGGGAAGGATGCTCAGGAACTGCTCCAGGATCACCAGGTCCAGGATCTGATGTTTGGTCTGCTCTTTTGGCTTCAGCCATCGGTGGCAGAGATCGTGGAGGTGTCTGCAAACCTCTCGGGGCCCCTCGTCTTCTTGGTAGGAGAACCGCCTGAAGTGCTGACAGTGTATGTCTGAGCTCCCCTCATCTCTGTCGAGGAACTCCTGCATTGTTCTTTCACACAAGTCTCCATTGCTGTCAGCACTCATACCATCACAGCCTCTTCCTGCTTCAGGTCCATTTGACTCCGGTTTGCCCATCTCTGAAGCAGCCAATGGGATCCAAATTAATCCTCCACCATCGTCTGTCTCTGGGCAAAGAACCCCTCAACAATCACTGCTCCAAAACTCTGCAAAGTCAAGATGTTACAGTGTTAACAATTACTCTATTATACTGGCAAGAAGAAAAATGGAAAATTCTAACTAGGGGCCTTTCCACGCTACACAATTTTTGCACTATAATTCCAGTTTAATTATCACGGCTGCCATCTATGGAGTCCTGGGGTTTATAGTCTTGAGAGGCACTGGAGCTCTCTGACTGAGAATTCTAAATATCCCTCCCTAAACTGCAACTCTCATAATACCATAGAACAGAATGATGGTATTTATTTTTTTCCACTTTTTTTTTTGTTTTACAAAATTAAACAACACATATCCAATTTAAACAACACACCACATAATTAACACACACAAAAAGTGATTAAACCCACCCCCCAGAGCATGATGGTATTTAAAGTGGAATCATAATGCAACAGTTGCACAGTGCAGGAAGGTCTTTGATCTCCTCCCTGAAATGAGAGAGTTGGGGAGGCTTTTTTCACCTGAGAGCTGGCAAGCAAGGCCTTATTTACCGGAAGGCAAGAAGCACCTGCACCCACCTGTCTCTCTCATCTCTTTTATCCATTTCCCAACCCCACCTTCCCTCTCTCAACCTTCCAGTGAGCCATCTCAGCTCCATTGGTCACCCAAGCCCCCACCCCCACCCCCACCATCCCCTCACACTTCCTTCCACCACTCTCCCATAGAATCACAGAGTTGGAAGAGACCCCAGGGGCCATCCAGTCCAACCCCCTGCTATGAAGGAACCCAAATCAAAGCACTCCCAACAGATGGCCAGCCATCCTCTGCTTAAAAACCTCCAAAGAAGGAGACTCCACCACACTCCCAGGCAGCATATTCCACTGCTGGACAGCTCTGACCATCAGGAAGTTCTTTCTGAGGTTTAAGTGGAATCTCCTTTCCTGCAGCTTGAATCCATTGCTCCTTGTCCTGGTCTCTGGAGCAGCAAAAAACAAGCCCGCTCCCTCCTCAACATGACATCCTTTCAAATATTTAAACATGACTATCATGTCCTCTCTTAATCTTCCCTTCTGCAGACTAAATATATCCAGCTCCCTAAGCCGTTCCTCATAGGGCATGGCTTCCAGACACTTCACCATTTTGGTTGCCCTCTGGACACATTCCAGCTTGTTGATATCCTTCTTGAACTGAGGTGCCCAGAACTGGACATAGTATTCCAAACAAGGCCTAACCAATGCAGAATAGAGTGGTACCATTACCTCCCTTGAGCGAGACACCATACTCCTATTGATGCAACCAAGAATCGTGTTGGCCTTCTTAGCTGCCGCATCACACTGCTCACTTACTGTCCATAAGCTTCTATTACACAACAGTATCCTGACATTTGGTTCATTTAAGACCATCACTTGGTTCAAGCAAGAAATAAGAACAGTCTAGCAGATTATGACGGTCTTTTTATTCAGTATTCCAATACTGCCATTACATTCAATAGTTTATACAATACAATAAATACTATGCTATACTACATTTAATATGTTATTTTATCATCCTATATTTTATATCTAGCAGTAAAGATATGATTAGACTATCGAAACAGTTGAAACCATATCCATTAAAAAGTAAGACATGAGACCAGTATAGCATGCTACTAAACCTTCAGCATTACCTTTATATTTTGTGCTTCATATGATACAAACATCTGGCAACAGTTAATATAGCATAGCCTAAAACACCATACTTTACATTGAGTAGTGAAAAAAAAAGAAAATGCTTTTCAGGCATTTTCTCCATTTCACTGCTTTACCAGGCCGAGGTTCTGTTTCCAACCCCAAGGGCCAAGAGCTGCCTGGCCAGAACAGATGAAACGTCTGCCGGGGAGAAAAGCCTGGTTTTGGGGTGTCTCACAGCGGGGGGCCGCAGGCCGCCATGGTACCCCGGGTGGGCCTGTTGATGCCACTCCCTGCTCCTCATCTAGCCTTTGTAAGTCCCCTTTTCCTGCCATTTTGTTTTTCCCTCTCCTCCAAAGATTTGTAATATTAATGTACAGTTACCACTAAAACCACAACCGCCTTCAGCCCCCTCATTTTAGTGCTCTTTGTTTTTCCCTCTCCTCCGCAGATTGTAGTATTAATATACAGTTACCACTAAAACCACAACCGCCTTCAGCCCCCTCATTCTAGCGCTCTTTTGTTTTTCCCTCTCCTCCACAGATTCTGATATTAATATACAGCTACCACTAAAACCACAACCGCCTTCAGCCCCCTCGTTTTAGTGCTCTTTTGGTTTTCCCTCTCCTCCGCAGATTTGTAATATTAATATACAGTTACCACTAAAACCACAACCCGCCTTCAGCCCCCTCATTTTAGTGCTCTTTTGGTTTTCCCTCTCCTCCACAGATTTGTAATATTAATATACAGTTACCACTAAAACTACAACCGCCTTCAGTCCCATCATTTTAGTTCTCTTTTTGTTTTCCCTCTCCTCCACAGATTTGTAATATTAATATACAGTTACCACTAAAACCAGGAACCGCCTTCAGCCCCCTCATTTTAGCGCTCTTTTGTTTTTCCCTCTCCTCCGCAGATTTGTAATATTAATATACAGTTACCACTAAAACCACAACCGCCTTCAGCCCCCTCGTTTTAGCGCTCTTTTGCTTTTCCCTCTCCTCCACAGATTTGTAATATTAATATACAGTTACCACTAAAACTAGGACTACCTTCAGCCCCTCATTTTAGCGCTCTTTTGCTTTTCCCTCTCCTCCGCAGATTTGTAGTATTAATATACAGTTACCACTAAAACTAGGACCACCTTCAGCCCCTCATTTTAGCGCTCTTTTGCTTTTCCCTCTCCTCCACAGATTTGTAATATTAATATACAGTTACCACAAAAAACTAGGACTACCTTCAGCCCCTCGTTTTAGCGCTCTTTTGTTTTCCCTCTCCTCCACAGATTTGTAATATTAATATACAGTTACCACTAAAACCACAACCGCCTTCAGCCCCCTCTTTTAGCTCTTTTGTTTTCCCTCTCCTCCAAGATTTGTAATATTAATATACAGTTACCACTAAAACCACAACCGCCTTCAGCCCCCTCATTTTAGCGCTCTTTTGTTTTTCCCTCTCCTCCGCAGATTTGTAATATTAATATACAGTTACCACTAAAACCACAACCGCCTTCAGCCCCCTCTTTTAGGCTCTTTTGTTTTCCCTCTCCTCCGCAGATTTGTAATATTAATATACAGTTACCACTAAAACCACAACCGCCTTCAGCCCCCTCGTTTTAGTGCTCTTTTGTTTTTCCCTCTCCTCCGCAGATTGTAATATTAATATACAGTTACCACTAAAACCACACCGCCTTCAGCCCCCTTTTAGCGCTCTTTGTTTTCCCTCTCCTCCGCAGATTTGTAATATTAATATACAGTTACCACTAAAACCACAACCGCCTTCAGCCCCCTCGTTTTAGTGCTCTTTTGGTTTTCCCTCTCCTCCCAGATTGTAATATTAATATACAGTTACCACTAAAACTACAACCGCCTTCAGCCCCTCTTTTAGCGCTCTTTTGTTTTCCCTCTCCTCCACAGATTGTAATATTAATATACAGTTACCACTAAAACCACAACCGCCTTCAGCCCCCTCTTTTAGGCTCTTTTGTTTTTCCCTCTCCTCCGCAGATTGTAGTATTAATAACAGTTACCACTAAAACTACAACCGCCTTCAGCCCCCTTTTAGCGCTCTTTGTTTTCCCTCTCCTCCGCAGATTTGTAATATTAATATACAGTTACCACTAAAACCACAACCGCCTTCAGCCCCCTCTTTTAGTGCTCTTTTGGTTTTCCCTCTCCTCCGCAGATTGTAGTATTAATAACAGTTACCACTAAAACACAACCGCCTTCAGCCCCCTTTTAGCGCTCTTTTGTTTTCCCTCTCCTCCGCAGATTTGTAATATTAATATACAGTTACCACTAAAACCACAACCGCCTTCAGCCCCCTCATTTTAGGCTCTTTTGTTTTCCCCTCCTCCGCAGATTTGTAATATTAATAACAGTTACCACTAAAACTACAACCGCCTTCAGCCCCCTCATTTTAGGCTCTTTGTTTTTCCCTCTCCTCCCAGATTTGTAATATTAATATACAGTTACCACTAAAACCACACCGCCTTCAGCCCCCCTTTTAGGCTCTTTTGTTTTTCCCTCTCCTCCCAGATTTGTAATATTAATATACAGTTACCACTAAAACACAACCGCCTTCAGCCCCCTTTTAGCCTTTTGTTTTCCCTCTCCTCCGCAGATTTGTAATATTAATATACAGTTACCACTAAAACCACAACCGCCTTCAGCCCCCTCTTTTAGTGCTCTTTTGTTTTCCCTCTCCTCCGCAGATTGTATATTAATAACAGTTACCACTAAAACACAACCGCCTTCAGCCCCCTTTTAGGCTCTTTGTTTTCCCTCTCCTCCGCAGATTTGTAATATTAATATACAGTTACCACTAAAACCACAACCGCCTTCAGCCCCCTCTTTTAGTGCTCTTTTGGTTTTCCCTCTCCTCCGCAGATTGTAATATTAATAACAGTTACCACTAAAACTACAACCGCCTTCAGCCCCCTTTTAGCGCTCTTTGTTTTCCCCTCTCCTCCACAGATTTGTAATATTAATATACAGTTACCACTAAAACCACAACCGCCTTCAGCCCCCTCTTTTAGGCTCTTTTGTTTTCCCTCTCCTCCACAGATTTGTAATATTAATATACAGTTACCACTAAAACTACAATGCCTTCAGCCCCCTCATTTTAGCGCTCTCTTGTTTTTCCCTCTCCTCCCAGATTTGTAATATTAATATACAGTTACCACTAAAACCACAACCGCCTTCAGCCCCCTCTTTTAGTGCTCTTTTGTTTTTCCCTCTCCTCCACAGATTGTAATATTAATATACAGTTACCACTAAAACACAACCGCCTTCAGCCCCCTTTTAGGCTCTTTTGTTTTCCCTCTCCTCCGCAGATTTGTAATATTAATATACAGTTACCACTAAAACCACAACCGCCTTCAGCCCCCTCTTTTAGTGCTCTTTTGGTTTTCCCTCTCCTCCCAGATTTGTAATATTAATATACAGTTACCACTAAAACACAACGCCTTCAGCCCCCTCATTTTAGCGCTCTTTGTTTTCCCTCTCCTCCACAGATTTGTAATATTAATATACAGTTACCACTAAAACCACAACCGCCTTCAGCCCCCTCATTTTAGTGCTCTTTTGGTTTTCCCTCTCCTCCGCAGATTTGTAATATTAATTACAGTTACCACTAAAACTACAATTGCCTTCAGCCCCCTCATTTTAGCGCTCTTTGTTTTCCCTCTCCTCCCAGATTTGTAATATTAATATACAGTTACCACTAAAACCACAACCGCCTTCAGCCCCCTCTTTTAGGCTCTTTTGGTTTTCCCTCTCCTCCACAGATTTGTAATATTAATATACAGTTACCACTAAAACCACAACCGCCTTCAGCCCCCTCATTTTAGGCTCTTTTGGTTTTCCCTCTCCTCCGCAGATTTGTAGTATTAATAGACAGTTACCACTAAAACCACAACCGCCTTCAGCCCCCTCGTTTTAGCGCTCTTTTGGTTTTCCCTCTCCTTCCAGTACTCGTAATAACAGTTACTCCTAGCAACTCCATTGTCTTCAGCCTCCTCGTTGCACAGCTGCCCCCCCTCAGGCGGAATGAGGCCCCCCCCTCAGCCCTCCCCCCTCAGCCCTTCGCCCCCGCCCCCTCCCAAGGAAGCCGCGGGGGTCGCGCTTCGGGCTGCTCTGGGGAGGCACGCGGGGCAGAACCAACGGCTCCGAAGTCGGAACGTGAAGGGAAGCCGGTGCGCCTGCGCAGAGCAAAACGAGCCCCTCCGTCTCCGTGAGGAGCCCAGGCTCACCGTCCAGTTCTGGCCAGGCAGCCCCGGGGAAGGCCAACGAGGCCGCGAGGGAGGAGGAAGCGGCGACGGAGGAGCCCGAGGTGGGAGAGGCTTGTTCTGCTCTGGAAGACTGTCCTCCCCCGTCCTGCCCCGCCTTCCCTCCCTCGGCGGCCTTGCTCTTCCTCTCCGGGGGCCCCAGTCCCCCCACCTTCGGCCTCTGTCTCGGGGGCGGAGGCGGGGAGGCCCAGAGGATCCCCCTCCTCTGGCGGGTCCGTCTCCTTGGGAGGAGGTCGAGGGAAACACGGGGCGGGGGAAGGCTTTCTTCCCTTCGGGTCTCCTTCGCCGGGAGGGGGGAGGCGGAGGGCGGGGGGGCTCCTGGTGGAGAAGGTGGCGCCCCCAAAACACCCTTCCGGGCCAGGAGGGGGGTCTCCAGGTACCTGAGCCGGGGTGTCCTGGAAGGCTTTTGTGTGTGGGGGGGTTCCTGCCTCAGTCCTTCTTTCCTTTTCCTTTCATGGGCCATTTCCGCACTATACTGTTATAGTGCTATTATTCTGGGGTTTGTAGTTTCTCTAAACTTTAGAATTGTCAGCCAGAGAGCTCTTGGGCCTTAGTAAACTACAAGCCCCAGAATTCCACAGGACGTTGAAAGTGGAATAATAGCACTATAGCAGTGTAGTGCGGAAATGGCCGTGGCAGGGGGGCTGGGGGGGTGTTAGCCCCAGGAGCCCAAAGGACTTGGCCCACCTCACAGACCAGGCCCTTGGGGGGCGTTTTCTCTAGGTGGCAAAATGTCTCAGCCTCCTCTATTCAACCCCCCCCCACTCCCCAGTTCTTCCTCCAGATGCTGACTCTTTGTCCCAAAATTGGTGAGGAGAGCACGACGAGACAACAGTCTGAAGGGCCTCTGAACGGAGGACGGAGGGGAGATTCACTGGCCATCTCTAGGATTTGGCTTCCATGACTGCATGGCCGGTACTAAATGGTAAGCTTGTGCTTCTTACGGGGACGTTTAGCTTTTTTATTGTGGACAAGCAGCCTTATTTCCTTAACGTGTCCTTAACATTCTACCTTCAGGACCTTAAATTTTTCCAAACAGCTATCAAAATCGCAGCCTTTAACGTGGCGGCATGGCCAGAAGTGGATAGAAAGCTTGTGCGTCTTACACAGACATTTGACTTTTTTTTAATTTTCTTATTTCCTTAACATTTTGGTTTATATCTAAACAGCAACCTGTAAGGTGACATGTGCGGCTCCCCCAGGAGGGGAATGGGGAGTATCTCAGGAGGAAGGGCTGGGGGGAGGCACTGCCACTGTGGACCGCTGGCATCTCTTGCCTGAGGGAGGGGTCTCGTTCTGCCTCAGAGTAGGGACGGTTGAGCAATAAGATCACTAAAGATAGTAGTACTGTATTGATTTGAGAGTGTTCCTGCGTGGCAGGGGGTTGGACTGGATGGCCTGTGTGGTCTCTTCCAACTCTGAATTTCTATGATTCTATGATTTTATGAAATCATTGCAGGAGAGTGAAAAATAAGATATCAAGAAAAGAGGAATTATGAAGGCAAGCTAGATGTGAAACAGAAAAAAGACATTAGCAGAATCCATTTGGGGGATCATTAGCAGAATTCATTTGGGGGATCATGGCAGCTGTGGGGCCCCACACTCTGAGGCTTCTGAAAAGAAGGATTTTGTCCTGGGCAGGCATTTGCTCTGTTCTGGCAAGGCAGCTCTTGGCTGTGGAGGATGCAGACTGAATCTGCTAAGGCAGTGTAAAAATGAGTGAGAAGCATTCTGTTCTTTTAAAGCCGCTAAATATAAAATATAATATACAGTCGTATGACAAACATGACATCATATGTTAAATACAGCATTATATTGTTTGTATTATATACAGCGTGTACACAGTGTGGAACAAAAGGTAGTACTGAATGTAAAAAGCTTAGTAGCATAGTGTACTAGACTCAGAGCTTGCTTTTTAGTGGATATGATTTCAACTCTTGATAGTTCAAATTTATATTCAGCATTTAAAATACAAATAGCATGACAAATACAATATATTAAATGTGACATTTTCTGTACATGGCAAAATGTCACAGTGCCCCCCCCCATTGCACCTCCCTCCTCAGTTTTCCACACAGATGCTGACTGGACTGGCAATTGAATCTTTGTTCCAAAATTGGTGACAAAACAATTGCCTAAAAGCCCCATGAGGGGAGGATGGATGTGAGATTTCACTGGCCATCTCAAGGTTCTGGTTTCTGTGGTTGCCTGGCCACAACTAGATGGTAAGCTTGTGCTTCTTACGTAGACATTTGAATCTTTTGCTGAGTACATACATATTTACTTCCTGAACATTCTGGCTTCAGGGCCCTAAATTTATCAATATACCAACACAGCAGCCTTTAACAGGACACCTGCAGCTCTCCCAGAAGGTGAAGAGGGGGGACAACTTAGAAGGAACAGGTGGGGCTGCCACAGCTGACTTCTGGCATCTCTCTTGCTTGAAGCAGGGGTCTAATTCAGCTTCAGAGCGGGGCCAGCTGTGTAATGAGGAGGCTAAAGACAGTAGTATCTGTAATTGTTATTGTTATGAATTTTTGAGGAGATTGAAAAATAAAACAGCAGGAAAAGAGGAATTAAGGCAAGCAGAGTCCAACCCAGGAATCAAGGTTGCAGTGGGGCCCATCATTCTGAGGTTCCCAGGAAGCTGGATTTTGTCCTCAGCAGACATTTGCTCTGTTCTGGCAAGAGGGGGTCTTGGCCACGTTGGTTGTACGTAGAACCTCCACCTGCTTAAAGCACTGTATTGGAGAAAGTGAATGAAAAGTGTTCAGTTGTTTTTAAACTGCTGAGTGTAAAATATATATAATAATATGAAAACCATGATGTGATATGTTAAAGATATGTAACATTGTTTGTATTATTTGAAGTATGGAATATAAAAGTAGTACTGAACCTAAAAGGCTTAGGGGTGCCGTGTACTGGTCTTAGGGCTTCCTTTTTAATGTATATGATTTCAGCTCTTGATAGTTTAAATCATATTTCTACTGCTAAATATAGAATACAGCCAAGTAAATATAATGTGTCAAATATAATATAGTAAAAAAAATAAGAATGAAAACGATAGCACATATTTGTATAATAAGGGAAATGTGTATGTGCGTTACTTATGTTTAGGTTTCATTAGTACAAATGCTGGTTATTGGTTTTGAACAGCTGGATAATGAATAATTGAAAGTTGCCTGAACCAAGTGAAAGTCTGAATTGAAGCAAGGTCATGTCATGTGATAGAGGCTTATGGAGAATGGGAGAGTGATGGAAGGTATTGTGGGAGGATGAGACTGGTGTGGGTGTGGGTGAGGAATGGAGGTGAGATGGCTCAGTGGAAGGCTGAGAGAGGAAAGGTGGGGCTGGGAAATGGCTAGAGATAAGCAAAAGAGGTTGATGCAGCCTCTTCTGAATCTCATGGACACAAGGCCTTGCTTGCTGACTCAGATGGAAAAACCTCTCCAACTCTCTTGTCACAGGGTTGGGACCTAGTTAGAATTGTCGTATTTCTTCTTGCCAATGTATTAGAGTAATTCTTAACACAGCAATGTCTTGGCTTTACAGAGTTTTAGGAGTTCTCTTCCCCTGAGACAAGAGAGGGTGAAGGATCAACTTGGATACCATTGGATGCTTCATTGGATACCAGTTCAACAATGCATAAACCACACTCAACTGGAACTGAAGCAGGAAGAGGCTCTGATGGCATGAGTGTGGAGAGCAATGGAAAATTGTGTGAAAAGATGATACAGAAGTTTCTTAGCAGAGACATGGGTAGCTTAGAGACTCAGCGTCAGCACTTCAGGCAGTTCTCCTACAAAGAGGACAAAGGCCCCCAAGAGGTTTGCAGACACCTCCACGATCTCTGCCACCAGTGGCTGAAGCCCAAGGAACGGACCAAAAATCAGATCCTGGACCTGGTGATCCTGGAGCAGTTCCTGAGCATCCTGCCCCGAGAGGTGGAGAGCTGGGTCAGGGAATGTGGGGCAGAGAGCTGTTCCCAGGCGGTGGCCCTGGTGGAAGATTTTCTTCTGAGTCAGGCCAAGAACAGGGATCAGGAAGAACAGGTTAGAACATTTCATCTTGGGGTCTCTATCTGAGACTGATTAATTTATTGTATGTTATCTTCTGCCTGTCTCCCAAGATGGGATGCAAAGTGAGGAATAATCAGGACCTACGCTCACTGCCCTATTCCCACCCACTCTGCCCCTACTGCTGCCACTGCCAACTCTGTTGGTCTTCTGTTGAAATGTGGTGCCTCAGAAGTGGCTTTGTAGCCAAGTTTGGCTGGGGCAGGGGGACATGGACCTTGTTTCAACATGGAATCTCCATCTGAAAAGTAGCATTCTTTGGTTAAATATGCTCCCTGTGACCCGTGTTGTCAAAGGACGGTCAAGATTTCCTTGCTGCCCCTGGCCCACAACCAGATTTCTCAGTGTGGTTTCTACAGTGGTAGTGTGTTGCTCTCATTTGGTTTGGAGTGGATTGTGCTCGCATCCATACCCAAAGGTCTCTCTTTCCCTGAGGATTAAAGATGGTGCAGTTGCTAATCTTTTTCTTGTGATGCTTGTGCACAGACTTCCCAAATCTGTTTTTAAAATCATTTTTTAATCCTTCTCGACAATGAATTTGGAATTCTTGCTACTCTTATAGGCTAAAAATTGCCATGTGAAGCTTCAGTCTGACTGCTCTTCATCAGCGGGGTCTCCCTCAGACACCACATGGAGTCGACAGCAATGGGAGATAAAGCAGGAGGTTGAGAGAGATGCCTCTTTGCAAGGTAAGAATGAACCCTCTGTGTTGTATGTATGTGCCTTTCAGTCACCTGCTGATATATAGTGATCCCATAAATTTCTTAGGCAAGGTGTACTCAGAGGTGATTTTTCCATTTCCCTTTCCCGTCTGAAGTATTGCATACAGCACCTGGTATTTGTTGGTGGTTTCCCATTCAGGTCCCTAACCAGAGCTGACACTGCTTAACTTTGAAGATCAGGTGTGATCTTGTGCCTTTAGGGTGGAACCCAGAGAACCTCTCTGGGTGTAATTGTCTTAGAATCATAGAGTCAGAATAGACTACAGTGGCCATCAAGTCCAACCCCCTGCTATGCAGGAGCACACACTCAAAAGAACTTCAGCTGGTGGCCACCCAGCCTCTGTTTAAAAACCTCCAAGGAAGGTGATTCCACTACACTCTGAGGCAGCATATTTCATTGTCAGATGGACCATTGGAAAGTTCTTCCTGATGTTTAGGTGAAATCTCTTTTCCTGTAGTTTGAATCTATTGCTTCTTTCCTAGTCTGTGGAGCAGCAGAAAATAAGCCTGCTCCATCTTCAACATGACATCCCTTCAGCTATTTAAACATGGCTATCATGTCTCTCTTAACCTTCTTTTCATCGGGCTAAACGTGCCTAGTTCCTTAAGCTAAGTCTTAGAGTGTTATGCATGCATACGTTCCCTTCTTTCTTCACAGGAGTCCACAATCCCACCACCACAGAAAAGGTAAGTGACGTGGTGGGTTACTCTGTTATATGCTGTCATTATTCTAGGTTTTTCCTGAAATAGGTAGTTTACTTTCTTTAGTGTAACTTCTTGCCCTTTTCTTCCTGTAAATATACTGCTATCTGCCGTTGTTCTCTGGGACTGAAGACCTTGGTCCTCTCTACCTCACTATGTGATCCTCACAACAACACTGCGAGGTAGGTTAGGCTAAGAGAAAGTTGCTGCCCAATGTTCTGCAATGAATTTCGTGACTCTGGAGCAGCTAGAACTAGAATGTTGTAAGCCTGATTGTCCAGCACGCTAGACAGTGGACCAAACTGACCTATAGATTTTACTGGGATGCAAAATGCTACTGTGTTCAAAGGCGTGACTTCCTTATAAGATTCTTTTTAGGATTGTAATTGTAGCCTCTGAGAGAAGCCTATGTGATTGACTCCCTGCCCCCTTGGTTCTACCCACAGGTGCTGGAATGATGCCACCAGGAAGTACTCAGTTGCCTCTTCTTCTTTGCAGTGGAGAGGAACCTGATCAGGTAAGGAGAAGGAGTACTGGGAGAAGAGGACTGGATTGGCCTGGGTGTCCCCAGTTCTGGGCTCACATCCCCGGTAGCACTCACTGAGAATTTTGTTTCCATTTGCTTGTTTTTTTTTCTTGAATGACAGAAGTCTCATAAATTTCTTCTGCTTCTTAATGGAAGGAAATGAAGCTTTAAAAAATATGTATATGGGAGATACCTAAACCCTGTCCCAGGGGTTTGAGCACTTAACTCTTAAAAGCTGTGTTGGAGTCATAGAATCACTCTTCAAAGGCCTGGTTGGAATCCCTGTGTGATCTGCCAGCCTAGTCTTGAGTTTGACCTGATATCCTTATTCTGTGATATTTTTTTTCTTGACTACTAACGAAGGGGAATGAATAGATCTTCCCATCCTTTCTCCTTGGACCCAAACAAACGTCTCTCCTTCTGTTTACTCCTAGCAAAGAGTAAGGAAGGCACTATTAAGCCAGACTGACAGCACATCTAGTCCAGCATTGTTATTGTTATCATCATCATCATCACTATATTTGTTTATATCTGCCTTTTTCCTTATTTCTGACTGAGACCAGCTCACAACAGCTTAAAGAATACATACGTAAAAATTCAAAAGGTAAAAAGAGATAAAATTATTACAAAATGTAAACAACAGTTAAAACAGAAACCATTAAACACACACTTGTACAGCCCAATACAGCAAATAGTACAATTCATCCTGAAATGTGTGTATAGGTGGGGTGGCCTTGTACAGTCAGTCCCAAAATGCCTGATGAAAGAGAAAAGACTTTACTTGTTTGCAGAAAGAAAGTAGGGAGGGTGCCAGCTGGACTTCTCTGTGAAGTTAATTACGGAGCCTGAGGGCTGCCACTGGCAAGGCCCTCTCCCATGTTCTAAACCAGATGCGCCAGTGAGGGAGGTCGAGTCTGAGGAAAGGGCCCCCTCAGCTGATCTCAAAGTGTGGGCAGGCTCATGTAGCAGAATGCAGGCCTTCAGATAATCTGGACATGAACTATATAGGGCTTTTTAGGTCAAAACCAGCACTTTGAATTGGTCCCAGGAACAGACAAGAAGCCAGTGGAGCTGTTGCAAGAAGGGAGTTGTGGGCTCCCTCTTACATCTGGCTGCAGCTTTTTGGACCAGTTGAAGTTTCCAAACATTCTTCAAAAGCAGGACCCATGTAGAGCGTTTTACAGTAATCCAACCAGGATGTAACTAAGGCACGTGCCAATTGAGGCATGTTTCCCACTGTGACCAACCAGAAGCCTCTAGGAAGCTGTGGAGGGGCCAGGCCTGTTTTCCTTCTCCCTGTCTGGAGTAGCAGCTTCCCTTTCAGACTGTTATAGCACCACCCTTTGTTATATAACCTCTGCTTTCCCCTTTTAAATTCATCACCTTAGTGAATAAGGGGTAAAGCCTCTCTTTTATTCAGAAAGATTTGATAATCTGCAGTAGCGTATTTGTGTAAAATTAGAACTGATGAAAAGTACTTTGCTGAGTTAGAAACTATAAGAATATGGTATGTTTCTTTATTAAAATAAACAACAGGAAAAAGGTATTGGGTGTCATAAATAATTCATAAGTCATAAGTAATGTTAAAATGAGCACTTTGAATTGCAGTAATCCAGCCAGGATGTGACTAAGGCATGTGTGAATTAAGGCATAGTCCCCACTGTAACCAATTGGAAGCCCTCTAGGAAGCTAATAAGCCAGGCATGGAAGCCGCAGCCCTTTCCTGCTCTTCTTCTCCAGCACCCTGGTATTCAAGAGTCATGGTGTCGCTACTAATGAATCTCTCTAATAGTCAGCATGAAGGTTTAAATTTTCCATTTAAGGCCTCTTGCATTTAGTTTCTTGATAGGTTTTATGTGAGCTGTGAAAGGTAATTTTTTTTCTCCCCCAGGGCCCCATCACCTTTGAGGATGTGGCTGTCCATTTCTCCCCAGAGGAGTGGGCTCTTCTGGTTCCTGATCAGAGAGCCCTGCATGCAGAGGTCATGGAGGAGATCCATGGGATGGTGGCCTCTCTTGGTAAGGCTCCCTCACTGATGGAAATTTTTGTTTTCAAATGAAATCATCACAATCTCCATAAGAACTTTCAGTGGGAGCAGGAGCCTCAATCCTCCCAGTCACTGGGGGCTCCTTAAGGCAGGACTCAGGAACTAGTGTCCCGCATGACTTTTTTTTTTTTTTTTAGTAGCACAGGAAAATTAACTTTAATAATCCAGAAAAGGATTAATTGTTCTTTTAAAAATCTAAGGTATGTTATTACTGCATTCTCTGACTTTTTTTTTTGTTAACCTTTCAGGTTTTTTTAGATAAAAGAACCCAATCATGTATACAATAACACTAAAACAGTACAGAAGAATACATAAAAACACACAAATTAAACTATACAACAATACATTATGAAAGAAAAGATCACATAACAAATACTTTAAAAGGAGCTCCAAGATGACTACGAGAAACTAAAAAATGATTCCCAGCCTTGTTGCAAATATCTCCTAGTCAATACTTGTCCTGAACCATTAAATCATTACTTACAATTTAAGTTAGCTTTGTCACTTATAATCTTACTTTTTCAGTATATGCATAAGATTATAAATTATGAGTAACATACTGAGTTAATAAAAATGATGATTATTGTTAATAAAGTAGAGTCCGTTATCCCCTCGTTATCCGACCATCCGGATTAACCAACGTCGCAATGGCCTGAGGGCATGGCTGTGGGCATTTCCGCCCCCAGACACACCCCGACATGCCCCCAGGCCTCCCCCGACACTGCCCCGACACGCCCCCAAAATGGCGGCCACCACGGGTCCGGGTAATCCGACCCTTTCAGGTTATCCGACACTGCGGCCGCCCGTTTGGGTCGGATAACCAGGACTCTATTGTAGTACAGAATTACTGTCATTATTCTATTATTTTAGATTTAAATAATTCTAAACATTGATATCATACCTTATAACCGAAATACTAGTATCATAATATTTAAACCATAAATATTAATGGTGCACAATAGTAAACAGAGTAATAGTTAATTCTTATAAATTGTTAATAAATCTTAAACATTGTTACTAAAACAATATATTGTAGGTATTAAAGATACCCAAAAATGGGAGAAGGTGAAAAGATTTATATGATCTGAGGAGAAGGCAGCATTTTCTAGAGGGGAAATGGGTAGTTTAAATGTCTGGATAAGGTATAAAGATCTGATAAAGGAAGAGGAGGGCAGCTGAAATATTAAACAAATGCAATGTTTAAATCAAGAAGAGTATAAACTAGCATATTGTCAACTGAGGGAAAGATTTAAAGAGGATAAGGAAAGATTCAACTTTGAAGAAAACCCATCTGAATTTGAAATATTGTTGTTTTTATGATACTCACCTGATTTCTATGATGTGTAAATTATTACTAAGAATTAATACCAAAGGACAAGCAGATAAAAGAATGTGTGATATATTGGGCCCACCGGTTAGGATATGATATTGAATTGAATCAATGGGAAGAAATTTGGGTTAAGGGGCTAATACAATAATGGGGTAATACAATAAGAAGCCAATATAAATAGTACTTAGAACTGAATTATTTTAAAAATTTATACTATATAATGACCTCAGGGAAAATTTTTATAAAATGATGTTCAAATGGTATTTAACTCCCACTAAATTAGCTAAAATGTACAAAGGAGTAAATAGTTAATGGTGGTAATGTAAGCATCATGTTGGGACTTTTTATCACTTATGGTGGCAATGTGAAAAGGCAAAGAAATTTTGGTTATGAATATGCAATCGTATGTAATCATATGTAAAAAATTAAAAATACAAATAGTATTTAGAGCTGAATTATTTTAAAAATGATAGATATGAATATAATGAAGAAAGAAGGCATAGATATATGTGTTGCTTGGTAAGGAAAGAGTTAAGACTCCTTGCTTGGTACCTTCTCTGTTGGAGCAGAAAAATCCAGCTTTAACTGGACATGTGGGGAGAAAACTGGAGGTTGGGCAACAGAAATAAATGGGAGAGAAAGTTGGCAAAATAGCTTGTAGAAAAGTAAATACTTAGCCACAGAAAAGGCAAAGAGTAGTACATAATGGAACAAAAGACATCCATTTTCCCAGAGGGAACAGTACCATCAAAAAACAGGCATGGTGAGGAGATATGTGGTCTGTGGAGCCCTTTTACTCACCCTGCCTCAGAGGCTCACAACAGTCAAACAGTTTTTATCTTTAATGATAGATGTAAAAAAGAATAACAATGTCTATTCTTTCCCCCATAGTTATGTTGTTTTTAGATTCATGCCAATTCAGTTACTATCCAAGTCTCTTGTTACAGCCTTTTCCTCTTACAATTAGGAATGATAGTTTTCTGTTCTTCTCTTTCTTCCCAGCAGATAATTGGAGAAAGAGAAATGCATGTGCCACACATGAGAAGGCTTTTGGGCACAAATGGGAGCTTGCCAGATACCAGGAAACCCACATACAAGAGGAAAGTTCTACCAGAGAGAAGCTCTTAAAGTGCAACACATGTGGGAAACATTTTGCACCCAAAAGACGGTGCTTGTGCTTCACAAGAGGCACCATGCTGGAAAAAAATATTTTAGATGTAAAGTCTCAGGGAAAGGTTTTACTTACAAATTGCACCATCTGAGGCATCAGGCAGTTAGGAAGGGAAAGAAGATACACAAATGCCAGGAATGTGGCAAACACTTTTCTTGCAGATCAACATTAGTGGTTCATCAGAGGATCCACACAGGAGAGAAACCATACAAATGCCTGGATTGTGGGAAATGTTTTGCTCAGAATTACAGCCTTGTGCAGCTCAAGGGAATCCACACAGGGGAGAAACTGTACAAATGCCTGGAGTGTGGGAACTACTTTTCTACAAATTCATACCTTGTCTGTCACCAGAGACTCCACACAGGAGAGAAACCATACAGATGCCAGGAGTGTGGGAAATCTTTTATTCAAAGTTCACACCTTGTGAGCCACCAGAGACTTCACAGAGGAGAGAAACCATACACATGCCAGGAATGTGAAAAATGTTTTCGTGACAGTTCATATTTTGTGAGGCACAAGATAGTCCAGACAGGAGAGAAATCTTACAAATGCCAGGAGTGTGGGAAATGTTATGCTAAAAATTCATGCCTTGTGATTCACAACAGAGTCCACACAGGAGAGAAACCATATGGATTCCAAGAATGTGGGAAATGTTTTGCTCATAGTTCAAGCCTCTCAAAGCACAAGAAAATCCACCAGGAGAGAAACCATGTAAATGCCAGAAGTGTGGAAAGTGTTTTGCTCGGAATGAACACCTGGTCAGCCACCAAAGACTCCACACGGGAGAGAAACCGTACAGCTGCCAGGAGTGTGGGAAATGTTTTGCTCATAGTTCAAGCCTCTCAAAGCACAAGAAAATCCACACAGGAGAGAAACCATGTAAATGCCAGAAGTGTGGAAAGTGTTTTGCTCGGAATGAACACCTGGTCAGCCACCAAAGACTCCACACGGGAGAGAAACCGTACAAACTGCCAGGAGTGTGGGAAATGTTTTGCTCATAATTCAGGCCTCTCAAAGCACAAGAAAATCCACACAGGAGAGAAACCATGTAAATGCCAGAAGTGTGGAAAGCTTTTGCTCGGAATGAACACCTGGTCAGCCACCAAAGACTCCACACGGGAGAGAAACCGTACAAATGCCAGGAGTGTGGGAAATGTTTTGCTCATAATTCAGGCCTCTCAAAGCACAAGAAAATCCACACAGGAGAGAAACCATGTAAATGCCAGAAGTGTGGAAAGCGTTTTGCTCGGAATGAACACCTGGTCAGTCACCAAAGACTCCACACGGGAGAGAAACCGTACAAATGCCAGGAGTGTGGGAAATGTTTTGCTCATAATTCAGGCCTCTCAAAGCACAAGAAAATCCACACAGGAGAGAAACCATGTAAATGCCAGAAGTGTGGAAAGCGTTTTGCTCGGAATGAACACCTGGTCGGGCACCAAAGACTCCGCACAGGAGAGAAACCGTACAAATGCCAGGAGTGTGGGAAATGTTTTGCTCAGTATTCATACCTCTTGAAGCACAAAAGAGTTCACATAAGGGAGAAACCATATAAATGCTAGGAGTATGGGAAATGTTTTGCTCCAGTGTTGTGCAGCACAAGAGAGTTTGCACAGGAGAAAAACTGTACAAATGCCACAAGTGTGGGAAATGTTTTATTTAGAGTTCACACCTTCTGAAGCACTGGAGACTTCACATGGGAAAGAAATCATACAAATGCCAGTTGTGAGAGAAATGTTTTGCTTCGAATGAATACCTTCTCAGCTATCAGGGGATCCATATAGGAGAGAAACTATAAGAATGGCAGGAGTGTGGAAAATGAAATTCAGTGGTAGGAGTTGAACAGTATGGCTTTGTTGTTGCAGAAGCTAGCAGAAGAATAGGTGGAAAAAACTCAAAGAGCTGGAGTTGGGGACTATTGGAAGAAGAAGGAAAACATGAGCACTGGTTTGGAAGAAAAAGAGGTTGAGAAATTGTTAATGCTCAGACAGCTGTAGGTCTCCCAAAATGTTAGAACCTTTGATTCTGTCACCCACCCACCCACATCTCTTTTTGACTTTTCCTATTTTCTTTGTTTCTTAATTTTAATTGTTTTGTATAATATTATAAAATGTTATCATGTTGTATACTATTGATTAAGTCTGTTATAGGGTAATTGCTAATTTCATGTAATTTTTCCCCCAAAATGTGATATATATTTTCTAAAAACAATAATGGATGAAAAAATAAAGGAATGACCCTAAAAAGGAGGAGGCCAGGTGGGCATTGCTGGTGTGGGATTGAAATGGAGGCGGGAGGGAATCTGGTATGAAATTCGAGGTGCCGGGTCCTCCAGACCAGACAATCTCTTCCCTGTCGTGCCTCGTTCCCAGGACACAGGTTCAGAAATAGAATGATGAGGGGGCTTGCCAATTCAGCGAGTTCAGCGACAGCGAGGGAAAAGAACAGAAGGACTGCCAGTTCTTGAAAGAGACACTCCCCAGCATCTACAGCACACAGAGAGAGACTCCCCAATACTGACAGGAGTTGAATGCAGACGTCAAAGGGAAAATTTGTGGTGCTCAAAGTGGCTCCTCAGTCAGGCAACAGCTGAGGAGGACTGTCGGACCATACATATCTTAAGAATTCCTTGCTGACAACTAATCTTTCTGGAGGAAGAGACCTTGGCTCTTGCTTTTTTTGTTGACCACACTACCAAACACCCCCTTGATTTGACACCCTGCTGACTGTTTGAAGCTGAGAATGTAATTCCCTAACTGACAAGCTCCAGTGAATGCTAATGTTTCTTTGCCTAATAAATTCTGTTTAAAAACTCTGACCCCTAGCTGGCCTCGTAAACAGGAGGTGCCTCCTTAGTCAGCACAATCAGGTTCTCATTTGCCTTTTCTTTTTTCTTCTTCTTCCTGTCTTCCCCCGGTTGTGACCTTGGCTGCATTTCTTTCCTTTGGGGATCAGGGCATTTTCCACACTACACTGTTATACTGCTATTATCCCATTTCCAATATCCTGTGGAATTCCAGGGTCTGAAGTTTCCTGAGGCCTAAGAGCTCTCTGGCTGAGAATTCTAAATGCCCCTCCCTAAACTGCAAACCCCAGGCTTCCATAGGATGTTGAAAGTGGAATAATAGCACTATAACAGTGTAGTGTAGAAACACCCTCAGTCCCCAACATTCTGCACTCGAGTAATGGGGAAGCCTGACTTTTGTTCCTCTCAAGAGTAGATCAATAGACTTAGTGAGATTTCGCTATGTGCTGAGTTACCCTTCAAGAGTTATTTCCTTGGGTTTCTACCACCTGTGACTGACTGGGATGATTCAGACCATGGAGGCCTCATGGAGAAAGAGGCGGACCAGGACTGCAGGGGAGGGCAGATTGGCAGGCCTCTTGGAGTGTGAGGATGTCAAGGAGCAACAGGTTAATAGGACTCCCGGCAGAAAAATGGCCCAGTCCCTCCCCTAGGCAAAAGATGCAGTCCCCATGCAGCTGATCTGGCATGTCCTGAAAGGTGTTCAGTTCCTGCATTGGCTCTTTTTCCCTTGGTAGGGAGGGAAAAGTGGGGAGATGTCCTCTTTGCATTTTCGGCCTCAGGGGCCAAAAGGGCATAGTCAGCTTTGAAGACTAGGCATTTGGGTGGCATTTTCTGTACCTGACAACATGTCATAACTCTGAGCCCCCCCCACTCCCCAGTTCATCTCACAGCATCAGGTCAGCATAGCTCTCCCTGCCATGCTTTTAGCTAGCTTCCTTGCTTTGATGCTTTATTGGGTTCTACTGTGTTTTGGGGTTTGATGGGATCAGCGTAGAAACTCTGTGCTGGGAACAGGGAAATGTTAATTTAACAAACTGATAAAGAGTACAGGCACAGGCAGACAGACTCAGCTACAAGGTCAAAGTGTTGACAAGAGGAATGAGAAAGTAGGAGGGGGACAGAATAGCCTGGGAAAGGAAATGTTATGATTAGCTATCAAATAGAATGCTAGAATTCTAGCATGCAAATCCAATGCTGCTTTAGTCCTGGCAGTTGTCAAAGTGCACAGTAGTTTCTTTGATGATCCTGAATAAAGCTTAAAAACCTCAAAGCTCAATTCTTTGAACTCAAGGCAATCCTGTACATCACACACACATACTGGGAGGGAATGGATGGAAGATTTCACCAGCCATCTCTAGGAGGCCACTGTCACCATCTCTGGCTACCTGCCATTAGGTGACTGATTGCATAATGTACATTTCATTTTTAAAAAGAGTTTATTTTTACAGTGTCACCATGTTACAGTATCAACAATATAATAACTATTATAGAATCATAGTTGGAAGAGACCACAGGGGCCATCGAGTCCAACCGCCTGCTATGCAGGAACACCTATCAAAGCATTCCCAACAGATGACCATCCAGCCTCTGCTTAAAAACTTCCAAAGAAGGAGACTCAACCACACTCCGAGGCAGCATATTCCACTGCCGGACAGCTCTGACCATCAGGAATTTCTTCCTGAGGTTCAAGTGGAATCTCCTTTTGTGAAGCTTGAATCCATTGCTCCTTGTCCTAGCCTCTGGAGTGGTAGAGAACAAGCCTGCTCCCTCCTCAACATGACATCCCTTCAAATATTTAAACATGGCTATCATGTCCCCTCTTAACCTTCTCTTCTGCAGACTAAGCATACCCAGCTTCATAAGGTGTTCTTCATAGGGCATGGCTTCCAGACCCTTCACCATTTTGGTCACCCTCCTCTGCACACATTCCAGCTTGTCGACATCCTTCTTGAATTGAGGTGCCCAGAACTGGACACAGTATTCGAAATGAGGCCTAACCAATGCAGAATAGAGTGGTACCATTACATCCGTCAATCTAGACACCCTATTCCTATTGATGCAACCAAGAATCGCGTTGGTTTTCTTGGCTGCCACATCACACTGCTAACTCATGTTCAGCTTGTGATCTACCAAGACTCCTAGATCCTTTTCACACGTACTGTTATCCAGCGACACGCCCCCCCCCATCCTAAACTTGTGACTTTCATTTTTTCTGCCCAAGTGCAGGACTCTACATTTCTCTCTGTTGAAATTAATTAATTAATTTGTTAGCTTTGGCCCATCTCTCCAATCTGTCAAGGTCGTATTGAAATTTGATCCTATCCTCTGGTGTGTTAGCAACCCCTCCCAGTTTAGTATCATCTGCAAATTTGATCAGCCTGCCCTCCACTCCTTCATCCAAGTCATTGATGAAGACGTTGAATACCACCAGGCCCAGGACAGAACCCTGTGGCACCCCACTAGTCACTTCTCTCCAGGATTAAAAGCAGCCATTGGTGATCACCCTTTGGGTTCAGTCGGTCAACCAATTACAAATCCACCTAACAGTAGCCCTGTACAGCCCACTAGTGTCTTTGCAAGAATGTCATGTGGAACTTTGTCAAAGGCCTTACTAAGGTCAAGATATGCTACATCTACAGCATTCCCTTTGCCTATCAAGCTTGTGTAACCCTATCACAAAAAGATATAAGATTATATTAATAAAGTCTTAAGTAAACATGCTAAAGTATAGAGAATGTATAAAGGAGAAAATTACTGAAATGCAAACTAATAATAGAAAGCTTAATTGACCCTGTAGATAAGTGTCTATAGATAAGAAGAAAAAAACCTTCCTTCCCTAGCAGTATTGAGTGTTTTGTAATGATTATCTTCTCCCGAAACATGAGTAGTCTTACCAAAATCTCTACAGTGAAGTAAATCATTAGTCACCAGTAAGGTAGAATTATAGTTAGTAAATAAGAGTCTAGACTTATTCCTCAAAATCTGCTATTGATAATTTCTTTCATCTAGATTCCCACTTATCCACTCTTGTCTGAATTGAACATATTTGCCATCTAATAACATTTTTAATTTATCCATCTCTGCCAGTTTATAAAGTCTAAAAATCCAGTCATCAACCGAGGGGATGTAGGCATCCCTCCATCTCTTGGCAAAGGTTTTTCTGGCAGCATAAATCATATATCACAAGATTCTCCAGTGTTTATTTCCTATTTTAGAATCAATCTTATTAAAAATATTAAAACATTTCCAGCAACATAGAGAAACAGCATTAAGAGTTTTTGTAAAATGTTCATGAACTTCTTTTCAGAACTTCCTTGCCTTGTTGCGCTGCCACTATATATGGGGGTGGGGGAGATCCTTTTTGTTCACATTTCCATTTATTATTGTTTCCAAACTTTGCAACAGCATTAAATGCCATCCATGGAACATCTCAAAATAGTTTTTGTTACCCTGATTTCTGGGGGTCCCGGGAGGGACACCTAAATGACCATACAACAACAACAATTTGGGGAAATTAGTCTAGAGCGCTGCTGGCCTAACGAGAGGCAGGGTAACTTAGCAGGATCTTGTAACCCAATGTTTACGGGATCAGGCCAAGTCAAGAAGCAGAACGTTTTGAAAATACCAATTGTGATCTTTATTAAATACAGGCACACAATGTAAGCAACACACACACACAAGTAACTAAGGAAAATAAAGGTGTGAGATGATAGCGGGATTTTTAGAGGGATTGTTGGTTCGGGTGATACGCCACCTGATCCTGGAGCCTGGAAAGATGATAGAGAGCATTGCTGGGGTTTGGTGAATCTCAGCACGTGGGGCTGAGGGGAAGCTCGCCAAGCAATGCGGCAGCAAGGCGGTCTGGAACTTGCGAGCGATCCGAGGAAAGTCTCAGAATCGGGTTTTTATAGGGTGAATTGTGACTGCAGGCCACGCCTTACTCAGGGAAAACAATGAGTTTTGGGTGCAAGACAATGTCTCCAAAAGGTCACAATTTACCATGATGGAATCAGAGCCGAATTAACAATAGGGTAGCCAGTATGCAAATGCACAACGCTTAGTACAGTTTTGTCAAGTTGCCTGCTCGGGGCAGGGAGCCTTTTGTAAGTAGTGCGCATACATAATATGGTGTTTGCAGGGGAGGTCCCTGAAGTGACGATCTGGCTATGTCTGGCTTGCCTGTATTGTTGGAGAATATTTCAGCATGCAAATGCCGAGCCTAGTTTCGTGCTTGTCCGGGGGCCTCACAAACACGTGGAGCAGGGTGGTGGGAGAGAGCCGAATTGAGATATTAAAATATCGGGCACTATCTCCAAGAAGGCCTAAACCGCAGCAACATTTTCCTTGAAATTTGAGGTTCTTGTGAATCTCTAATTGATATTCCAGGATTTTCCCCATTGATCTAAGTTTATTGGGTGACAATATTCTGAACCCACTTAATCATATTTTCTTTAACAACATCTTGTTCCATTTCAAAATTCAGGATTAATTTGTAGATCTTACCAACTAAGTGAGTTGCTCCAGGTTTGAACAATTTATCAAATTTAACTTCCTTTGGATCTGTCTCCTCAGTTTTATTGCCTGTTCTGAATTTTTCTACCAACATGTCTACGTAAAACCCAATGAATTGTGTAATGCAGTTCTGTTTTTGATTTCAGTTTTCAGAAGTTAAATCTACTAAAAATGATTGCACTGAAAATCCTGCTACAAAGGTTAAGACACAATTAAACTAGCTGTCGTATTAAAACACCAATAATTTAAAACAGCATCAAATCATTCTACAGCATGATTATAAAGAGGAAAATCCATAGTGCCCACAGCAGAGAATGCCTTCTTAAAAACCAAAAAATCTTCCCCCCAAAATATTTAAAGACACACAACAACGACAACAAAAAGCTATTGCTTGTTAAGGAAACCCTCTGACATTCATGGGGTCCCCATAAGCCCACCTGCAACTTGAAGGCTCAGAGACACTTCCAGAAGGAGAGCCTTTATTTATTTATTTTAATATTTTTTATTAAAATATTCAATACTTATAGATACTCAACAGCAATATTTTGTGTTTCACAATTCCCTAAAATACAGTTATATTAGTATCCTTATTTTCTAATATAATACAGTATAGATGAGGATCTGTCTATCTACATTTGAAAAAACGTATGTATTACCTCAAGTCGATCCTTATCTATATTCTAAGTATACAGTTTCAACTTCCTACATTCCCTTGTTTGGTTGATAATTGTCAGCCTTAACATTTCCTCTAAGTCTGTAATTGACAATGATGGCTTGCCTACTATTCAAAAGAAACTTTAAGGTCTCAAATTTTACATGATCCTCGCTTGTTTTTAAGTCCTCATTTCCATTTATCTAAAATTTTGCTTATTGCTTCATCCTAATATAGAAACATCAAAAGTACCCAGCTTTTATTTCAGATAGTTTTTAACTGGAGCCATTTCTCTTTCATTTTTCCCTTGTATTTCTTCCCTTAATGCTAAAGTTAAATTGTCTGGTTTCATAAATTCCATGAGTTTGATTAGCCATTCATCTGTTTCTGGAATAGCACTATTCTTCCAATATCTGGCGTATAGAATTTTAGCCACAGTAACCATATATAGTATTGTCCTCCAGTACCTCGTCATTAACGTCTAATTCATGTAGCATGTTCAGAAGAAAGATTTTGGGGGACAATGGGATATTTATTTGTAAGATTTCGATTATTGTTTTGTGTATATCTTTCCAATATTTTCTTGCTTTAGGACATGACCACCACGTGTGGGAAAAAGTACCATTTTCCTCATTCCACTTCCAGCAATTATTTTGCCTTGTTTTGTAAATTTTATTCAGTTTGACAGGTTCTAGATACTATCAGAAGGATAGCCTTTAAAGGGGAAGGCATGTTACCCTGTGTGTTGAGGGTCCCGGGAGGGGCACCCAAATTACCAAATAAAAAGACAAGTTGGGGGAATTTAGCTGGAGCACTCTCTTGGCTAAACGAGAGGCAGGGTAACATTAGCAAGGATCTTTAACCCTATGTATACAGCGTCAGGTCAGAGAGTGGCTAGACAAGGTTTTCAAAGTAACAATATTTTATTAGAGACAAGAAACACGCAAGACAAGACATAAACTAACTAGCTGAGAAATAGAAACGGAGAGCTTTTCGGGAAAGGCAATACGACACCTGGTCTCGTAGTCCTGGAGAGAAGCGGGGTTCTGGGGAGGAAAGCTCAGTGGGCCTCGCTGAGGGGAGTTCCTTCAGACTACTGGCAGCAAGGCGGGATGGAAGTCCAAAGTAGTCCAAGGAAGTCCCAAAAGTGGGGACTTTTTATAGGGTGGATTTTACCTACAGGCTATGTTATGCTCGGTGAGAACAAAGGAAATTTGTAGTTGGACAAAGGAGTTGGAAGAGGTCAGATTTTGCATGATGGGTTTAGCTCTTAAGTCAATAGCGTGGCCAGCTTGTTAATAGCCTGACATAAGGGGCTTTGTGTCCGAGCCAAGCAGAGCCGGTTTGCAGGGAGGTTTTTCGCTAAAGCAACGGAGAGGCTTAAATTGCCTGCCTGAATGGGGTTTTGGAATGTAAACACATGGAGTAGGGTGGCAGAGAAAGGTCAAGCAAAGGCCAAATTATTTGATATCAAAAGGATATCTAGTACTCTCACCCAACGTATCATAACCGTGATAGCAGGCAGCCCAGCCTCTTGTGGGAAGGAGTTCCCCAGCCTCCTTGGAGCAGCTGCTGAGAAGGAAGAGCCATTTCTGTCAAACAGAAGGAAAGGAAAGGCTCTGCTCTTTCTGTTATTACATATTCTGATAAGGGGAAATGTCATACCTCCACAAGAAGAATTACAATTTTGGAAAGCAGAGTAAGAACAGGTTGCTTACCTGTAACTGTGGTTCTTCGAGTGGTCATCTGTGCCATCATACACTAGGAGCTTTAGCGCCTGCGCGGTAGCGTTCGGAAACTTCTAGAGCTTGTTCGCTTGGCGGGAACCCCTCCCCCACGCCGGTACTGCGCATGCTCCTCCCGCCGAGCAACGGTCTCTCCTCAGTTCTTTCTCGTCCGCCGCCGCGTACGGAAGGTTCTTCAGTTTGTTCCTCTCACTTTGTGCTTGGCTTGCTGTTTTCACGGTTTTACGGACTTTTGGACTGTCTTTGACCTCTCTTACGGACTCCCCCTTCGGTTTTCGTCTTTTTGGATTTCGCAGTTTGGCGTTCTTCGTCTTATGTCCGCGCTCTTCAAGAAGTGCGTGTCCTGCGGGCGCAAGGTTGCCCTCAACGACAGCCATAAGGAGTGTCTCTTCTGTTTGGGCGAGTCCCACAACATCCGGACTTGCCCAATTTGCCGGGATTTTACTCCCCAAACTCTCCGCAACCGCTCCGCGAGACTCAAATCATATTGTTGGGAACAGTCTCTGCGGGCGATAGACGAGACCTCCACTTCCAAGATGGCCGACAAGAGGACGACCACGCCATCGACGGTATCGGCGGCTGCCGTTCCGTCCACCTCGTCGGTATCGGGCTCGGTACCGGCAAAAATTGTCATGGGCCCAGCTGAGCCCGCCACAGCCTCGCAGGCTGCCACCGCTGCGGCTGAGCCCACCGCCGCCTCACAGCAGGCTGCCACCGACGCGGCTGAGCCCGCTGCTGCCTCACAGGCCCTTTTCACACCTTACCTGGTGCCACTGGCGTCACACGGGGATTGTGCAAAAAGCCCTGTCCAGGAGGTACTCGCGTCTCCTCCTCTTCCCCTCCGCACCAGCTCTGTGTTGCTCCCCTTCACAAGTTTGAAAGTACCGGTATCTGAGCTGTGCCCAATAGTTACAGAGGTGGGCTGGGCACAGAGGAAAATGGATGTGGAAGGGGGCATAGTTTCTATCTCAGACCATTCTGAACAATGTTCCATTAGTCAGGGCATTTCTGGGCTCATATTTATGGATTTTGGGTTGCTACAGAAAACGAAAAGAAGAGCCACAAAGCCTGGACCTCTGGTTTGTAAACACTCTGATGAATGCTCTCTGCTTTACAAGAGACAAGGAGAGATCAAGATGAAGAAACATTAGGTGAAGCCTTGAGAGTGATACACAGGAAGCACCATGGAAAGGGCTGCTTTGCCATAAAACAGATGTGTGAGGCAAAAAGGCATGGAAGGTCTTTCCATCAAAGCACTATGCAAACCAGGGGTGGGTAGCTATGCAGGACTGTTGAACAGGATGCACTGGCTCATTTGAGATGTGGGAAGTGACACAACATCACTTCTGGCTACCATTTGGGCTGATTTTTGGCAGCATTGTTTGTTTTTACTGAGCTTTTGGGAAATGTTTGGTGGCTATGTGGGTTAGGTGAAGCAAACCACCACATTTTCAGGTGGACTGGGTGTTTTGGGGGTGTTTTTCCATCTGTCCCCAAATCACAGATATTCTCCTTGCCACTCCACCAAAGAGAGAGAGAAATAGAAACAATCCACTCCCACATTCCCCAAACATCTTTCCACAGTTGCACCGAGCTAGTTGGGAGGCTTGGGAAGCAGCAATTCCTTCACAAAGGATTATGTCCCTACCATATGATTAAACTGCCCCTTGTTAAAGAGAAAAAAGCAACAAACCTAGGTAACACAGGAAAGAAAGAGAGACAAAGGTGTCTGGTAGCTTCTCTTTCCAATCCATTTGTGTTTGTCAACAATCCCCTCCTAGCTCCTGTGTCCCCTGGGAATCTTCAGAATTCTCAACAGTCAGAGCTTGACTTACACAAGGCTACATTTGACGTGATGACTATTACCGGTACATGAGCTAGGCTCTTACTTTCAGTTACATTTATACCAGGATAAAGTTTTAAGGTTTTTATACAAGTTTATTTCAGGATGACAACTAGGAGGCACTGATACTTGTTAAGTCTATTGATCTTAAGGGAAATTCTTACTTTTTAATTTTTATTTGGTGTGCGTTGGAAGAGGGGTAGTCTTATACGACGAGTATATCCCAAACTCTATATTTTAACTGGAAAAGTTGGGGGTCGTCTTACATGCCCGGTCGTCTTATACGCCGGAAAATACGGTACTTCCACTGCCTCCCACCAATTGTCCTGCTGTTCTTTTAATAGTTAATTAATTGTTAATTGTTATGCGTTTGGTTTTAGCTGGGTTGGTGGGTGGGGAGGATTGGGTATGTTTTTAATGCCTTTTAATGTATAATGTATTTCATGCTGTTCGCCGCCTCGATCCATGTGGAGAGGCGGATACAAATAAATGTATTATTATTATTATTTTATTTATTTATTTATAATAACACACAAAACAAAAACATATTCTGAAAAATAATTTCCACAACAGAGTTTTGGGTTTGCTTAACTGTTAACACTTAAACCAAACATACTAAATCACGTTACACCCTGCAGAGGAAAACAACCTCCCCGTCCACAGACTTGTGTCCTTTGAGAGGCTGGTAAAAGAGTCAGGCGAGCCCAGCTTCTCCTCCACAGAATCCCTGGCCTCTCTGTTTCTTTCTTTATTTTTATTTTATTTATCTATTGATTTAATTTTTTTCCCCATCCCGTCCCACCTCACAAGATTTCAGGAAGCAGTACAAGTAAAATCAGGAGAAAGAGGACAAAACAAGGGGAAAGGATAAAAAAATAACTGAAGTAACTGAAGTAGAGTCCACGGGCCAAACGCCTCAACGGTTCAAGAGGGTCTGAGAGACCTTGCCAGGCGCCTGGCACAGCTTCAGTCACGTGACCGGAAGCGGCATGCCCTCCCCCATAAAAGCCCCCCCCACTCCGTCGGCGGGAAGAAAGCGGTGCCCCATCCAAAGGGGCCCCTCGGAAACAACAACCCCTCCCTCTTTTCCAAAACCAAAGAAAAAGGCGAAGGGGGGAAGAAAGGGAAAGGGAAAGGCGCTTATAAAGAAGCAGGCCGGGTGAGAACCCCGGCGGTGGGTCGAATTGGGGCCGACAAGGAAAGAGCGGGAGGGAAGCGGAGAAACGCCGGCCGTCAAATCCCCTGGGGGCTTAGGGGGATCCCATGAATTTCCCAGGGTTTCCTTAAGCGAGCCTTCCTCAGCAGTGGCTTTGTCAGTTCCTGACCCCTGAAAGAGAACCGTGCAGCCCCTGGTGTTTGTTGGCGGCCTCCCCGTAGGGGCGTTGGCCCTGTTCAGTTTCCAAGATGGGAGGGGAGGAACGGTTAAGAGCAGCGAGTTGGAGGATTCCTAGAGCGGAGGGGGAGGGAGGGGCACAGTCCTCCAGAGCAGACAAGCCTCTCCTACCTTGGGCTCCACCGTCGCCTCTGCTTAAGCCGTTCCTCCTCCTCCCCCCATCGCGGTGGCCTTTCTCTTCCCCGGGGGGGGTCCCGGCCTCCAGCTTCAGCCTCTTTCTCGGGGGCGGAGGCGAGGAGGCCCAGAGGATCGTCCTCCCCCCTGCGGGTCCGTCTCTTCGGGAGGAGGGAGAGGGAGACATGGGCGGGGGAGGGACCTCCCCGGTTCCAGCCGCCCCCTCAGGGCGCCGAGTTCCTCTGGGTCTCTTTGGGCCAGGAGGGGGCGGAGAGGCCGGGCCTGGGGGGGGAGGGGGAGGGGAGGGGAGGGGGGGCCCTGGGGGGAGGGGAGGAGGCCCTCAACCGCCCTCTAGGCCAAGAAGGGGGTCCCCAGGCCGCTGAGCCGGGGTGTCCTGGAAGGTGTTCGGGGGATATCCTGCTTTGGCCCCTTTTTCCTTTTTCCTCTCATGGCGGGGGGGACCCTGAGGGGCTTCTCAGCCCCAGGAGGCCAAGGACTTGGCCCACCTCGAAGACCAGGCGCTTGGGGGGACGTTTTCTGTGTGTGGCAAAATGTCTCAGGCCCCCCATTTCACCCTCCACCCCACCAGTTCCTCCTGCAGATGCTGACTGGGCTGGCAGTTGAAGCCTGAAGGGCCTCTGGGGGAAATTTCCCTACTGTGGGATTCCACTGGCGATTTTTAGATTTTTTTTAACAGACATTTGGCTTTTTTTTTTCTTTTTTCTCTTGCTGTGTACAAACACACCTATTTTTACCATTCTGATTACAGGGTCATAAATTTTGCCAAACATATATTTAAAAAGCAGCCTTAACTGGAGATGCGCAGCTCCTCCAGGAGGTGAATTGGGGGGGGACATCTCAGGAGGAAGGGCTGGGAGGGGGCTGCCTCTGCTGCCCTTTTGGGTCATCTCTTGCTTCAAAGAGGTGTCATCCCGGAGGCAGTGGTGGAACTAGCTTTTAATTGGAAAACAGGTGCAGCACTGGTACTTACGGCAAAGATTTGAAATGCAAATCTAAGGGGACAAAACCCATATGAGTGGAAGAATTGTTACAAAATTTGGGTGCCGGGGTAGACGAAAAGGATTAAATTTGACCATGATAACAAATTCTAATCTTTACAGGTTATTATTTTAAGGAAAATATCTTGAAGCGAGTTTAAAGTGAGATAAAAGGGCAGGAACTAACAGAATTTGGGTCAGTTACTAAGGATTTTTTGCGCTCGTATATAATGGCCTGCGGAAGAGAACATATAATCAATTTAACCGTAAGGAAAGGAATAACCCCCCCTACAATGTCCTCTTGCTTAATAGTAATTGTTTGGGGTTTTAAATTTGGGTTGAAATTTGTTTTAATTTTAATTTTTTGATGTGGTTGTGGGGCCTGTTGGAATGGGGAATAAATAAGTAGGATTGTAATTTTTATTAACTATTAATATTATTACAAATAGTTGAAGGAGAGGGAAAAAACAAAAGAGCAGTGAAAGAGGAATTAAGAAGGCAAGATAGATGGGGAACAGAAAAAGACATCAGCAGAATCCATCTTGGGAACCAGGCAACTGTGGGGCCCGATACCCTGAAGAGTCCTGAAATGGAGGATTTTGCCCTAGGGAGACATTTCCTTTGTTCTGGCAAGGCAGCTGTTGGCCATGGGAGCTTCAAGCAAGAACCTCCACCCGATAAAGCAATATATTAGAGAAAATGAGTGAAAATTGTCCTGTTATTTTTAAACTGCTGGGTTTAAAATATGATATGACAGGATATATTAAATATAGGCTAACACTGTTTGTATCATGTTAGGTATGGAATATAAAATAGTACAGAACATGCAAGGCTTAGTAGTTTGCTGTACTGGTCTTGCGTCTTGCTTTTTAGTGGGTATGATTTCAGCTCTTTTCATAGTTTAATCATATTTTAATGGCTGAAAAAAAAATGTAATTCATTAAAGATTGTATAGCATAGTATCTATTTTATTACATAATTATTAAATATTAGGATAGTACTGGAATACTTAATGGCTTCATGGTGTGCTGGACTGTTCTTGAAATATGATTCAAGATAATTTAATTACATTTTAAGTTTCTTACTGACATGAGGTTTTAGGAGTATGGATTTTTGCAAAATTGTTTGAGTCTTCTTTAGGGTTTGTACAATGACAATGTATAGAAATAAATTGAGAACAAGATCACCTATGTTTACAATAAGGGAAATGTGTGATCATTACCTATACCTTGGTCCCCATTAGTACAGATACGGGTTTTTTGGGTTTTGAACAGATAATGAATTAGCTAAGATTGCCTGAACCAAGTGAAAGTCTCAATTAAAGCAAACATCAAGGTAGTGCTGTGTAATAGAGGCTTGTGGAGAATGAGAGAGTGATGGAAGGAAAAAGGGTGGGGGAATGGTGCAGGTGGAGGTTTGGGTGAGGAATGGAGGTGAGATGGCTCAGTGGGAGGCTGAGAGAGGGAAGGTGGAGCTGAGAAATGGATAGAGAGAGATGAGGGAAGAGGTTGGTGCAGCCTCGTCTACCCTCATGAATATAATCTGTTACTTGCTGATTCTCAGATAAAAAAAACCTCCCCAACTCTCCTGTCTGTTTTGCTCATTCATCTTCCTATCCTCTGGAGGAGACCTAGTTATTATTTTCCATGTTTCTTCTTCACAATATAGTAGCGTAATTCTTAAGACAGCAACATCTTGGCTTTGCAGAGTTTTGAAGAGAGTCTCTTTACAGGTTCTTTGTCCTGAGACAGAAGAGGATGGAAGATTACCTGGATCCCATTGGCTGTTTCACTGGATACCGGTTCAAAGATGGACAAACCTGACTCATTTGTACCTGTAGCAGGAAGAGACTTTGATGGCACACGTGCTGAGAGCCATGGAGAACTGTGTGAAAGAACAATGCAGAAGTTCTTCAGCAGAGATGAGGTGCAGCTCAGAGATAAAGCGTCAGTGTTTCAGGCAGTTCTCCTACCAAGAGGACGAGGAGCCCCGAGAGGTTTGCAGACGCCTCCACGATCTCTGCCACCAATGGCTGAAGCCAAAAGAACAGACCAAACATCAGACCCGTGGACCTAGTGATCCTGGAGCAGTTTGTGAGCATCCTTCCCCAGAGATGGCAATCTGGGTCAGGGAGTGTGGGGCAGAGAGCTGTTCCCAGGCAGGGGCCCTCTGGTAGAAGGTTTCCTCTTGAGTCAGGCTGAGAAAAGAAACAAGAAAAACAGGTTAGAACATTTCATCCTGCAGTCTCTTTCTGATACTGATAAGTTTATTGATTGTATCTCCTGTCTTTCTCCCAAGATGGGACACAGTGTGGGGCATAATCAGGACCTATCCCTTTGTGCTTTTCCCACCCACTCTGCCCCTACTGCTGCCACTCCCATAGCCACTCCCTAACTCTGTTGGTCTTCTACTAAAATGTGGTGCATCCACAATTGGCTTCAAAAGCAAGGTGGGGGGGCGAGGGCAAAAAAACATGGACCTCGTTTCACTGTGGAATTTCTATCTCAAAAGCAGAATGATTTGTTTTTAATTAAGGTCTGTGTTTCCTGTGTGCTATGTTTCCAAAAGACAGCCCAGATTTCCTTGCTGCAAAGCCAGATTTGTCAGTGTGATAACTACAGTGGTGGTGTTTGACCCCCAGGGGGTTCAGAGCGGAATGTGCTTGCATCCGCACCAAAAAGTCTCCCACTGCCACTCTGAGAGAGAAAAGATGGTTCAGTTGCTAATCTTTTTCTTATGACTTTGTGCACAGAAGCCTTAAACTTCACAAGTCTGTTTTTAAAATCATTTTCTAATGCTTCTCCAGACTGAATTTGGAATTCTTGCTGCTCTTTCAGGCTAGAAATTGCCACGTGAAACTTCATTCTGATTTTTCTTCGTCAGTGGCATCTCCATCGGACACCACCTGGAGTCCCCAACAATGGGAGATCAAGCAGGAGATTGGGGGGAAAGCCTCCTTGCAAGGTGAGGATGAACCCTGTGTGGGGAGTGTATATGTCTTTGAATCACCTATTGACATATAATGATCTCATGAATTTCGTAAGGGTTTTTTTCAAGCAAGCAGGCTTAGAGGTGGTTTGCCTGCTTTCCCTTGCACTGAAATATAACCTACAACAGCTGGTATTCATTGGTGGTTTCCCATCCAAGAACTAACCACAGCTGATCCTGCATAACTTCAAAGAACACAAGGATTTTGATGCCTGTGGGTCGCGACCCCTTTGGAGGTCGAATGACCCATTCACAGGGTCGCCTAAGACCATTGGAAAACACGTATTTCCAATGGTCTTAGGCTCCATTCCCTCCTCGGTGGTGGTGCGAAGCACGAGCCACGCACTGGTCCTCCTTCCCCCTTTGGCAGGGGGCGCATGCAGCCGCACACGCTCCCACCAAAAGGGGCAGGAGGACATGAGCGTGTGGCTCATGCTTGCGCACCACCACCCAGGGAAGACGGGGGGCTCAGCAGCGTTGCCACAGCAGGAGCATCCTGAGAGAAATTTGTGCCTGTCCTGAGGAGGTACCAGCACGGGAACGATGGCGAACGGGGCCGGGCTTCTCCCACAAGGGCCCGTGGGGATGACTTCAGCTGCTGCCGCCGTCATACTTCAGCTCCCCTGAGGGCGTTGGAGGCGATACCCAGCCTCGGCGCCTCTTGCCTCCCCCCGGAGCAAACGCTTGGTAAAGAGAAAGGGGCTTCTTGGCTCAGGGCCCCTGGCTTGGAGCCCTGCTGGCTGGGATGGAGAGGGCCTCGGCTTCTCTCACTGGCCCTAACATGCACCTACCCCCCCCCCAAATTGGTCGGATTCCTGGGTACCTCTTAAACTACCATAGGGGGGTTTCTTTTTATTCCCTCTATTAATGGCACCGTGGAAACTGATTTGGGGCTAAGTGGACACCAGGAATAGGCAGTTTGGCTCCTTCCAAGGATTTTGGACACCTGTCTACTCAGAGCAGGGCCCGTAGGGTTGAGGATTGTGGGACCTATAATCTGAAATATTTTGGAGGTGTCAGGCTTAAAATTGCCAGATTGAAAGCTGGAGAGGGCTGTGTAGAAGAGAGGATTTCAGCAGCTGCCAGGTAACAAGAAACACCTGGTGAAATTCACTTTTCTATACAACCCTTAAAGGTACAGCAGGCTTCTCTGTTTTTTCCCCCTTCCACTGGCAACCCTATAGCGGTATAACTGTTTCACTTGTGTTAGTGGCAAGGACAGCTGTCCCTGAATTTTTCTACGTTTTTGTCCCCAGCCTGGACATCTGGATTAATGAGTCTGGAAGTCTTGGGGAAAAGGCGGATATAAATAAAGTTAATAATGGTGATCATGATGATAGTGATGACAACAACAATAATAATGGCTCTTTTCCCTTTGGATACCATATTCTTTTAGTTGGGAATGTCATTGCAAAATACTGATTGGGTCTTTTCAAGTACTGTAAATAGAAACTATCCCCTTGTTTAATAACTTGTTCACTAGAGGCAGAATGGAGACAAAATTCAAGACCTTCTATATTACTTGTATGCACTTTAAAAGTGACTTCTGGTTCTTTCTTTCTTTCCCCAAGAATTAAAAGTGGAAATATTTGTTATACAGTAAATTAGAGTGAGCAACTGTGGCTTCAGATTTTTTTTTTAAGTGACTGCAACACCCAGGTTTTGTTAAGTGGATGCAACACCCACAGTTTTATTAGGGATGCTAAGAGTTCTTGGTCAGAGGCATGCAGAGGGGCTGCAGTTGCCCACTCTGCTGCAAATGGTTTTTGCCATTAGACTTGAAGCACAAGTAGTTTTGTGTGAGGAAACATCCAGGGCAGCTTGGGGAAGTAATTGGAATCACTGTAGAATTCTAGTCTCAGTCCTGAAAGTTTGACAATTACAGAGGAGTTGATGTCAGAGCTGTCTGGCAGTGGAATACACTGCCTGGGAGTGTGGTGGAGTCTCCTTCTTTGGAGGTTTTTAAGCAGAGGCTGGATGGCCATCTGTTGGGAATACTTTGATGGATGTTCCTGCTTAGCAGGGGGTTGGATTGGATGGCCCCTGGGGTCTCTTCCAACTCTGTGATTCCATGATTCTATTCTATGATCTCTCCACCACAAAAATCTAGGCTGGCCTCCTCCATGCTTTTTTTCCCGTTAGGAAGATAAATATATTTTTCTTTGAGCCAGATTTGGTAACCAGGTAGCTATGTGGAAAGGGCTTGATTGAGATCTGTATACAGCATTTTCATTGTTTTTTGCTGTTGTTTTAAATGGTTTTGTATTGTTTTATAGGCTTTGATGTTTTAAAGTTTTCTATTACATGTTGGATATTTTGAAGTTTTCTATTAAAATTTTTAATTTATGTATCTTATTTTCATTCAAGTTGTGAGCTTCAGGCTCCATCTGGAAGAAAGGCATACCATAGAATAAATATCAGCATGCAGCGATTTGTGCTTTGTGTACTTGATGTATGATCTCAGCTTCTATGTGTTTATATTTGTATCTGAAGTTAGACTGAAAAAAAAGCCAAAAATAATGAAAAACAGCTAGAACAATTAACTGGAACTCTATGGAATGCCAAGTGGACAGCCCTCTGTTTTTTTGGCCTGTGATGTGAGTTCTCACATCTGTGGAAAATACAGCATCAGCTGGAATTTTTGCCAGCATTCTTAGACTGTCACCATGTGGCCTAAGTTTTCGTGTGTTCCTACAGGGTCTATGTGGAGTGGGTGGAATTATATTTAAGGCCCCATTTCTGCAACTGTAAGGCATTATTTACTTTTGTATTTATGAGCTATTTGTTGGCTGTTGCTGAACCTTTTGTTGTTTGAAAGTGTTGAGCTCCTCAGCTTGTTTATTTGATTGCAGTATATTTATTCTTTATTGGTACCTTCTTTGGTCTCATATTTCTTCACTTGTTTATTGATCTTATATTAAATATCAATGTGAATTAACATTCATCCTAGGGCCTATATTTAGAGGATTTTCTATTTACCATTACATTTTTTACAAGCTCCCTTATATTATATATAGAATTTCCATATGATTCTATTGATGTTTGCAGTTTTCATTGTTTTGATATTGTTACGGTGGGTTACAATAATTTATGTACACGTTTAAGACGTTTTATACTGTTCCAATTAGTTGTTCCAGTATGATCGTGATCTACAGTCTTCTGTACGGGTTCTTGTCCTTGAGATCTTTCCCTTTTCTTTTTGTGTCTTTAAATCTGGCCTTTATTCCAGAGAATCAACACCTTGTTCCTCTCCACCTGACCACTTGTATCATGAAAAGAACAACACTGCAAGTAGGTTAGGATAAGGCCTGAGCTCCCCCAGTGAATTTCCTGGCTCCATGTGAGCTAGAAATGGAATTTCCCAACCTGCAATGCCACACCCTGATCACTGCACCAAAATGCCGTAAAGATTTTACTAGATATGTAAGGTAGTCAGTCAGCCCAACAGTGATGGGTATTGCAGTAGCTTGTTAGCTGTTAGGTAAATAGTGTTTGGCACAGAGCTTAGGAATGTAGCATAGAATGCAGCTGTAGCAGATAAGAACTTTCTCTTGTGGGAACCACGTGGAGGAGGTTCGGATAGCTCAGGTTAAACTGCTTACACTTTCTCTTTCCTTCATTCTGGTCACTAAAGTCATTGTGTGTACTTAAGTTCAATGAAGTATAGATTTTGCCTATATCTTATATGAGTGGTTCCTTTTCCTGACATGGTAGGTAGTATAATCATGTTCAAATAGGAATATAATTGTAATCTCTGAGACAAGCCTTTGTGATCAGAATCCCCCAGCAATAATTATTTCACCTATTGCCATTTCATTGAAAGTCTGTAGAAAGGTATTCATACATTTGGATTGTTTCTTGTTGGAAATTTTAAAAGTTTCTGTTGTGACCAGTCAGTTTCTTAATCTCCCTTGCAGGCTGAAAAATCTGCCCTTTATGTCTTCCTTGATGTTGTGGAGTTGGAAGAGCTTCCTTCGTTGAGCTCCTTTTGCCTTTCCCATCCCTCGCACAATGAACTGTTCTCCAAATTGTGATGGTGGGAAATAACGGGATTAGATCCTGTGTTGTGAGTTTCTTGCAGGAATAATATATTTTTACAAAACAATTATTTTGTTTTAAAATTTTTGCTCTCTTTGAAGTCATTTAACAAGAAATGAAATGCTTTAATCCTTGTAATCTTGATCATACTGGTGTGTATGTGAACCCAAAGGCTCTCTCTCCACTCCAGGGTGCATGGAACCCTAAAGAGAAGAGAGCACCTTCATTTCTTTCCTTCTAGGGTCTGGTGAGTCCCAGTCTCCGTCTTTGAACATTGAACTCATGAGGGAGCATGACTTCTGTTTCTGATCTCCCCTAGAGTAAACCCAGTGTAAAATCTGTGCTTTGGGAACCAGTCGTTTCCATCATTCTTCTCCCTTTCGACAGCAGTTACAGGTCCTCGGAAAGGTTCACCAGAAACTGATGTTGAAAGGCGGAAGAGTGATGGAAACAACTGATACCTGAAGCAAAGATGCAATCCTAGAGATCTGGGTAAGGCCAACCTTTCTAAAGATTTGAAGCTGCTGTTGAAAGGAGGAAGAGTGATGGAAACAATAGGTACTCCTCTAGAGTAGTCCCATCCAGTCAGTGGGATTTACTTCTCTGTTGACCCACTCTTCAAGCAGGGATTCTGTGATCTCCTCTGGTTGGAACTAACCAGGAAGATCATCTCTGCTGTTCAAATCTTTGATCCTGTTAATAGTACATACAATTTTTGTTAAAAATTGTGTGTGTGTATTAGAAATTACTAATGTATATATCCAGTGTTAGCTGGGATTTTATTTTCCTCTTAAGAACTCACCAAACTGTCTTGTCCAGTACCTTAAACTTTTACCCATATTCCCAGTGTATTGTCCAGGATTTATTTTCTCATAGGTAATACTGGTTAGAAATACTTTAGGAATTACCTTCCCTTCCCTTAGGAGTTAGATGCAGTTGAAATACACGGATTTGAGATCCTGTGTCTGAACTTTGGTGCACCCAGAAGTGTCTTTGAAAGCGAGGAGTGTGGTGAGCATGCAGCATAACTGAAGTATAAACTTGGATTATGGTTATGTTTATTGGTTTTTCCAGAAAGTTTGTTGATATGATTCAGTCAGACTTTGCATTCTATCTCCTGATTGCTTTTGCTAAATTTCTCCTTGCTATTAATGCCATTCCATTTCTTTCATAGAATCATAAATCTTTGTACACTTTCATTTCCTGAATAAAACATTGTGTAATTATTTTACTGAAAATGGCTCATTCCTTTCCCGTTTAACATGGTCACTCCAAGCATTCCTACATTTATACATTCTATTTCTTATATTACCATTGTATAGCTTTCCCAAGTCATGTTCCTCATTCTATGTTACGATAATATATCTTGTGCAGCTTTTGACTTTCTTGTCTCCTCTGAGCGTGTCAACAGCTGAACATCCTTTTGGCTTGAGTCCAGTTGCATCATTAGCCACAGCACTACTGGTAGTTGTCGTCTGTCCTTCCCCAGTAGCTCACTGAACCCTTTGCTTTTGCTCAGTTGTTTGTTAAGACCTGGAAGCCTCATCTTCTGGCTCTATCTCTTGTTTCTTTTTGAATTGAAGGTTTTCATGGGAAAGTCTTCCAAAAGGGCTTTACTGGTGCCTCCTTCTGTGTAGTACTAACAAGTGTTAACAGTGGTGCCACTGTCCTGCCCCCATTAAAGTTGCTGCCCATTAGCAGTTTAGCACATTTAGTTTGGCTCGTTAGCAAAAGCCAGTCTGACATGGGAGACCTTACTAGCAGCAGTGCTACTATCAACATAGCCCCTTGCTTCACAGGAGTGCCCAATACGACCATCACAGAAAGTTAGGCGAGATGGTGGGTTAACACCTTATAAACTGTTCTAATTAATTATTTTAGGTTTTTCCTAAAATAGGTAGATCATCTTCTTCAGCATAGCTTCTTGCCTTTGAGACCCTTTCCTTGTCTTTCTGACAATATGTTGATATCTGATCTTTGTTCCCTGGGTCTCAAGACTTTGTTCCTCTTCACTTCACGATGTTATCCTCACAACAATGACATTGCAGTTAGATTAGGCTAAGAGACAGTAGCTGGCCCAGCATTCCACCTTGAATTTCATGGCTCTCTGGGAGCTAAGACTGGAATTTCCAAAGCCCGAGTCCAACACAAGAGAGTACACCTAGATGTCCTATAGATTCTACCAGGATGCAAAGTTCTACTGTGTTCAGAGAGATGACTTCATCATAAATTTGTTTTTAGGATTATAATTCTAACCTCTAAGACAAGCCTATGTGATTGACTTCTCCCACCTTGGTCTTTCCTTAAGGAGCTGAAATGATGCCACCAGCAAGTACTCAGTTGTCTCTTCCTCTTTGTAATGGAATGGAACTCAATCAGGTAAGGAGAAGAACTACTGGAGGAAAAGGACTTGATCAATCTGGATGGTCCTAGTTCTGAGCTAACATCACTGGTAGTGCTATTTGAGAACTTGGTTTCTATTTGCTTTGTATTAAAAAAAAGAAAGACTGAAGTCCATAAATTTCTTCATCTTCTTAATGAAGAATATTGGAGCTTTTAAAAATATGAATGTGGAAGATACCTAAACTAACAGTTCATCCACTCTGGCCCAAGGGTTTGAGTGTTTAACTCTTAAAAGACTGGGTTGGAATAACTCATATAATCCTCTTCAGAGTCAAGGTTGGAATCCCTATGTGTTCTGCCAATCTAGTCCTGACTTATACCTGATATCCTTATTCTGTGATTTTTTTTATCTTGATTACTGAAAAACGGGAATGGATAGATCTTCCCAGCCTCTCTCCTTGGACCAAAACGAATGCCTTCCCTTCTTTCTACTTGTAGTAAAATGAAGAGTGTAAAGAGGGCCCTGCCAGCCAGACTAAAGGCCCATCTAGTCCTTCATCCTCATTGCTTTTGTTGTTATCCTCACTGTATTTGTTTATACCTGCCCTTTTCCCTATTTAGGACTCAAAGCAGCTCAGAACAGATTGAAAAATGCATAGGTAATAATTCAAAAGGTAAACAGAGATGAAATGATCAAAAATTTTAAACAGTAAAAATATAAACTATTAAATGCACACATGTCTGCCCCAACAGAAAAAACCATCACATTGTGTAGTTGGGGTGGGCCTTGTACAATCAGTCATCAAATGCTTGTTGAAAAAGAGGAGATTTTGTTCTTCTTCAAAAGGAAAATAGGGAGGGTGCCAGTCTGACTTCTCTGGGAAGGGAGTTCCAAATCCTGGGAACAGCCACTGAGAAGGCCCTCACCCATGTTCCCCAGTGATGTAGCTGTGAGAGAGGTGGGACTGAGTAAAGGGTCTCCTCAGCTGTTCTCAGAGCATACATAGGTTCATATGGAACAATATGGGTCATCAAACAACCTGGACCTGAGCAGTGTTGGGATTTATGGCTCAAAACCATTAATTCGCATTGGTCCCAGAAACAGAACAGCAACCAGTGGAGCTGTTGCAGTAACTCCACTGGGATGTAACTAAGGCATGTGTCAGTTAAGGTGTTGTCCCCAATCTGACCAACCAGAAGCCTCTAGGAAGCTTACAACCCATACTTTTCTGTTCTTCTTCCCCAGCAGCTGGTATTCAGAGGCATAGTGCCTCGGCTAATGGCTGTCTCCAACATCAGAAAGGTTTAGATTTTACTGTGTAAGGTCTCTTGGACTTTGTTCCGTGACAGCCTTTATGTGAACTGTGATCGGGAAATGTTTCCTTTTTCCTTCAGGGCCCGATCACCTTTGAGGACGTGGCCATCCATTTCTCCCTGGAGGAGTGGGCTCTTCTGGATCCTGATCAGAGAGCCCTGCATGTGCAGGTCATGGAAGAGACCCATGGGATCGTGGCCTCTCTTGGTAAGGCTCCCTCACTGATGAGAATTACCATTCCCAGATGCAGTCACCACAATCCCCATAACAGCTTCTGAGTGGGAGCAGGAGCCTCCATCCTCCCAGTCACTGGAGGCTCTTAAGGCAGGGCTCAAGAACTGGAGTCCCTCCAGATATTTTGAAGTTCCTCTCGAACTGGAAGGGAAATAACCATTGACTGAAGCAGAAATAAAAATGGTAAAAAGATGAAAATGTGACCTTTAGAAAGTTAAAGCTAATAGTGAAAAGTGGAAGATTAGTCTACTTTTTCAGTTTTTGATTGATATATCCTCCACCAAGAAAAATTGTTCTCAGTGTTTTATGCTAGATGTAATAAAATTTTAGTTATGGAAATAACTAGTTACACAAAACCATAAAAGTTAATCAGTTAATTTGAGAGTCTCATTAATTTAAACTTGTCTGTATTACATATTTAATATTTCTGTTTTTTTGTAATTTATTTTAAGTCCATTGAAATTTGAAAGTTACTTCGAATCTTTAGTAAATGGCCAACTCTCCTAATTGGGTCTTGAATAAGTAATAAAATATAAGCTGCTAAAAGATTTATTTTTCATTGACTATATCTTCTGAAAAGCTCCTATGAATACAGTCTATTTATAGTTCAGACAGTTTTGTCCCTTGTGTTCATTTTCTTGAGAAGAGCAATCAGGTAAACTACTCCAGATAAGGAAATACTTTTAAAATACATAATAACATTATTGCTGCTGGGTTATTTATGGCTTGCTGACATGTATTATATAGAATACTTCTCTTATTGCATCTGTTAAAGTTCTACTGACATAAAGCTAATTGATCTGAGTGTATCACATTATAAATTCATTTAATCTGTGTACAGTGATCAAACTGGACAAAAAAGACATTTGTTGATCCTGTTAAAGTAATATTATTGGTTTATATGTTGCTAGACTGAGGTCTCCCTGAGGTTCAAGTTTGGTTTTTATTTTGATATATTTCCACAAATCTGTCTGGCATGTCCCACACTAGAAATATTTCTTAATATAAAGAATGTAAATGTGAAATTAACTCTTCATCAAAGTTTTTATGGACATCTGTATTGAAATCTGTATTGAATCCCTCTCGATTGAGTTATTTTCTATTTCATTGTCTATTTCATTTCTATTTCTATTGTCATCAAAATGAGAGGATTTTAGATCCCTTACTATCTTTGTCTTATTTTTAACTGAACTAGCTAGTTTAATGTCCATAGTGCAGTTTGTGCCCCCTCCACGTCTTAATAGATGTTTTAGTTTTTTTCATTGTTTGTGCTGTAACATTTACTTGGTTTGTTTGTATTAGAAGAAGAATATGACCCAAATGTAATAGATTGGGTCTGCCTTTTAGAAAGAGAAATCTCCTTTCTTTGTCTCTCACTTGATCTGTGATTTTAAGATGGCAAGTTTTAGAACTCCATATAGCTATTCCTCTTGCCCTAAACACACCCTCTAACTGTGTCAGGCCCCACAGTAGGACTGTGTCTTTCTTGTGTTATTTATCTTCCTATTTTATTTTTTATTCATGTTAAACTATCTATCTGAAGATCTCAGTTCTGCATACAAAAAACCCTGATCTGACACACTTAGAACAATACAAATGATAAAAATGCCAAAGTCCTTTTGCACATGGTTTTCAGCCATAAGTGTATATAGTTTGTGCCAATTAAACAATACACTGTACCATGGAGTGGGGGTGTATGGCTTGGTAACAAGGTTACCTCCTCCAGTGATATCTTTCCTCCATTTTTACTCTCTGTTCTAATAAATGGGCCAATAAAATGTATATGCCCCCAATTGCTAAGTGGAAACTATTCATCTTTGAAGGAATCTATCATTCTATCTTCCTTTTTGTATAGTTATCTGGCATATTGCTTCTATCATCTTTTAGAAGTGGTTTGCCAAGGCCCTTATCTGAGCAGTACACACAGGAGTAGGCTAAATTGCCACTGCTGCAGTCTCCAAGATGTCCTAAAATTAGAGTGTACATACAGTATGCAGCTTATATAGGTTATGAATACAAGTTTGCTCAAAGTCATAAATCCCTTTATGCGTCTATCCCCCCCTTTACTTTGCCAGACTGGTGCTTACCACAGCCCCATAGTCCCTTGACCAAGGTGACCCCCCCTTGCATATTTCTCTGTCCTTTTCTGGACACTACTTTGTTCTCACAACAACCTAGCGCTGCCAGAGTTACTTTTGAATTCCTGCTCTTCCCTAACATGAAGCACAGTGTAACAGTAAGCGGCCTTTGGATCATAATGAAGCAGCAATCAGCAGTACTTAAACCTGGATACAAATTAGTCCTTTTTTGCAATGATTAAATATAAAGTAGAAGTTAGTAAATAATACATTTTCAGCAGTTTAGTATTTCCATGACAGGGAATTTAGCAACCTGACAGACATATGTGGTCTGTGGAGCACTTGTTGTTCACCCCTGCTTCAGAGGCTCAGGACGGTCAAAGACTTTATCTTTACAGAAAAGTGGTTAAAAAAAGGATAGAAATATCTTTTCCTTTTCCCCATGGTTGTGTTGTATTTAGGATCATTCCAGTTCAGTCCCTTTCCCAATCTGTGACAATGGGAAATGATTGTTTTTCGTCCTTCTTCTTCTTCTTCCCACCAGATAACTGGAATGTAAGAATGATTGTTTTCTATTCTCCCCCTTCCCACCAGATAATTGGAGAAAGAGCAATATATGTGCCAAGTGTGGGAAGTGGTTTGGACACAAATGGAAGCTTATCAGACACCAGAAAGCCCACACAGAAGAGGAAGGTTCTATCAGAGAGAAGCCTTTCAAGTGCAACATATCTGGGAAACATTTTGATGGAAACATGGCACTTGTGCTTCACAAGAGTCTCCATGCTGGAAAAAAATACCTTGGATGTGAAATCTCACAGAAGGGTTTTAATTACAAATTGCACCATCAAGCAGTCAGGAAGGGGAAAAAAATACACAGCTGCCAGGAGTGCGGGAAACAGTTTGCTTACAGACCCACATTAGTGGTTCATCAGAGAGTCCACACAGGAGAGAAATCATACAAATGCCAGGAATGTGATAAATACTTTTCTACAAATTCACATCTTATGTGTCACCAGAGACTTCACACAGGTGAGAAACCATGCAAATGCCAGGAGGGTGGGAAATGTTTTGCTCAGATTTCATGCCCTGTGAGACATGAAGGACTCCACACAGGAGAACAACCATATAAATGCGAAGTGTGTGGCAAACAGTTCTCTGAAAATTCAACCCTTCTGAGCCATCAAAGAGTGCACACAAGAGAAAAGCCGTATGAATGCCAGGAGTGTGGAAAATGCTTTAGTCAGAGTTCCAGCCTTCTGAAACATGAGAGAGTCCACACAGGAGAGAAACCATACAAGTGTCAGGAATGTGGGAAATGTTTTTCTCAGAATACTCACCTTGTCAACCATCAAAGAGTCCACACAGGAGAGAAACCATACAAATGCCAGGAGTGCGGAAAATGTTTTGCTAGAAGTTCAAGCCTTGTGAACCATCAAAGACTTCACACAGGAGAGAAGCCATATAAATGCCAGGAATGTGGGAAATGTTTCTCTCAGAGTTATGGCCTTTTCAGCCACCAGAGAGTCCACACAGGAGAGAAACCATACAAATGTCAGGAGTGTGGAAGATGTTTTGCTCACAGTTCATGCCTTCTTGACCACAAGAGAGTCCACACAGGAGAAAAACCATACAAATGCCAGGAATGTGGAAAATGTTTTCTTAAGAGTTACAGTCTCATGCAGCACAAGAGAGTCCACACAGGAGAGAAACCATACAAATGCCAGGAATGTGGGAAATGTTTTGCTCACAATTCATGCCTTCTTGACCACAAGAGAATCCACACAGGAGAAAAACCATACAAATGCCAAGAGTGTGAGAAATGTTTTCGTAAGAGTTCACACCTTCTGAAGCACCAGAGACTCCACACAGGAGAAAAGCCGTACCAATGTCAGGAGTGTGGGAAATGTTTTGCTCAGAACTACAGCCTAGTGCGGCACAAGAGAGTCCACACAGGAGAGAAACCATACAAATGCCAGGAGTGTGGGAAATGTTGCACTTGGAAGTCAGAACTTACAATCCACCAAAGACTCCACACAGGAGAGAAACCATACAAATGCCAAGAGTGTGGGAAATGTTGCACTTCGAAGTCAGAACTTACAATCCACCAAAGACTCCACACAGGAGAGAAACCATACAAATGCCAAGAGTGTGGGAAATGTTTTTGTAAGAGTTCACACCTTCTGAAGCACCAGAGACTCCACACAGGAGAAAAGCCATACCAATGCCAGGAGTGTGGGAAATGTTTTGCTCAGTACTACAGCCTAGTGCAGCATAAGAGAGTCCACACAGGAGAGAAACCATACAAATGCCAGGAGTGTGGGAAATATTGCACTTGGAAGTCAGAACTTACAATCCACCAAAGACTCCACACAGGAGAAAAACCATACAAGTGCCAAGAATGTGGGAAGTGTTTTTTACAGAGTTCACACCTTGTCAGACATCAGAGACTTCATGCAGGAGAGAAACCATACAAAAGCCAGGAGTGTGGGAAAAGTTTTATTCACAGTTCACAACTAGTGAGCCACAAGAGACTGCACATGAGAGAAACCATACAAATGCCCACAATGTGAGAAATGTTTTGCTCAGAGTTCACACATTCTAAGCCATAAGTGATTTCATACAAGGAAATCATTATTATTTATTGCTATTCTGTCTTTTTCTCAATTTGGGACTTAGAACAGCTTACAACAAATAAGCTGCTTATAAAGTGGCTTGAAACATGAAACTGCCAGAAGTTTTGCTTAGAGTTCATGCCTTCTGAAACAGAAGAGGAGAGAAACCATACTAGTGCCAGGAGTGTGGAAAGTGTTGTGCTTAGAGCATGTAATCCACTAAAGACTTCATGCAGGAGAGAAACTAAACAGATTCTAGGAACATGGAATATGTTGCTCTTGGAAGTCAGGACTTGTAATCCACCATGGACTCCACACAGGAGTGAAATCTTACAATTTCCAGAAGTGTGGGACATGTTTTGCTCAAAGTTTATGGCTAGTGAAACACAAGAGGGCTGTACCCAGGACAGAAACTATGCAAATGTCAGGGGATGAGAAATGTTTTACTCAGAATTCAAGCTGTTCCTCATAGGGCATGGCTTCCAGGCCCTTCACCATTTTGGTCGCCTTCCTCTGGACACGCTCCAGCTAGTCAATATCCTTCTTGAAATGAGGTGCCCAGAACTGGACACAGTATTCCAAATGAGGCCTAACCAATGCAGAATAGAGTGGTACCATTAACTCCCTTGATCTAGACACCATACTCCTGTTGATGCAACCAAGAATCCCGTTGACTTTCTTGGCTGCTGTATCACACTGCTGACTCATTCAGCTTGTGGTCTACCAAGACTCCTAGATCCCTTTCACACGTACTCCTATCCAGCCATGTGTCCTGCACCTATATTTGTGCATTCCATTTTTTCTGCCTAGGTGTAGGACCTTACATTTCTCTCTGTTGAAATTCATTTTGTTGGCTTTGGCCCAGCTTTCCAATCTGTCAAGGTCATTTTGATCCTGTCCTCTGGTATATTAGCAACCCCTCCTAATTTGGCATCATCCGCAAATTTGATCAGCATGCCCTCTATTCCTTCATCCAAGTCATTGATGAAGATGTTGAATAGTCGGGGAGGACAAACCCTGTGGCATCCACCAATCATTCTCTCAGGATGAAGAGAGCCATTGGGAAGCCCTTTGGGTTCAGTCAGTCAACCAATTATGAATCCACCTAACAGTAGCACTGACCAGCCTGCATTTTACCAGCTTCTTTGTAAAAATGTCATGAGGAACTTTGTCAGAGGCTTTACTGAAATCAAGATATACCACATCCACAGCATTCCCTTCATCTATCAAGTTTGTAACTCTATTATAAAAAAGATAAGATTAGCATGACTTGTTTTTGAGAAACTCACATTGGCTTTTAGTGATCAGAGCATTGCTTTCTAAGTAATTACAAACTGACTGTTTAATGATCTGCTCAAGAATCTTTCCAGGTATTGATGTCAGACTGACTGGGCAATAATTACTTGGATCTTCTTCTTTTTCCCTTTTTGAAGATGGGGACTACGTGGCTTTATTGTTGCAGAAGAATAGCTGGGAAACACTTGAAGTGCTGGGGTTGGGGAGTATTGAAGAAGGAGATCATGTGTGCTGGTTTGGAAAAGAAAGAGATAGAGAAATAATTTCTTTGCGTAGTGCTCAGACAGCCATGGGCCTTAGAGAAGCCAGACCATTCAACTCTGTCACACACATACACACACCTTGCCAGCCTGTCTTTTTGACTTTTTCCATTTTCTTCCTCTCTTAATTTCATTGTTTTTTTTGTATATTATTGTAGAATGTACAGTGATGTATACTATCATTTGATTCTATTATAGGCTAATTGCTAATTTGATGTAATTTTTTTTCAATTTGATATATATTTTCTAAAAACAAACATGAACGAAAAAGCAAAGGAAAGACTCTAAAAAGTAGGTGGCCTGGTAGGCATTGCTGGTGGTGGATTGAAGTGGAAGGGTGGGGGAGACCTGTTGGGAATCTGTTACCAAAGTAGAGGAGCCGAGTCCTCCAGAGCAGACAAGTTTCTGCCCAGTTGTGCTTCCTTCAGGGATGCAGGTTCAGACAGTGAAATAGAAGGATGGGGAGGGGGCTTGTGAACTTGTGGAACAGTCACTCCACAGCAGCCACAGCACACAGATAAGGAATCTGATGCTTATAGTAGTTGACTGCAGATATCAAAGGGAAAATTTGAGGTGCTCAGAGCACTTTTGTAGGAAATGCTCATCAATTGTGCTTGAGAAGTCATTGCTGACAACCGACCTCTCTGGAAGAAGCGACATTGGAACTTGCTTTGTTTGCAAACCATGCTGCCTGGCACTTTCTTGACTTGATGCCCTGGATTTGTTGCTGTTTCAAGCAAGAATAGTAATTGCCTACTTAATAAGCTCGTACAAACATCTGTAGCTGCTACTATCACTTTGCCTAATAAGACTCTGTTTAAGAACTCTGACCTCTGGCTGGCCTCTTCCTAAACAGGATATTTCTAGTGGGGTGCCACAGGGTTCTGTCCTGGGCCCAGCGCTGTTCAATATCTTAATCAACGACTTGGATGAAGGAATAGAGGGCATGCCGATCAAATTTGCAGATGACACCAAATTGGGAGGGGTTGCTAATACGCCAGAGGACAGGATCAACATTCAAAATGACCTGGACCGATTGGAGAGCTGGGCCGAGGCTAACACAATGAAATTCAACAGAGAGAAACGTAAGGTCCTACACTTAGGTAGAAAAAATGGAATACAGAAATATAGGATGGGGGACATGTGGCTGGATAGCAGTACGTGTGAAAGGGATCTAGGAGTCTTAATAGATCACAAGCTGAACGTGAGTCAGCAGTGTGATGCGGCAGCCAAGAAAGCAAAGTCTAAGGAGGGCCCTTTAGACTTTGCAGCCAGAGAGCTCTTTGGCCCCCAGGAAACTACAAACCTGATATGCATTATATTGATGGTTGCATCAATAGGAGTATGGTGTCTAGATCAAGGGAGGTACTGGTACCACTCTGCTCTGCTTTGGTTAGACCTCACCTTAAATACTGTGTCCAGCTCTGGGCACCCCAATTCAAGAAGGACATGGTCAAGCTGGAGCAAGTCCAGAGGAGGGCGACCAAAATGGGGGGCCTGGAAGCCATGCCCTATGAGGATAGACTTAGAGAGCTGGGTATGTTTAGTCTGCAGAAGAGAAGGTTCAGAGGGACATGATAGCCATGTTTAAATATTTAAAGGGATGCCATGTAGAGGAGGGAGTGGGCTTGTTTTCTGCTGCTCCAGAGACCAGGACAAGGAGCAATGGATTCAAGCTGCAGGAAAGGAGATTCCATCTGAACCTCAGGAAGAACTTCCTGACAGTCAGGGCTGTCTGGCAGTGGAATCTGTTGCCTCAGAGTGTAGTGGAGTCTCCTTCCTTGGAGGTTTTTAAGCAGAGGCTGGATGGCCATCTGTTGGGAGTGCTTTGAGGGTGTTCCTGCATGGCAGGGGGTTGGACTAGATAGCCCCTGGGGTCTCTTCCAACTCTACGTTTCTATGATTCCTCAGTCTTGCCCCCCCACCTCACCAGGTTTTATTTTGCCATTCCCATCCTTCTCCTCCCTCTCCCTCAATTGTAGCCTTGACTGCATTTCTTACCTTCTGGAGTGTGGTGAATCTCAGTCCCCAACCTTCTGTTTCTTTGTAATGGAGGAGTTGGCTTCTTGTAATGGAGGAGCTTGGCTTCTGATCCCCTCTAGAGTAAATCCATGGACTCAGTGGGATTTAGTTATGTGTTGTTTTACCCTTTAAGAGTTCTTTCCTTGGTCTCCTCTAGCTGGGACTTAACTAGAAGATTCAGTGCATGGAGACCTCACAATGGAGGCAGAGGGGATGGCTCCTTGGGAGGGGAGGGATGTTGAATAGAGGCAAAGCTCCAGTCACTCCCCCAGGCAAAGGAGTTGTGCATGCAGCTGATCTGGGGTGTCCTGAAAGGTCTACAGTTCCTGCATTGGCTCTTCGTTCCTTTTTCTTTAATGCCAGGGAGGGAAAAGTGGGAAGAGGTGCTCTGCAGATTCTCTGCCGTGCCTTTAGGTAATTGCCTTGCTTTGATGCTTTACTAGGCTTTACTTTGCTGTGAGGGGATAATGGGATTGTCAGAGAAACAGTCCACTAGGAATGGGAATATGTTACTATAACAAACTGTGGTAAGACCACAGTTGTAGGCAGATAAAAGTCGGACGCAAGGTGAAACCGATGGCAGATGGAGTGAGAAAATATGAGGAGGCAGAATAGTCTGGGAAAGGAATTGTTATGATTAGCTATCAAATAGAATTCTAGAATGCTAGCATGTGCTAATTTGAAATATTACAGCTTGTAATGTACTGCAAATCCAATGCTTCTTTAGTCCTGGGGCTTTCCAGTGGGTGCAGTTGTTTCTTTGATGTTTCTGAATAAAACTTCGGAAGACTTCTAAGCTTGGTTTCTTGAACTCAAAACTGTCCTGTACAACAAGCACAGATACTACTTGGACTCACAATGGAATCTTTATTCTAAAATTGTTGACAAGATAATGGTCTTCAGGGTTTCAAGGGTGGAGGGATCTATGGGAGTTTTCACTGGCCATCTCTAGGAGGCCACTGTCACCATCTCTGGCTACTTGCTATCAGTTGAATGCATCATGTACATTTCAGATGACTGCAGCCGCAACACTTTTTTTCCTCTCTGCTCAGGTAACCTGTTAACATTTTTTTTTCTGCCAGACTTGAAAAGAGTAAAGACAGTATTTGTGGTAGTAAGTAGTATGGTTATGAATCTTTGGAGCACAGGGGAAGAAGAAAGATCACCTAGATGAGGGGGGAAAGACATCAGTGCGACATACCAGGTGGATCGTGGGTTCTGTGGTCCACCAGACGTAGAGACTCCTTAAAAGCAGAATAATTAAAGAGCTCTTGATCTCAGGGGAAGCCTTAATTTAAACAAATGTCAAAGTCATTTTGTATAAAACAAGCTTACAGATAACGTGGCGTCAACAGAAGGAATCATGGAAAAATTGTCTGAGTGGGGCCTGTTTGTGAAGAATGGAGAAGGAACGGCTCAGCAGAAGTCCAAGAAAGGGAAGATGGGGCTGGGGCTGGAGGCGGGGGGAGAGGCCTAGGCCATTTCTGCACAAGACTGTTATAGCGCTATGATTCCGCTTTCAACATCCTATGGAATCCTGGGGTTTGCCGTTTAGGGAGGGGCTGTCTGGCCCCTCCCTAAACGGCAAACCCCAGGATTCCATAGGATGTTGAAAGCGGAATCATAGCGCTGTAACAGCCTAGTGCAGAAATGGTCCTAGTCAAATGGAGGATGCAGCATCACTTTTAACAACAGTGTAGGATCTTTTTTTTCCATAGGTGGCGATTGTGTCCAATAGTATACTGTTTCTGGAAAGAAGGGTATAAAGAGATGATTAAAATCACAACTCAGAATATGGACTGGTCACCAGAACTGGGCTGACTGTTGAGTTCTTTCAAGTCATTGATGATTTATTGGAACCCTAAGGCAAACCTATCACAATTTTTTCTTCACAGAATTTGTGTGCATGTGTATCTGCTCCTTTCCTTTTCTTTCCACCTTCCTACCTTGAATCTGGGGGGTTCAAGTCAGCTCCATGTTCCACTTAAGGATACGATAAAAGGTGTGATTTGTTTATCCACCCCAACAAGAGGAGATTTGCCTTTGCCCTCTTCTGAGTCTGAGTGAGTTTGACCTGCCTGAGGTCACCCAGTGGGTTTCTGTGGCTAAGCAGGAATTCAAACTGTTACCTTAAAAGATGCATCTTTTGGGGTCCATCTTCAGTGCCAGTGTCTCCTTGGAATGTGATGGAATTATAGCTCAAAGGAGGCCTGTGAGAGAAGGGTAAGAGCAGAATATTTTCACTTGTGTATATCAGTACTAATTGTAGAGAGGTCTCCAGTTAAAAGTTAAAGGACTTTATTTTGAATTAACAGACACAGGAGAAATAAGACACAAGAACCACACAAGCCTATCTGAAAGCAAGGTGTAAAAGGTTGGAGAGAGAGGGGGAGGTGTTGAAAGAAAACTTTTTGAAAATGATGTATAGATATCATCTTACCCCAGAAAAAAATAGACAAGATTTATCACACAGGAAACAATAAATGCTGGAAGTGCAAAGAAAAAACAGGATCTTACTATCATTTATGGTGGACTTGTGCAGCCACTAAAAAATACTGGATAAAAATATATGATGCCATAAAAGAAATTTTCCAAGTAACATTTCCAATGTCTCCAGAATTTTTTCTATTAAATATGATTCATATGTTTGAAAAAGATTTCGTGTGGAAAAACAATAAGATACTACTGAATCTGGTGACAGCTGCAAGATTAAACTTTGCCAAAATGTGGAAAAATCCAAATGTGCCAGACTTAGAACAATGGATTATAAAAGTCTTAGAACTAAAAGAATTTGATTTATTTACACATCATATAAGAGGCAAATCGATCAAAGAAGCTAAAAGAAATTGGGAACCAGTGACACTGTATATTAGTGAAAGATGGGGTGTAACAGTCTAAAACATAAGTAGTATAGATGTTCACAAATCTTTTAAAATAACAAAATTCAGAAGATTGACAATATATTGTTATGGAGGAATGAAGAAACTACAAATAATAGATGTGGACTGAAAATATTTTACCTGTACAGGAGTAACATAAGGAAGACTTTGATAATATAAATAGTTAAGTAGGCCTGCCTTGTGTCAAAATGATTACGTCCTCCCACTGTGGAACAGAAATTGGCTTGAACTTGAAAGATAAAATTGTAAGATGAGTTTTTTTAGTTATTTTCAGACTTTGAGGATGGCCCCAGGATCCCACTGAGGGGTTCCTTTTCAATTATTTCTGAAATATGTCTAGAACAAGAGGGTTTGGTTGACCATTGGTGGGTGAGGAGGATTGGGTATTTTTTTTAATGTTTTTAATGTATTAATGTATTCAATGTTGTTCGCTGCCTCAATCCATGTGGAGAGGCAGGATAGAAATAAATATTATTATTATTATTATTATTATTATTATTATTATTATTATTATTATTATTATATGGTTATAAAGGAAAAGAAAAGAAAAAGTGTGCTTAACAATAGAAAATGATGTATTAGGAAGAATTAGGAAATTCCACATATAGGGGTGTAAATATAAAGTGCTAACAGAAAATCGAGATAATTGGCAAAAGGAAGTATTATATATATTAATGTATAAATTTTTAATTAAGAAATATTCAACATGAAATAATGTCCTTTATTTTTGCTTTTTGATTTACATCGATTTATATGGACAAAATAACACGTGTTGAATGTAATTGGAAATATGGATTTTTTTAAAGAATGATGTGAATGTTTTAATAAAAATAAATGAAAAAATAAAAAAGAGAGAAGTGAAGACAGTGATAGTTACCAGTCCTGAAGAGGAAGGTTGAAGTAGAGGGGTTCAGACAGTGTCTGAGAGTAGCATGGACATATCATGTACAGTATACAAGAAGTGGTTGGGGTCAAAGCCAGGGTTAGAATCATAGAATCATAGAAATGTAGAGTTGGAAGAGACCCCAGGGGCCATCCAGTCCAACCCCCTGCCATGCAGGAACGCCCTCAAGCACTCCCAACAGATGGCCATCCAGCCTCTGCTTAAAAACCTCCAAGGAAGGAGACTCCACTACACTCCCAGGCAGCAGATTCCACTGCCAGACACCCCTGACTGTCAGGAAGTTCTTCCTGAGGTTCAGGTGGAATCTCCTTTCCTGCAGCTTGAATCCATTGCTCCTTGTCCTGGTCTCTGGAGCCGCAGAAAACAAGCCCTCTCCCTCTTCTACGTGGCATCCCTTCAAATATTTAAACATGGCTATCGTGTCCCCTCTGAACCTTCTCCTCTGCAGACTAAACATCCCCAGCTCTCTAAGTCTATCCTCATAGGGCTTCATGGCTTCCAGGCCCCTCACCATTTTGGTCGCCCTCGTCTGGACACGTTCCAGCTTGTCAATATCCTTGAATTGGGGTGCCCAGAACTGGACACAGTATTCAAGATGAGGTCTAACCAAAGCAGAGTAGAGTGGTACCAGTACCTCCCTCGATCTACACACCAGACTCCTATTGATGCAGCCGAGAATTGCATTTCGACATCCTATTATTTCCTCTCCCAACAAGGAGGTGTTGGCAAAACCGTAATGGCTTTCCCATATGGAACTGACAAAGGAGTCTGGAATGGGCTGATGGCCTTTTCTGAGCGACAGAAGATGGATAAGAGTCATGAGGGCGATGTAAATAAGCAGTCAAGACTGTTCTCTTCTGACAGGCCTTCCCAGACTAGTGCTCCACCGCCTCCCACCAACTGTCCTCTTGTTCTTAATAGTTAATGTGTTTTAGGGGGTTTTAGATGGGTTGGTGGGGGGAGGAGGAGGGGTTATGTTTTAATTGCTTTTAATGTATTTGATGTACTGTTGTAGTACCGCCTCGATCCGTTGGGAGAGGAAGGCTGTAAATAAATTTTATTATTAAATAAATGTTGTTGTTGTTGTTGTTGTTATTAAATAAGATTTCTACAGGGCAACACTAAGGGATGATCCCTGGTTGCTTCACTAGGCCAGTTAGCTCTCCATTTTATTTGGGAGTGCAAAGAGCTGGGGCTGTTGCAGCTGGAGGGCCATGTGAACCCCGCCCTTGCTTTTAAGTAACTGTCTACTTAACCCCATGAGGAAGGCCATTTCACAACCACACTGTTTTAGTGCCATCATCCCACTCTCAACATCCTGAGGGATCCTGGGATTTGTAGTTTCCTGGGGGGGCCAAAGAGCTCTCTGGCTGCAAAATCTAAAGGGCCCTCCTTAAACTGCAGACCACAGGATGTTGAAAGTGGGATAACAACAACGCTTCAAATCTCCAGTCCGCTAAGGGCAGCTCCATGAATTTCTTAAGTGTTTTCTGAGGCAAGGCACCCTCAGGGGTGGTTTTGCCGGTTCCTTCCTCCGAAACAGAGCCTGCAGCCCCTGGTATGTGCGGGCGGCCTCCCATCCAAGTACCAACCCCGGGCTGACCCTGCTTAGCGACCAAGATCAGCGGGGAGACGACAACAAGCGTTGAAAGGGGAGAGTTGGATTCCTAGAGAGGAAGGGAAGGCGAGGCGGGAGGGAGGGCGGGGCCCAGTCCTCCAGAGCAGACAAGCCTCTCTCATCTTGGGCGGCACTGGTGCTGACGCTTAGGCCCTTCCTCCTCCTCCTCCCCTCCCTTCCTCCTCTACCCATCGCGGGGGCCTCAGGAGCGGCCTTTCCCTCCCTCGGGGGGCTCCGGGGGTCCCGTCCCCACCTTCGGCCTCTTTCTCGGGCTTGAGGCGGGGAGGCCCAGAGGATCCTCCTCCTCCTTCGGGTCCGTTTCCTCGGGGGGGGAGCGGGGCGGGGGAAGGCTTTCTTCCCCGGGTTCAGCCTCCCCCTCTGGGCGCCGAGGCCTCTTCGGGTCTCCCTCGGCCGGGAGTGGGGAGGAAGGGCCGGGCTGGGCCGGGCCAGGCGGGAGGGGGCTGAAAGGAGGCGAGGGGGAAGCTCCTGGGGAAGAAGATGGCGCCTCTTAAGCCCCCTGGCCAGGAAGGGGGGGGTCGCCGAGCAGCTGAGACGGGGTGTCCTGAAAGGTCTTGAGGGAGTTTCCTGCCTCGGTCCTTCTTTCCTTTTCCTTTCATGGCGGGGGGGGGCTGGGGGGGTCTCAGCCCTGGGAGCCCACAGGTGTTCGCCCACCTTGGAGACCAGGCGCTTGGGGGGGGGGTTCGATAAGTGGCAAAATGTCTCAGTCACCCCCCCCCTTTTCATCCCCTGACTCCCCATTTCTTCCCACAGGTGCTGACTGGACTGGCAGCTGAATCTTTCTTCCAGAATTGGTGACAACCACAACCTGAAGGGCCCCGGAGGGGAGGGGAGGAGATTTCCCTGGCCATCTCTAGGTTTTCTGGTGTTCCTCGCTGCCTGGCCGGAGGTGGATGTTGAGTTTGTGCTTCTTATACAGACATTTGGCTTTTTTTCTGTGTACAAACACACTGTTTTCTTTACTGTTCTGGCTTCATGGTCTTTGCCCAACATGTAATAATAATAATAATAATTTATTATTATTTATTATTTATTATTATTTATTATTTATTATTATTTATTATTAATTATTATTTATTATTCTCCACGTGGATCGAGGCGGCAAACAACATGAAATACATTATACATTACAAATAGCATGTATTTCTATACCACTTTATCAGCTAAGTGCTCTCTAAGTGGTTTACAATGTGTTTTAGCTAATTGCCCCCAACAAGCTGGGTACTCATTTTACCGACCTGCGGAAGGATGGAAGGCTGAGTCAACCTGGAGCCCAGCAGGATCGAACTCACAACCTCGTGGTTGCAGTACTGGCATTTAACCACTGCATCACCAGGGCTCAAAATATCAAAATAGTAGCCTATAACAGTACCCAAGCAGTTTCCCCCCACCCCGGAAGTGAAGGAGGGACAGCTCAGGAGGAAGGGCTGGGGGGGGGCTGCCTCTGAAGACCTTTGGCATCTCTTGCCTGAGAGAGGGGTCTCATTCTGTCTCAGGGGGGAGGGCAGCTGTGCAATAGCAAGCTAAAAACACTAGTCTTTGTAGGAATAACTATTATTATGAAGAATCTTTGGAGTACAGTGAAAAATTAAAGGGCAAGAAAAGAGGAATTAAGAAGGCCACCTAGATGAGGAACAAAAAAAGGACATCAGCAGAATCCACTGAGGGATTACAGCAGCTGTGGGTCCCCACACTCTGAGGCCCCAGACATTTACTCTGTCCTGACAAGGCAGCTCTTGGGGGATTGTAAGCAGAACCTCCATGTGCTAGAGCAGTCTGTTGCAGAAAATGGGTTAAAAACATTTTGTTATTTTAAAGCTGCTGAGCATAAAAAATGATACACAGTAATATGAGAAACATGACATGATAAAGCATAATATTGTTTGTATTATATGAAATATGGAATATAAATGTAGTATTGAATGTAAAAGGCTTAGTAGCATGTTCTACTGGTCTTAGGGCTTTCTTTTTAATGAATAGGATTTCAACTTTTGATAATTCAACTTGTATTTTAATTGCTGAATATAAAATAGCATGACAAATAGCATGTTAAACATAATATAGCATACTATATTTGCTGGCGTATAAGACTCACTTTTTCACCCTGAAAAATATTGTTTGGAAATGGGGTGTATGTCTTATATACTGGTATGTTTTATATGCTGGGAAATAGTATTTGCAAGTGTATATAAGTGGAGTGCATGTTATACATGGGTGTGTCTTATACGCTGGCAAGTATGGTAGTAAAAAATTAAATAAGAACAAAAATGATGGCACGTGTTTTTATAATATGGGAAATATGTATACTCATTATCTGTGCCTAGATTTCATTAGTATAAATGCTGGGTGTTGGTTTTGGAAAGCTGGATAAAGAATAATTGAAGATTGCCTGAACCGAGTAAAAGTCTTACTTGAAGCAGAAGTCAAGGTAGTGTCACGTAGGGAAAGAATTGTTGGGGGAGGGTGTGGGTGGGGGTTTGGGTGAGGAATGGAGATGAGGTGGCTCAGTGGAAGGCTGAGAGAGGGAAGGTGGGGCTGGGAAATGGACAGAGAGAGAGGAGAGAAAGAGGTTGATGCAGCCTCCTGTGACCCTCGTGGGTTCTTGCTGGCACTCAGGTGAAAATGTTTCCCCAACTTTCTCATCTATTTTGCTCATTCACCTCCCTTTCCATTTGAAGGAGACCTAGTTTGAATCATCCATGTTTCTTCTTGCCAGTATTGTAGAGGAATTCCTAAAACGGCAACATCTTGGCTTTGCAGAGTTTCAGAACAGAGCCTGTTTAGGGGTTCTTTGCCTTGAGACAGAAGAAGGTGGAGGATTAACTTGGATCCCACCGGCTGCTTCATTGGATACGGCTCAAAGATGGACAAACCTCACTCAGCTGGACCTGAAGCAGGAAGAGGCTGTGATGGCATGAGTGCTGAGAGCAGTGGAGAACTGTGTGAAAGAACAATGCAGAAGTTCTTCAGCAGAGATGAGGGCAGCTCAGAGATTCAGCGTCAGTGCTTCAGGCAGCTCTCCTACCGAAAGAACAAGGGCCCCCGAGAGGTTTGCAGTCACCTCTATGATCTCTGCCACCAGTGGCTGAAGCCAAAGGAACGTACCAAACATCAGATCCTGGACCTGGTGATCCTGGAGCAGTTCCTGAGCATCCTGCCCCCAGAGATGGAGAGCTGGATCAGGGAATGTGGGGCAGAGAACTGTTCCCAGGCAGTGGCCCTGGCGGAAGGTTTCCTCCTAAGTCAGGTTGAGAACAAGAAACTGGAAGAACAGGTTAGAACATTTCATCTTGTGGTCTCTTTCTGAGACTGATTGGTTATTTTACTGAATGCATATCATGCCTTTCTTCCAAAGTGAGACACAGTGTGAGGAATAATCAAGACCTACATCCTCTGTGCAGTTCTCACTCACTCTGCCCTACTGCTTCCACCCCCATAGCCACTGCCCACTCTGTTGGTCTTCTGCTGAAATTTGGTGCCCCAAGAAGTAGCTCTGAAAACAAGGTGTGTGGGGGAGGGGGGAACATTGACCTTGTTTTGTTATGGAATGTCTATCTCAAAAGCAGAATGATTCTTTTTTCCAATAAGGTCCATGCTCCATGTGCCTCATGTTATCAAAGGACGGTCCAGATTTCCTTGCTGCTCCTGCCGCACAACTAGATTTGTCAGTGTGATGGCTACAGTGGTGATGTGTTGCTCTCAGTTGGTTCAGGGTGGGATGTGCTCGCGTTCACACCCAAAAGTCTTCCAATCTTAGGGGTTAAAGATAGTGCAATTGATAATCTTTTTCTTGTGATGCTATTGTACAGAAGTCTTAAGTTTCCCAAGTCTATTTTTAAATAATTTTCTAACGCTTCTGTAGACTGAATTTGAAATTCTTGATGTTCTTTCAGGCTATAAATTGCTGTGTGGAAGTTCAGTCTGATTTCTCTTCATCAGTGGGATCTTCCTCAGGCACGGCATGGAGTCCACAATGGTGCAAGCTCAAGCAGGAGGTTGAGGGAGGTGCCTGCTTGCACGGTAAGGATGGACCTTGTGTGTGGGATGTGTGTGCTTCCCAGTCACCTGTTGACATACAGTGACCCCATTAATTTTCTTACACAAGGAGAACTCAGAGCTGATGCTACCTAACTTTGAAGAACAGGTGTGATCTTCTGCCTTTAGTGTATTTAGGTGAATCCGAATAAACATCTCTAGGAGTAATTGTCTTAGAATCATAAAATCATAGAATTGGAAGAGACCACAGTGGCCATTGAGTCCAGTCCCCTGCCATGCAGGAACATACACTCAAAGCACACCCAGCAGATGACCATCCAACATCTGTGTAAAAACCTCCAGAGAAGGTGATTCCACCACAGTCTGAGGCAGCATATTCCACTGTAAAATGTCTCTTAACATCAGGAAGTCCTTTCTGATGTTTAAGTGAAGTCTCGTTTCCTGCAGTTTGAATCCGTTGCTCCTTGTCCTAGTCTCTGGAGCAGCAGAAAACAAGCCTGATCCATCTTCAACATGACATCCTTTCAAATATTTAAACACGGCTATCATGTCACTTCTTAGGCTTTTTTCATCAGGCCAAACATACCTAGCTCACTAAGTCTTAGGGTGTTACATGTGCATAACTTCCCCTCTTTTTCACAGGAGTCCGCAATCCCACCACCACAAAAAGGTAACTGACATGGTTAATACATTATAAGCTGTCCCAATTAATTATTTTGGGTTTTTTCCTAAAATATGTAGTTACTTTGTTTAGTATCATGTCTTGCCTTTGAGATCTTTCCATTTTCTTTCTGTAAATGTAATGATAGCCCTTAGCCCTCTCCACCTCATTATGTTATCCTCACAACAACAGCAACAACAACAACAACAACATCAACAACAACATGGTGAGGTAAATTAGGCTAAGAAAGAGTAGCTGACTCAACATTCCGCAATCAATTTCGTGGCTCTGGACCAGCTAGAACTGGAATTTTATATTCCTGATTTTCCAGCACACTATAGACAGTGGGCCAAAATGCCCTATAGATTTTACTGAGATGTGATGTCCTACTGTGTTCAAAGACATGGCTTCCTCATAAGTTTCTTTTTAGGACTGTAATTATAGCCTCTGAGACAAGCCTATGTAATTGACTTCCCCCACCTTGGTCTTTCCCACAGGGGCTGGAGTGACACCGCCAGCAAGTAGTCAGTTGCCCCTTCCTCTTTGCGATGGAGTGGAACCTAATCAGGTAAGGAGAAGGGCTACTGGAGGAAGAGGACTGGATTGGACTTGTTGTCCCCATTTCTGGGCTCACATCCTTGGTAATGCTAGCGAGCAGAGAATTTTGTGTCCATTTGCTTTTGAGTTTTTTAAAAAATGACATTGTCGGGAGATGGTTTTTACAGCACCTAGCACAAAATCCTCCCAGTAACCGCTGCGCTCTGAACAAAAACGTGTCCCAGAGGCAAGCATTAAACACACAGCAGAGTATCAAAACAGCAACAAGCGTGAGCAGCAGCAAAGTGTAACATACAGCTTCAGCACTGACCCCACACTACCCCACAGGTCAGTAACTCTTAGCACACAGAGTTTGTCATCCAAAAATACCTGGAGGCTTTTATTCTTCAAATTCCAATATATACACATCTGTACAAGCAGGATACGCAGATCCTCAGTCATAGGTTCAGCATCACAGCATCAGGCAGAGGTTTGCTTGGACAGAATTCCAGTGTCATGGCATCAGCAAGGGTCAGAGAAAGAACCCATCTGAGATCACCTCTTTTATACACACCTGCTGATAGCTCATCATCCTGGGACAACGGCTGATGCAACCCCTTGCCAGGATTTCATATTACCGTGACTCAACCTTACTGTCCCCTAGGGATTACATCATGACTTGCCAAGTCATTCCCCAGGTGTATCCCCACGCACTCATCAAATGCATTTTTAACTAGGGCAAATGTCACAGCATTTCTATCTAACAGACATAAGTATGGGACAAATCCAGAATTTTCTGGATCCGAATCCCTGGAAGATTCTGGGAATCCATGCATCTTGAATCTTTCAAATCCTTTTTTAAAAAGGGGTTTGAAAAACAAAGGAAAGAAAGTACTTCTACTGAAATTGTTTTTGAAGCAGAATTTGACATCTTGGTTTAATGAAAAACAAGTAATAGTTTTCAGTTCAGGAAAACATACCCATAGTTCTTATTAAGAAGATACAAATGCAATTGACATGTTTGTCTATTACATGAAGTACATAACTCTCAAGTCAAAAGAATAGAGATTATTACCCTGCAGAGAGAGGCAGCCACTGTGACAGGCAGTCCCAGCGGGCAATTAAATCATAAACCACTACACACACACATGCACACACCAACACAACAAATAGAAAAAAAATTCCAGCACATTGTGTAGGTGGAATGGGCCTTGTACAATCAATCCCAAAATGCCTGTTAAAAAGACTTTACTTGTTTGCAAAAAGAAAGCAGGGAAGGTGCCAGTCAGACTTCTATAACGAAGGAAATTATAGAGGCTGGGGGCAGCCACTGAGAAGGCCCTCTCCTGTGTTCCCACCAGATGCCCCTGGAGGGTTGGTGGGGCTGAGTAAACAGCCCCGTTAGTCAATCTAAAAGTGTGGGCAGGTTTACATGGAAGAATACAGGCCTTCAGATAAGCTGGACGTGAACTATATAGGGCTTTATAGGTTGAAATGAGCACTTTGAATTGTTCCCAGAAACAGACTAGCAGTCGGTGGAGCTGTTGCAACAAGGGAGTTGTGGAGTCCCTGTTAACAGTTTGGCTGCAGCTCTTTGAACCAGTTCAAGTTTCCAAGTACTCTTCAAAAGCAGACCTACATAAAGTGTGTTACAGTAATTCTGCTGTACTGTGACTAAGGCATGTGTCAATTAAGGCACAGTTCCCATCATGACCAACCAGATGCCCTCTAGGAAGCTTACAACCCAAGAAGGGAAGCCATAGCCTTTTCCAGCTGTTCTTCCCCAGCAGCTGGTATTCAGAGGTATGGGGCGTCTACTAATGGCCCTCGCTTAACAACCAGCATGAAGGCTTAAGTCTTACTAAGGCTTCTTGCCCTTTGTTCCTTTGAAAAGCCTTTATATGAGGTGTCAGCAAGAAATGTTTTCTTTTTCCTCTAGGGCCCAATCATCTTTGAGGATGTGGCTGTCCATTTCTCCCCGGAGGAGTGGGCTCTCCTAGATCCAGATCAGAGAGCCCTGCATGCTCAGATCATGGAGGAGACCCAAGGTATCGCAGTCAATCTTGGTAAGGCTCCCCCACTGGTGGGAATTTCTGTTTCCAAATGCAATAATCACAGTCCCCATAGCAGCTTCTGGGTGGGAGGGAGCAGGAGGCTCAATCTTCCCAGTCACTGGGGGCTTCTTAAGGAAAGGCTCAGGAATTGGTGTCCCTCCTGATATTTTGAAGGTCCTGTCAAACTGGAAGAGAAATAAAAATTGGCTACAGCAGAAACATAAATAGTAAAAAGATTAAAATGCAAGCTTTAACTATAGCAAGTTAAATTTAACAGGGAAAATTGCAGATTAGTCTACTCTTTTAGTTTTTTATGGATGTATTTAAAAAGTTCATAATTTTTTTTTTCTTAGATATAATACATTTTTAGTTATGAGAATACCTAATTATCAAAAACAAGAAAAAAGTAATCCATTAGTTTGAGTGCCTCTTTAATTTAAATTAATTTTCCCCTTTTAGTTAATATTTTGTTTTTTCTAATTCCTTTTAAGTCCATTGAACTTTTGAAAGCTGTTTTGAATCGTTTGTAAATCCCAATGCTCCTAATTGGGTTTCATTGATTTTGTGTGATTTTCTTATTTTTATATCTTTTATCTGTGATTTTTTCCCCCTCATTACTACTGCCCACAATTGTACTGTTAACACAAAGAACGTGAGTCAAACTGGAAAGCCTTGCCATGTTCCTCTAAGCAATGGAAGAGTTTGAGAGAATATTCCTTTTTCATTGACCACAGCTTCTGAATTTTCATATAGTCTGTTTATAGTTGTAACAGATCTTTTCCGCTTTTTTTGTTGTTTTCTTGAGTAGAACAATTAGGTGAACGTCCCCCAGAAAAGGAAATGCTTTTAAAATACCTCATGGCATTATTGCCACTGGGTTATTTAAGGTTTACTGATATGCATTATATTGAATACTCATCTTATGTATCTGTTAAAGTTCTACTGACATAAAGCGAGTTGATCTGGATGAGTATATGACGTTACAAATTTATTTAGGCTGTGCACAATGATTAAAATGGACATTGATTGATAATGATGAAGTAGCATTATTGGTTTATATGATTCTAGATTGAGGTCTCCCTCAGGTTTTGGTATGGTTATTATTTTGACTCATTGCCACAAATCTGGCATGTTTTACATTAAAATTATTTAATTATATAAAATATGTAAATGTAGGATGAAATCTTTATCAGAGTTTTTATGGACATGTGCATTGAAACCCTGACCTGGTGGTTTTTAATTTCATTAGGTGTTACTTACCAAGGAGTGAGAGGATTTTAGATCCCTAACTAGCCCTCCTCTTGTTTTCAACTGAACTGTCTAGTTTAATATCCCTAACGTAGTTTGTGCCCCCTCCAAGTCTAACAGATGTTTTAGTTCCTTCAATATTTGTGCAGCAACATTGCCTTGCGTTATGTTAGAAAGCTAATACAACCCTGAAGGAATAGATTGGTCTCTTATTCTTCTTTTTACGAAGATAAATCTCCTTCCTTTGTCCCTCAGCTGATCTGTTCTTTCAAGACCTTGAGTTTTAGAAATCAGTATACTCCTCTTACACTAAACAGGGCCTCTAAACTTTATTAGGCCTCCAAGTCAGACAATGTCTTTCATGTTTTCCATTCTTTCTTCATATTTGGTTTTTATTTATTTTATGTATCGAGCTGGTTCTGGCCCCCTGTTCTCAATCTGTCCAAGCTTTTGCAAAACAAGTTGCTTTCTTTTCAACAATTAATCTCTTGTAATTCCATCTGGTCTGAAGAATCATGAACAACTCTAATTTGCCTTCTCAGACATTTCCTTGTTATTCTGCAACCTGCATCTAACCAGGTTAACTTGATATTCCTAAGGCCGCCACAACTGGCTTTAGTTTATAACCATGGTTTGATCTGGAGACATTCTGTCCGAAATGCAAAGATAACAGAAACAGAATCCTTGCTTCTGGATCACGGACCACACCTTTCAATGTTCTACCCTTCCCCGAATTCAGAAAATGCTTGATGTTTGAAGTCTCTAATTGGTGCCATCTCAGCCTTTGCTCATTTGCTATGATCAGCCTACTTGTAATGCACTTACTGTGCCTGTTCACTGGTCTTTGATCTGAATCTCTACTTAAATGGGCTAATATTGGCTGGTGATCACTTTCTTCTCTTACATTTATACTTGAAAACAAAAAGACAGTTTCACTGGAGACACAGAGATAGTCTGTGATACTACCAGAAAAATAGGTCAAGTGTGTATACAAATATGGGAACCTAAGCTCATTAGACTCAAGAATCTGAAGACCTTGTTTATATGTTAATTCCAACAAATGCTGCCCTGGTTTGTTAACTTTTTTTTCTAATCACGACCAAGAATATTATCTCATGTAGTCCATGTTGCATTCCCCACCTAAATGCTGATTGTCCTAGTGTAGAGCCTATTCTGGCATTAAAGTCACCCATGAGAATAAGTAGAGCATTAAGGCATTGTTGATTTAGGTCTTCACTGTTTGTTCCAAAAAAACCCAGATGTTGTTAGAGTAGTACTGGGAATATGCAGATGGAGCCTGACATTTTCAATCTGGCTACAGCGCAATTTAGGGGATTTGCAATAACCTGAAAGCAGATTTTATTTACCAAAATCGCTACTTCCCTCTCGCCTTATCTTTTAATTTATGTGTGAATTCAGACCAAATTTTACTTGTAAGCCATGTTTCCAAGAAAGAAATTTATCTGGCCCACAAAGCTGGAGATAAGGGGGGCTGTAAGGCAAGTTTCATTCTATGACTTTCTTATACCTTTCAGTACAATTCAATTATATGTGCTTTGGTAATGGCTGAAAAGAATTGAGGAGGGCTAACTGTGAAAATCTTAAGACTAATCCAATCTTTTTTTTAAAAAAAAGAAGCCTTTGCCATAATCATAATAAACAACTGCGTGCACAATCAACCTGTCGTTATGCAAGTAATCTATGTGCATGGTACTTGGAGGATGCGGGGCACCTGGCAGAACCCCATCTAGCATATGAAGGAAATGTACACTGTGTGCTGATTGATCACAGAACCCCCTTGGTTAGGATAATTCATAAATACTAGATTTATAGGAATGAGCTTCAGATTCCAGCTAGATCTTAAATTACAGTTTGTCTGCGACTCTACAAACTGAGAAGGTAACACTCACCTGGAAGGATTCTTCCACATTCTCTGACAATATGAGTGTCTTCTCTTTTTGCTGACCTTGTGTCGGTTCCAGCGCCAGCTCACCAGTTCCATTAGCTGAGACTGAGTCTTCAGCTGAGGCTTTCTTTTGTCGATGATCTTTGCAGATACTTTGCACATCTGCAATTTTTTTTTAATTCTTTTTTCTATGGAGCTGTTTCTGGGTTGCCTTCAGAGGGACCATTTCTGCAGGAGAGTCAAGTCAAACAATCTCTGTTCATCTTTCTTCCAGGCATGGAAGGCATGGTTTCCTCTCTTTTCCGGATTTTGTGATGTTTTTCCTTTTTCTTCTGTATCCTTTGTCCATCCTTTTTTGGCCTCTTCTTTATTTACATTATCATCCTTCTTAGAATGATATTTTGTGCACTTATGTGAACCCTCAGCTTGAACTTTGCTATTGTCACGACGGTTTCCCTGCACCTTTTTCTGCTGGGTTACAAAGAATTCAGTCAGTGTTGTTAACAGCTTCTTGCTTTCCAGTAGATTTTTTTTTTAAGCTCTCTGGAAATCATGTTGAACCATCCATCATCTAGTCTTTGCCTTCCACTTCTTCTTCCCCTTGGTTTGATGTTAAATTATGATTAAACCTTGGTGCAAAAAGATGGAGACATAAGAAATTTTGTCTCCAAAGAGATTTCCAGACCTTCCACGTTTAGCTAAGTTAGAACCTCCTCCCACTATGAGTTCTTTACAGAATTAGAAATCTCTGCCAGAGCAAATTCCACACTAAGTTAATTGCAGTGCTTGAATTAACAAGTAAGTCATGTATGGCTTCTTTCGGGCCAAGTGATTTATCCAAGTCTATACGGATCCAGTGGAGGTCCATCATGGAATGGCTCATGTTGCTCTCTGTGTTCATTCAGTGTCTCTCCTTCACCACACTGGGCAAAGAACTATTTTAATTATGATTTGTTTTTGCACAGTCTTGAAGGACCATTAAGGAGCAGAGTGGGAGAGCCAACTCTTTCTGGGTCTTTCTAGTAAAAAGCCTTGCAAGCTATATCCATCTGAAACAGTCAGCTGAATTTAGTTAATCCAGTCTGCTATCTGCAGCAGAGTCTATGAGACCACTTTAAAGTAAACCAGAAAATTTGATATTTACCACTTCCCAAAAAACACATTTCCAGACTGTTGCCTCACCAGTGGTTGTGGTGATAAACCTCAACCACTTTACTCTTGGTTCAGGAGAGAGGATTAAAAAAAGCTTCACAAGTGCTGAAAAAATCCCTAAAGAGAGAAGGGAGATCAAAGGCCCCATTGCCATGCAGGCAGTAACCAGCTGCTCTCACCTAAGACAATACTGAGCTCTTTCCTGGAATGTTGACTATGAGGCAGATACTATATAAAGATTTGATAAAGGTTCAGGGAAATGAATTGGCCTACAAGACCCAAGATGAACTTAGAAAAGGTGGAATAAAGGTGGAAGTGGCCACTGGTTATTCTATAGACAAGTAAAAGAAAAATGAAAAGTAGAGAAGAAATTGAATGGATTTCAATTAAAGGAAACAGAATTTGCTGAGATACTGCTTGATGGCAAACCAAAGGCCATATTGAAGATACATAAAGTATTTTTAAAATGGGATACAAAAGAAGAAACTGTATGAAATTGGATGGAATTGCCTGATTGATTAATCAACATTTTTATATATTACTGTTCAAAAATTCTGGCATTCTTCTCCCCTTCCCCCTTTCTTGTTGTAGGGCAAGTGTGGCTCAGCTAGCATAAACTTTCATTTTCCTTAGCATGTCAAAGCCTTTTGCCCTCTCACCCACAGTCTTGCTCCAGACTGTGATAGACCCTGGGGTCATTGGCCTTACATAAAAGACCATGGTCCTGTCTGCTCTCTCTTTACCTTTTTACTTCCGCTTCCTCCCTCTCTGACAATGCTTTGCCTCTCCACCAACAAGATGGTAAGTTAAGAATGAAGCTACTCTCTTATCTAATCTTTTTGTTAGCTAGTTAGAATCTAGGCTTTCCAATGCATATGTAATTGTAAAATTCATTATTAAACTTTTGAAAAGTTTTTAACTTGAAATTGCCTGCCTTGTTTTGCTTTCTAAGTCAGTCTCAGTTCAGAGAATCCACACAGAGATGGGGACATGCTTTTTTTGCAACTCTGCTAAAGGAAAGCTGATTTCTAACAGTTTTAGCTTTGATAGAATTTCCCCAAAGGAAACGCCCTGGGAAACTCTAACTCTCAACAATTATTGTTTTTCTATTTTATTGTATGAAAAAAAAAATTTGAAAAAAAAAACACCCAACCTTAAATGAACATGCAGGAGAAAACTGGAGGTTGGGGGCAGAAATAAATGGAAGAGAAGGATGGCAAAATAGGTTGTAGAAAAGTAAACTTTTAGCCACAGAAAAAAGCAAAGATGTGTACATGAAGAAAAAAAGCCTTCCTTCCTGACAGAGAGAAAGGGCCACAATAAAAAGGCAAGGATGGGACATAAATGGTCTATGGAGCACTTGTTGCTTCCCCACCTCAGAGGCTTGGGGCAGTCCAACAACAGAGGTAAGAAAGGATAATGATATCTCTTCCTTTCCTACATGGTTGTTTTGTTTTTAAGATCATTCCAATTCACTCCTTGTTTCAGTCTGTGAGACTCCTTTCCTCTCACATTTCGGAATGATTGTTTTCTGTTCTTTTTCTTCCCAACAGATACCTGGAGAAAGAGCCATGTGTGTGCCAAGTGTGGGAAGTGTTTTGGGCACAAATGGGAGCTTACCAGGCACCAAGAAGCCTACACAGAAGAGGAAGGTTTTAACAAGAAGAAGTCTTTTGAGTGCAACGTATGTGGAAAAAAATTTGACCAAAACATGGCACTTACACTTCACAAAAGGCTCCATGCTGGGAAAAAACACTTCAGATCTAGAGTCTCAAGGAAAGATGTTAATTACAAATTGTACCCTCTGAGCCATCAAGCAGCCAGGAATGGAAAGAAAATACACAAATGTCTGAAATGTGGGAAAAAATTTGCTTACAGATCAGTATTAGTAGTTCATCAGAGTGTCCACACAGGAGAGAAACCATACAAATGCCAGAAGTGTGGGAAATGTTTTGCTAGAAATTCATACCTTGTGATTCACCAGAGAGTCCACACAGGAGAGAAACCTACAAATGCCAGGAGTGTGGGAAATGTTTTGCTAGAAATTCATACCTTGTGATCCACCAGAGAGTCCACACAGGAGAGAAACCATACAAATGCCAGGAGTGTGGGAAATGTTTTGCTAGAAATTCATGCCTTTTGATCCATCGGAAAGTCCACACAGGAGAGATACCATACAAATGCCAGGATTGTGGGAAATGCTTTGTTAAAAATTCAAGCCTTGTGATCCACCAGAGAGTCCACACAGGAGAGAAGCCATACAAATGCCAGGAGTGTGGGAAATGTTTTGCGAGAAATTCAAGCCTTGTCATCCACCAGAGAGGCCACCCAGGAGAGAAACTGTATGAATGCCAGGAGTGTGGGAAATGTTTCACTTCAATGTCATTACTTGTTATTCATCAGAGACTGCACAAAGGTGAGAAACCATACAAATGCCAGGAATGTGGAAAATGTTTTGCTCAGAGTTCCAACCTTGCGCACCACAAGAGAGTCCACACAGGAGTGAAGCCATACAAATGCCAGGAATGTGGGAAGTGTTTTTCTATAAATTCAAGTCTTGTGATGCACCAGAGAGTCCACACAGGAGAGAAACCATACAAATGCCAAGAGTGTGGGAAATGTTTTGCTTGGAATCAGCACCTTGTCATCCACCAGAGAGCCCACACAGGAGAGAAACCGTACAAATGCCAAGAGTGTGGGAAATGTTTTGCTAGAAATTCATACCTTGTGATGCACCAGAGAGTCCACACAGGAGAGAAACCATACCAATGCCAGGAGTGTGGGAAATGTTTTTCTCAGAATTCCAGCCTTGTGAGCCACCAGAGAGTCCACACAGGAGAGAAGCCATACAAATGCTCGGAGTGTGGGAAATGTTTTGGTCACAGTTCAGGCCTTGTACAGCACAAGAGAATCCACACGGGAGAGAAACCATACAAATGCCAGGAATGCAGGATATGTTTTTCTCAGAGTTCCAACCTTGTGATCCACCGGAGAGTACACACAGGACAGAAGCCATACAAATGCCAGGAGTGTAGGAAATGTTTTGTTCGCAATCAAGAACTTATCATCCACCAAAGACTCCACACAGGAAAAGAAACCATACCCCTTGCCAGGAGTGTGGGAAATGTTTTCGTCACAGATCAGCCCTTTGGAAGCACAAGAGAATCCGCGAAGGAAAGTAGTGTTGGAAATGTTTTGCTTCACACCAGAAAGTAACCATACATGCCGGGAAAGTGTGGGGAATGCTTTGCACAGAGTTTCAGTCTTGTGAAGCACAATGGAGTCCACACAGGAGAGAACCCTTACAAATGCCAGTAGTGTCAGAAATGTATTGCTCCTGGTTCACACTTTCTGAGCCATGAGATCTTTTTCATAAAGGTGGAAATTCAGTATTGTTAGTATTAGTATTTGTATCCAAACATTTTCCCAATTTGGGATGTGGAACAGTTTACAAGAAACCATAGAAATGCCAATAGTGTGAATGTTTTGCTCAGAGATCATACCTTGTGAAACACAAAAGGAGAAAAACTAGCAAAGTCATTCGGTTTTATTGTATTTGACTAAAAGCCATTACAAATTCAGTTTAAAAGCAGTAAAACCAGTATAAAAATGTATACATCCATATACATCAATATAAGATATTAAATCAAAGAATCCCCAGCACAATCTATAACAAATTCTTCCAAGTAGCTGGCATGAATACTTTTAGCAGCTTTGGCAAATAAAGCTGTTTTGTATGTGACATGGATCGCAATCTGAAAGCAGCCAACAGTGTTTTGTATGAGGGGTCTCACCTTGTAATGATGCCAAAGTGTGCCCAGAAATCTCTTTCTGGGATTTTAAATAAAGAGGGCAAAAGAGTATGTAATGTATAATATTCTCTACCTCACCCATGCCACAAATGCAGCCCCTTTAAATGTCTAGGAATATTTCTATACCAACCAAGTAGAACAGACGTTGGCATAGTTTGAAAACGTAATTCTGTGAATGCAGTTCTCAGAGGGAAAATGTGAGTGTGTGTAATTATTGAGCTCTCAGATGATTGGTTTTCACAAATGATACTAGTATGAAAACTTTGAGCTTTTGATTAGACCTAGGTCTTGCTCATTATCTAGCTTGTAAATATAGTCCCTCAGTTTAGCTTTGAGTTCATGAAAAACAAAGATATCTGTTGAGAGAGTTTTAGATGTTGGACTACTTTGCCCAGTCACCTATTTTCCATTGCTCAGCAAAGCTCAGCTTGGGCAGATGATCCTTTTGTCATGTCTAGGACCCTCTTATAGTACATAAGGGTAGCCAATTCAGCCCTCGCTTTTACAGATGCTACACCTAACTCTGTTCTGAGGAATGGTGCTGGAGTCCCTAATGATACTGCCAGCAAAGACCTCAGGAACTTGTTTTGACAGACTTCCAAGTCACTCAACTTCTTATGATTTACCCCCCAGATCGCTATACCATATTACATTTGAGCAACTGTTTTCCCTAGGTATACTTTCAAAGCTGGTACTACCAGTTTTCCCCTTTAGAATATAAAAATTTCAAAGTAGAATGGACTGATTTCTGTACTGTTGTTTTGATATGATATAATTGTGTCTTCCAAGATTTTTTTTCATCAAAATATACCCGCAAGTATTTAAAGAGGAAACCTGTTCTATGTTGTTACCACCTAAGCTCCATTTAAATTTGGCCGAGCATTTACTAAAAATTATCACCTTGGATTTAGTATAGTTGGTTCTAAGTTGTTCTGTGTGACAGTACTCGTAAAGATTGTTAACACTTCTCTTCAGCCTGATTTTATTAACTGAGAGCAGGATGATATCATCAGCATATATTAAAAGTGCTATTTTAGAGTTCTACTGAGGGAGGGAAATGATCAAGAAGATTTAACTGGGTTACAATATCATTTTATATAAAGATTAAACAGGAAGGGTGCTAACAAGCACCCTTGTCTAATTCCTTTTGCTGTACAGGTTTCCTGTGTCAGCCTTCCATCTGTACTGATTCTGACCCTCATAGATGTATTTGTATATAATTCCTGAATTAGGAACAGCAGTTTTTTATCAATATCAGTCATCACAAGTTTACTCCACAAACGATTCCTATTGATTGTATCGAAAGCTGAAGAAAAGTCAATAAAATGCAGCATAAGGAGCCTCTGGTGTATTTGTGCATTGGATGGTATAAGACAAAAATGTGGTCCACTGTTCTATAACCTTTCCTAAATCCAGCTTGTTCCTGATGAAGAACATTTTTTTCCTCTACCCAATTAGTCAGCTGTTGAAGAAGAAAGTGAGTGTAAATCTTAGAACTGATGTCCAACAGACTGGTAGGTCAATAATTCTGAGGGTTTGATTTGTCTCCTTTCTTATAAATAGGAAAGACTATGCTCTGCTTTCATTCCTCGGGAAAAGTAGCTGTGGAGTTTATGTGGAAAAAAAATTCTGCTAAAATAGGAACCCACCATTCAGAGTTGTTCTATATAACGTACTTCCACTGGAATCATATCCTCACCGGGTGCTTTATCTACTGCTAAAGCCTGTATGAGTTTGCTCACTTCTTGTTCTGAAACTGGAGACGATTCAGGTAATGCCATTAGCAAAACTTGATTACTGCTTGATTGATTAAAGCTCCCATGCACATCGTTTTTGAAGATATTTCTAAAATAAGTATACCAGGTATTAGCTGAAATGCACACATGTACTGTAGGATTGTAGCCTGTGTCTGATATTGAAATCAAGTTCCAAAATCGTCTTTCATTCTTTTCCAAAGCTGCTAATTCCAATTCCTTCCAGTGAGCTATCATGAAGATCTTTTTTTCTTTCTTAGTAAATCCTTATAAGTTAGACAACTAGAAGCCAATGCCTCCAAATCTACTTGCAGATGGGTTTGTCTTACCCTCCTAGTTAGTTGTGCCAGATTCTTTTTAGCTTGCCTACGTTCATTATCAAACTAGCCCACTTTACTGAGAACCATTTTAGGCTGATGGGTTTTTCTTGTTATGAGTGGGCTTAAGGCTACAGAAATAGTCATAAAATCTTCTATAGGATCTATGTGAACATTTACAATATTCTGGTGCACATTTAAAACGTAGAGGCTATTTTGGTGGTTTCGAACAGAAAGTTCTACAGAAGGAGACCATTTTAAATGTTTCTCCACCATAATTGTTCCCACAGCCAGATCAGTAAGTGGAGGGAAAAGTTGGGGGACTAATATAGGAATGGACGAAAGAATAGGTAAATGATCACTTTCTGGCTGGTCTAAAATATTGTAGCTTATCTTGGTGGACAATAGCTGTGAAGAGCAAAAAATATAATCAATAACACTACCAGCCCTGCTATTTAGAAAAGTAAAATATCCATTGGAATTGTCCCAAGGACTGCCATGAAGGCATATCAACTGCAGGTTGGACATTAGTTCAAATAGCTTCTGACCTGCTTTGTTTACTATTTCTTGTCCATTGAGTACTGACCAGATAAAAAGACATTGTTACTATCCAGGCCAAAATTATTTTCTTTTTCATTTGGACCAGAGCCAACACGGGCGTTAAAATCATCGCACACCACTATTGTTGCCTTAGGGTATTTTCATCTCACAAAGATTCAGCGCCTCTTCCCATTCCTCCCAAAAGATCCTTGAGCTCCCACATTTATCAGGGGGACAATATACATTGAAACAAATTAAAGCATCAGTCCCCGCTCCCCAATTTCCTCTTAACAATATAGACAAAATAGAATCGTATTGCGACTGATAAATTACTGTAGATTCTACATCCAGTTTCACTGAGTTTAAAATGGCAACACTGCCCCTAGCTCTCCCCTTCTTATCTAGTTGCAGGGAATAAGTAGGGAAATCCTTGCAGAAAAGAAAAAGAGATGCCATACGGTGTGAAATGTGGAGGCATGGTGGATGATGGGAGCTACGCAAAAACCATGATGGCACTTCCCTCCAGCAGTGAGCCCTGGCAAAAATAGCTTACCAGAGTCAAGTGTTTCAAACACCACCAAATAGCAGAGACTGTACACACAGCTTGTAAGCATGCCCAGCAGAGTATAAAACACTAGCAGCAAATGCTCTGAAGCCACAAAAATATTCCCACACAATATTATCTTCCAACAGGAGGCTTTTACTTTCCAGTTACAATATATTCATACATACAGTCCTCCAACGGAGTTTCAGCATTCCACAGCATGTTAAGATATGCATCCAACATAGCCTCTGGCTGCTCTGTCAGACAATTGAGAGAGCACAGTTGGCTAGAACACACCCCCTTATATACATACATTTCTGATGCAACTCTAGCCAACCTTGCTAGCTCCCATGTATGGTGCAACCTTCTTCCCCAGTTACATATTACACTGTCTCAGCAAGTGTTACATGGGATTACATCATCCACTGTCATTCTCAATGTACATCATATATATTTTATTTGGACTTCAGGTTATGTCCAACCTTTCCTCACATGAAATGATGAAATTTCCCAAATTCCTGGCCTACGTTCTCATTTTGCCACCCAGCAACGTTCCAAGATAAAACCGAAAAGGAAGGCTGAGGGCCTGAAATGTCCAGTCATAAAGGGACATTTAGCAGAAGAAATACCTCGGGTTTCCCCGCTACTTACCTTAAACTCATCCCAATTTTTCTGGTAGGGAAACTGCTCTGGGTTCATCCTGAAGTTGTGCCTAGGTTGATCATGTTTGCAACTAGCTTGAGAACACCAGTCAGAAGTTCTAAGGGGAAACGGGATTACAAGCTGCAGACCTAGAGGGTCGATAAGCCCGATGCCCCTGGCCCTTACCAAAGACTGGGATATTATTTGGAAAGGTTACACACGAAGGTATGGTTTTACTATCGCTTATACCTTTACATGAAAATAGCTTGCATGTATGAATCCTTTTAGGCTTTCCGGGGAAAAAAATGTCTAGTACCTTTTCTTTGTAAAGTGACTTGTTTGTGTGAATAAGTAAAAGTGGAGCGTTGGCCTAAGTTGTGCCTACCCCACTTGAAGGACACATTGTTATTTGTAAAATTTGAAAGTGAGGACCAGAAGATTTTACAGTGCTCCAAAGATGTAAAAAGTAAGTCAATAACACCTCTTATTCCCTTTTGCCCCCTGGGATATAAGCACAAGCATGATAGACCTCCTAGATCCTTCTTAGAAATTCCAGCTATTGCTAGGATTTCAGGAAGCACACCTGTACTTTCTTTCCATGAACCATCTGCTCGCTTTAACGGCCAGTTGAAAATAGAAACGCAAAAATCAGACTTGGACTGAAAAGTCTTACTGAAAGAGGTCCTGATTTGATCGAAGTCCTTGCCTGTTTGGTTCATATTCACCCTTGAATCCTCATGTTCAGCTTCTAAACCATTTAGTATCTTGGCTGAATCTTTCTCTTTAGATTCCGTGACTTGATTCTCCTGCCATACATCTTTTATTATCAGACTTGGATCAGAGAGGGTAAGATGAGTGATTTCAGATATATCATCCTTCTGTTCTGCTGGTAACTTGGTCTGATGTTCCCACTCCTGCCAAGGGTCACCCAAATGTCCCCCAGAATCACTTATTGCTGAGAGAGATATCAGCCTGCGGATCAGTGGAAGTCAGATGTTTATCAAGTTCATGATTGGGTTGTAGTGGGGCAGGAGCTGTTATTAAAATCCCTGCTTCAATTAGAGCCATTAGGACCTGATTATTGGCTTTGAGGCCAGAGATTTCCTTCCTTAGGTTGTCTAGGGGTTGGAAAATTTTCTCATTAGATTGTGCTGCAGGAAAACATTGGTCCCATAGACATTCATACACTTCTGCAAGGATTTCCTGTCTTATCTTATCTGTGTCCTTATCCAAAGGCTGAGCTTGTTGTACTGTGCTTGAGCTAGACAGTGGAATGTTGTGGGCAGAGAGAGTAGAACAAGGATTATTCCATAAAAATTCTGGGTCCGGGGACCAGTTGCCCACCTGTTCTTGATCACATAAGACTACTGAAGCTTCCAGAAGATCTTTATTGATACTATTGCCCATCAAAGGAGTAGAGTTCAGTGTTTCTGTTGTGAAAGAAGTAGAGGTAGAATTATCTTTACCTGGGGTCTTCTCCATAAGTGTTCCTCTAGTTCCCATTTGCTGACAGAAATCCAGAATAGTCTTTTGTGTAGGTGAAAAAATACGTTCTATAACTCTCCCCTGCCTTCTCTGGGCTCTGGTTACAACCATAGTCTCCACTTTTTCCAAGGGACTCTGAATGCAATTCTCTTTCCACAGGGCCTGTTTTCGTAGCTCTGCTAAGAGAAATAAACTACAACTCCAGACAGTGTCCTGAACAGTTCTCTTGCACTTTAACAACTCCCAAGTACATTGTTTTAGTTTTCTGTGTAATTTTCCGGGACTCCAGCCAACTGAGTCAGCTAATCAGCAATAGGCCTGATAGCATGTACTTTTGAATGGACTCAGTTAAGTTGCTCAAGGTGGAGGGTAAGTTAACAAGTGAAATGAAATTAAAACAAGATTAAAAAAAAAACTAAGCAAAAATAAGCAGCTAGGCAGCTTGAGTTTATAGTAAAACCAGTAAAAAAGCTTATTAAAAATAGAAACACTGGAGCTCTAAAGACCACATCCTATCAGGTTGCCGCCATCTTCCCTCTTCGTAAGAAACTATACTAAGTTGTTGTTGTTGTTGTTGCTGTTGTTGTTGTTGTTATTATTATTATTTATTTGTATCTCGCCTCTCCATATGGATCGAGGCGGCGAACAACTTACAAATAGCATGTATTTTGATACATTTCTATACATGCCCCCAACAAGTACTCATTTTACCGACCTGCGGAAGGATGGAAGGCTGAGTCAACCTTGGAGCCCAGCAGGACCGAACTCACAACCTTGTGACTTGCAGTACTAGCATTTAACCACTGCGCCACCAGTGTCTTAGACCTTCTAGTGCACAAGAGACTCCACACAGGAGGAAAACCATACATATTCCAGGAATGTGGAAAATGTTACACTTGGAAGTTAGAAATGACATAGCACTTCAAGAACAATACCAGGTGGGATTAGTGGATGACATCTTGGATGAACTGGCTCAGGCTGCCCCTCCAGCCACCCCACAGCTCTTGATTGGACAGTACCAGTGCATTGACAGGTGCCTATAATCCCATCAGCAAGTGTGCCAGGCTCCCACCCCCTGAGGATCCTATCATCCTCTCAGCCCAGGTCCGGTGGCCACAGGGCCTGCACCCCCCAGTCCCACCCCAGCAGAGGAATCCATGCAGTTGGGAAGAACATCACCACGATTAGAGAAGAAAGAGCACCAGAGATGGACTGGACTGTGTTTGTATTGTGATGTTGCTGATCACTTCACAAGAAACTGCCCCACAAAAAATAAGGCCCCGTCCAACCAGGAAATGAGCTCTCTCAGCCTTGAACGTGCTCGTGTGCCTGCAAAGCAGAAGTCTAGGATCACCTTGGACCCTTAGCAAGGCCAAGGAGAGTCCCCTGCCCGTGGCCACCACTGTATTGGAATGAGAAGGACCAGGCTGTTCCAGTGGGAACCATGATATACTCTGTCCTACAACAATATTTTTTTTATTTTTTTTATTCATTATTAACAAAATCAAGAATAACAAAAGATAAACAAAAAAAGAGTAAGTTATTACATGAGCAGTTACTCCTAATTAAAAAAAGACATAAACCCAAGAAAAAGTTTCAAGTATCATAAAGAGCATACAAAAATATAAGATATATTATTATTAGATATATATCCACATATAATTTTTTCACTTCTCTTTTTCCTTTCCCTGCTTCCCCCCCCCCTCAGAATTCCTAACCTCAAGAAGTGAGTAGATACCTGTAAACTACCTTCTTTCAAAAATTTGAAATAAAAGTTAGAGTCACTTGTTTTGTTTATCTTATTGTACTATACACTCTCCAGATCTAATTTAGAATCCTAAATTTAGGGATCCTAAATTTAGGAAGTTTAGTGTAAAAAACAAAGATGGAAGTTTCCTTACACTTCTACAGTGCAAACTCAAATTCTTCCCTTGTTCTGTATGAAGTTACGTTCCTAGGTTTCCATTCTGTAGTCTTATATACCTACAATTGCCTTCCTACCCCAGTACAACTCCCATAGTGGTAGTACCATAGCACAGTTGTTCTCAAAAGTATGCATTATCATATCCATAATTGAATTCATTATTTTGTCTGATTCATCCCTGTCATGTAATTCTATTAGCCAGTCCTTGATCCCTGGAATCGTTGACTGTTTCCACATTTGAGCATAGCATAATCTAGCTGCTGTAACTATATATAAAAGGATTCCTTTTTGAACTTTATTTAATTGTGGTAGATAATCTCTACCATACTGAGCAAGTAAAATTTAGGTGACATTGGAAATTGGGTCTTAAATAGGTTTGATACTATATCATGTACCTTACTCGCTTCTTTGCCTTTTTACAGCTCCACCATGCATGGAAGAAGGTGCCTTTCTGTTTGTACTTCCAACGTGTATATTTTCTATTGCCAGTAATCTTGGGATGGGGATAGATACCATCTATGGAGCATCTTATAGTAATTTTCCCTTAAACTAACTGGTTTTAATAAATTCAACATAGTATTCCAAGATCTCTTCCATTGTTCTGATAAGATTGGATTGTTTATGTTTTGGGCCCATTTTATCATACTCTCTTTAATTGTTTCTTGTTTCATTTCCAAATTAAGTAAAATCTTGTAAATTTTTCCTACCCTGTGTTCTACCCCAGCTTTAACTAATTTGTCAAATTCCTTTTCTTCAGTTTCAAAGTTTTCTTAAATGTTCTATATTTCTCAACCAATTGTCTTTGCAACAACCAATGAATAGTTAATCCTTGTGCCTTAAGCTCTTCTACTGATTTAAGATTAGTGGTTTCTCCATGAATTTTTGACATATCTTTATATAAGATCTATCTATCTATCTATCTATCTATCTATCTATCTATCTATCTATTGTCTCTCCCTCCTATAAAAGGCCTCGTGAACTGAAACCCACATAGGGATTTTAGAGTAGAATAATTTCTTATATTTTGACCAAACTGTTAAGAGGGGTTTTCATATAAAGTGAGTTGTAAACTCTTTATCTATTAGAGCCTTTCAATACCATATATAGTCATGCCAACCAAAATGTATACCTTCTTCCAATTGTAATAGCCTTAATGTTATTTTATCCAATCAATTAGCCACTCTAAGCAGTTGGCATAATAATATAGTCTAAAATTAGGGAGGTCCATTTCTCCTCTTTCCTTACAAAACTTTTAATTTTGTCCTAGGTTTCTTACTTTTTCAGATATATCTTGTCAGGTCCTCACTCCATTCTCTAAAAGGCTTGTCATTAGTTATTACTGGTAGATGTTGGAATAAAAAAATCATCTTTGGTGAGATGTTCATTTTGACAGTGGCAATCTGGCCCAATAACGATAATTCTAGTTTCTTTTAGTTCTTTTATCTCGTGCTAGATTTTTTAAATATTTATTATCAAATAAATCTGATTTTTTTGTGTGATGGTAATACCCAAATATTTTACTTTTTTAATTGACTGATCAATTAATTCTTGGTCTTCACTTTTCATCATATTTTTTGTTATTATCTTTGTTTTCTCTCTAATTATTTTATATTCCAGTAGTATTCCAAAATCATGTACAGTTCTCTCTCCACATTTGCGGGTTTGACTCTCATGGTTTTGATTATTTGTGGTGCCCCGCTTGCCTCCCCTCATTCTTCCCTTCCCATTGAAGATCTTTTCTCCCTGTTGCAATCTCCTGCCCACCACTCCTGGCGTAATCATCCCAGCGGTGGGTGAGAGGGTGAAGAGGGAGAGAAGGTCTTCTCCTCCCTGTTGCCATCTCCTGCCCCCAGCTCCAGGTGCAGTCGCCCCAGTGATGCGCAGGAGGGTGAAGGGAGGTAGAAGATCTCCTCCCCGTCTCTATCTTCTGCCCAGTGTTCCAGTGCAATCGCCCCAGCAGTGGTTAGGAGGGTGAAGTGGTGGGGGATAAAATATTCTCCTCCTCCTTGCCATCTCCTGCCTCTCACTCTGGATCGCCCCAGTGGCGAGTAGGAGGGTGAAGGGAGGGAGAAGGTCTTTTTCCTCCTCATCATCATCATCTCTTGTCCGCCACTGCTGGTGCAATCATCGATGTGGGCACATGGGCAGCGGCAGGCAGAAGAGTGCAGGGAAGGGGGAGTGCTCACGGGAGGGGGAGTCACTCAGTTTTTTGACTTTCACAGGGGTTCTGTATCCTTATCCCGCACGAATGTGAAGGGCCTCTTGTAATGTTTCTAGCAACTTTCCTATACTAAATAAAGGATCTTGTAGTGGGATTATCAGGTCATCAGCAAATGCTCTAAGCTTCTAGATCTGATTCTTAATTTTTGCTCCTTGAATTTGACTATCCTGTCTAATTCTATTATGTAATACTTCAAGGGTTAGTATAAATAACGGATAGAATAAAGGACATCCCTGCCTTGCCCCTGTATATATTGCTATACTTTCTGTTCTTTTCTTCATTTAGTATTATTTTTGCTTGGTGCTTTTTATGTATTGAATTAATCCAATTAATTAATCTATTTCAAGGTTTATTGTTCTTAATATTTCCACTAAAAATACCCAGCTAACATTATTTAAAGCTTTTTCCACATCTAAGAAAAGCATTGCCAATTTCTTTTCATTATGTTTATGGAAATACCCCACCATATTTAGCACCATTCTTATATTATTTTTTAATAATCTTTTACGTAAGAAACCATTTTGATCCCTATGAATTAAATCTTGAAGGATCTTTTTTAGTCTTTCAGCTAATGTTGAGGCAAATATCTTATAATCTACATTTAATAACAATATAGGCCTGTAGGTTTTCACCTCTAAATGATCTTTACCTTCTTTTAATATCAAAGTAATATTTGCCTCCCCCAGGAAGGTGGTTTCCTCTCTATCTCTGTTTCAGTAATTATTGTTTGTAATGGGGTTAATGATTGACCCTGAGAAATCTTATAAAAGGGAATACTCATCTGGTCCTGATGCTTTTCCCACTTTCTGATTGTTTATTGCTTCCATTATTTCTGCTTTTGAGATTGGTTTGCCTAATTCCTTTCTTTGATCTTCTGGAATCTCTTGTAATCTGGTCTCTAATAGATATTGTTTAATCCTCTGTCTTTTCCCTTGATTTACTACCTGCTCATTGAAGAGATATCTATAATATCTTACAAAAGCTTCTTAATATTTTCTTGTTTTGTCTGTATTTTTGGCCTTCTTTTATTTTCTCTGTGAATTGTTTTTCCTTTTCCTTTTTAATTTTGTAAGCCATTTGTTTGTCTTATTTGCTTGCAAGAAATTTCTTTGTCTTGTAAATTTTTTTCACCAATTTTTCTATAGCCTCTAATTGCTTTTGTAATAAAGTATTTGCCAGCTTATAAGATGCACCCCACTTTTCAATGAGTATTTTTCAGGAAAATTTTTTTTTAGTTTTTCTAGTAAGCAAAATACACAGAAAAGGAAGGGAATGAAAAGTGTGCTGCACCACCACCCCTCTCTTCCTGTTTATTTGAGCAGAAACTGAGTGCACAGGGGAGGAGGGGAAGGTAAAGCATAGAACATCTATCTATGTATGTTTCTATAGATCTAGGTTCCACTTCCTCCTCCCTCTTGTTTTGCCTGGGGGGGGGAGAGCCTTTCATGCCCCTCCCTTCCCTATGTTTTTAGTGTTACTGTATTTGCTAGTGTGTAAGACACACCCCATTTTCAGAGGGTATTTTTTAGGGGAAAAAAGTGCGTCATATGCCAACAAATACAGTACTTTTATTTCATCTGAGATTTTTTTGTTTTAGGGATTTATTTTTAACATTTTCCAATTTCCTTATCTCATTGAGCAAGATTCCTTCTTTCTCTTTTTCCCCACCATAGTTGAATTTCTTGTTAGATCAAGAAACTTTCATAACAGATTTCCCTACTTCCCATACTGTTGATATGGGAACTTCTTTAATTATCAAGAAAAAATTGGTTTAGCACTTTCTTTCCTTTCTCAATAATCTTTCAGTAAACCATCTTTGAGTTTCCATCTATGTTCCTGTTTCTTATCCTCTAAAGCAGTGGTTCTCAACCTTCCTAATGCCGTGACCCCTTAATACAGTTCCTCATGTTGTGGTGACCCCCAACCATAAAATCATTTTTGTTATTTATTTATTTATTATTTAATTAGTTAGTTAGTTATTTCCAACATCAAAGAGATTGGAAACACTGCCCTAAATCACTGCTCTGGATAGACTTCTAATGCCTAAAAACTGGTAACCCTCCCCCCTTTTTTTAAGCACAGAAAGCGTCCATCAATGCCAGAATTAAGGCAGTAGTTCTAGTTCTGAATGTTGGGTTTCCACAGTTCAAAAAGCCAGTCACTCCCAAAGGCATTGGCGAAACAGCCCGCATTTTACACGAGGTGCAGGGAGGAAAGGACAGGAAGAGAGGAAAGATGGCAGCGGCATAAGCAGACGCGTTTTGTTTCACTCCCACCCTCCCTCCCTCCCTTAAAGGGAGTGCGGACGCTGAACATACAAAAAGCGAGGAATGCAAGACAGGGCGAAGAACACAACATGTGCATGTGGCAAGTGCAAGGGTCCACACAACAAAAGCGAGAGGAGAAAGTCATCCTGGCTATTTCTGCACTAGACTGTTATAGCACCATTATTCCACTTTCACCATCCTATGGAATCCTGGGGTTTGCAGTTTGAACCCCAGCGCAGGGGTCTCAGAAGCACTGCTCCCATTGGCTGTGAGGCCACCTTCTTTTAAAAGGGGGGGGGCAGGATTGAGGAGTGGCGACCCCTGTGAAATGGTTGTTCGACCCCAAAGGGGTCCCGACCCCCAGGTTGAGAACCACTGCTCTAAAGTTAATACAACTGGGTTATGGTACGATAAAGATCTTGGAAGAACATCTATTTTTTCTAATTTTTTGTTTAAAGTCCAATAACTCTGTGGCACTTGCCTTTGCCACCCAGCATCCTACCACGGTGCAGCAAGTGCAGGAAACTTGGTCAGTTGAGACTATTGGTAGTCGGGTCCTGAGGTCTGGACTTGTGACTCACCAGACTTCCACGTTGTCTTTAGAGATTCAGGGGCATATGGAGCAGGTTCAGTTCTACTTGGCTGTGCCACAGTTTCCTTCAGTCCTGGGAATGTCATGGCTAGGCCAGCACGATCCTTACATCAACTAGTCCCAGTGCAAAGTGCTCTTTGTGTCTAAATACTGCCACAAGCACTGTTGGCCACAGTGGATACATGGCACCTCTGAATTGGACTCTGCAGAGTCTCCAGTAGTACTACCAGCCAAGTATCAGGATATCATGGACAGGAAAGAGGAGGGCCAGCTGCTGCCTCACCAGGTGTATGACTGCACGATTGACCTAGTCCAGGAGCTCCAATCCCAGCCATTCACCTATACTCACTGTCAGAGCCGGAATTGGCCACCCTGCAGGACTTTCTGAAGGAAAACCTGAACCATGGCTTTATTAATCCCTTGACCTCTCCTGCAGGAGCCCTTGTGCTGTTCATCTGCAAGAAAAATGGCAAACTTGAGACTATGCAATGATTGTAGAGCCCTGAACCAGATCACCATTTGTAACCACTATCCCTTGCCTTTGATCTGAGAGCTACTGGGATCTTGGGTTTTCACCAAGTTGGATCTGCTGGGGGCCTATAACCTTATTCAGATATCTCAGCCATGGACTTTTTGGGGATGGTATCACATCTCAGCAAAGGGGATGAAGTTGGACACAACCAAGATCGAGCAAGTCACCTCTTGGCAACTCCCTTAGAATCAGAAGGAGGTTCAACAGTTCCCAGATTTCTCGAATTTCTACCAGCAGTTCATTCGCAATGTCACAAATCTAGCCACTGCCATCGCTCACCTTCTACCAGAACAGGCCCCTTTCTGGTGGACTCCTGCAGCCCAACAAATGTTCCAAATCTTCAAGGAGCAGTTCATGACCAAGCGCATCTTGTAGTGTCCAGATCCCCATGGACCCACTTTGTTGAGATGGGTACTTTGAACATTGCCATCAGGGCAGTTCTCCTCCAGCCTGCACCAAAAGGACCACATCTCCTGCCGTGCACCTTCTATTCCCACCAGCTGATTCTGCCAGAGAGAAATTACAGCATTTTGAAAAAAGAGCAGTTGGCCATCAAGGTGGCCTTTGAGGTCTGGTGACACCTGTTAGAAGGGGTGTCTCCTATATCATCAGTGACACCTCCACATGCCTGCTGGACCTTGTTGGGAGGAGATCTTGCATTTATACGACAACAGCCAACCCTCTTTGTTGCACTTTAGAGTGTACAAAACATTGTATCTCCTCACCTGGGAATTCTAGTGACCCCAGTTTGGGCAGAGGTGGAACGCTATGTCAACACTTGTCCCACCTGTCACTGTGCCAAAGAACAGCCAGGGAGGGACTAGTGCCTAGTCCTTTGGAACCCTGTGTCAGTGCCAGGCGGTGGTCAGGCAGAGGCAGGGGAGCTGGTTAGAGGTGCAGGGCTTTAATGCAGTCAAAACTCAAAAGTACAAAGCAAGCAGGCTTCTACACAGTCTTAACAGAAATAGTCCTTAATGCAGGCAGGGCTTCTACTCAGTCTTAACAGAAATAAACACAGGCTGTTAAAGTACATAAGGCAGGTTACTTCAACAAGGCGAACAGGAGGACTGGTCTGAAGCACGGGCAGAAACAAGGCACGGACAGCAGGACCATGGTTGACCGACGGTTGTTGCTCCATACCTTCCCCAGCCCGGCGCCTGCCTCAAATAGCCCTCCAAGCCAGGCACCGGCCAATCAGGCGTGGCCATGTGGCTGCCTTCCAAGCCAGGCACTGGCCAATCAGGCGTGGCCATGTGGCTGCCCTCCAAGCCAGGCACCGGCCAATCAGGCGTGGCCATGTGGCTGCCCTCCAAGCCAGGCGCCGGCCAATCAGGCGTAGCCATGTGGCTGAGGGCTCACAGCTGTGCTGTGTCTCACAGCTGCGAGCTCTCTGCCCGTTGCCTCCTCTCCAGCAGGCGTCGAGACCGGCGAACCGCCTCCTTGGCCTACCGCCGCTGCTGGAAAGGAGGGGGCGAGGCGAAGGCATCAGCTTCCTCCAGATCGGGGCCGCAGGCAGACTCCCAGGCCTCCCACGGATCGGGGCCGCGGGTGGGCGGAGCCCCGGGAGCAGGCCCGGGTCCGCCACCCCAGCAGGCCAGCCGACGTCGAGGGATCCGAGCCTGCAGCCTCGAGGTAAGTGGCTCCAGGCCCGGCAGCCTCTCCCGCGGCTGGCAGGCCCGCGCTGTCGGCTGCGGCGGCCTCCAGAAAAGGCCCGGCAGCTGCAGCGGCCTCCGCACAGGCCCCGGCAGCCGCGGCGGCCTCCGGGTAGGCCCCGCTGGCTGCGGCGGCCTCCGCGCAGGCCCCGTCGGCTGCGGCGGCCTCCAAGTAGGCCCCGTCGGCCACGGTGGCCTCTGCGGTGTCCGCCGCCGCTTCAGCGGCGGCCTCAGGGCAGCAACAGGCCCAGCCGGCCCCATGGCCCTGACACCCTGGAGGGTGGCCTCCATGGATTTTGTAAAGAATCTTCTATCGGCAGGGCATACCACAATTCTAGCAGTGATAGACTTGTTTTCTAAAATGGCCCATTTGTTCCATACCTGGGATTGCCCACTTCCAAGGTTGCTGCATGCATGTTCATCCAGGACATCTTCAGGCTTCATGTTCTTCTAGAGGGGATTGAGGCCTTCAGTTCACTGCCTGATTCTGCTGGTCTGCTGCAACTACTGGATATCAGGCCCCATCTGTTGTCAACCTAGCATCCTCAGACCAACAGGTTTACAGCGCATATGAACAGTGCACTGGAACAGTTATCTCCATTGTTACACAAAGCATTAGCAAGTCATAGAATCATAGAAATGTAGAGTTGGAAGAGACCACAGGGGCCATCCAGTCCAACCCCCTGCCATGCAGGAACACCCTCAAAGCAAGTCAAGTGGATGAAGCTGCTGCCACTGGCTGAGTTTGCATATAACAAGTCTGTCCATGCCTCAAACCAGCAGACCCCCATCTTTGGACCATCTTTGGCAACTATGGTCCAATCTCATCTGTTTCTAACTATGCTCCTCAGTACTCCATCCATGTGGCAGATCAGCTGCTCCAGGAGCTGCAGGCTATGCAGTACCTCCTCAAGAACAATTGGACCGGGCCAAGCAGGACTATAAAAAGAGTTGCCAATGCAAAGCAAGAGCCGAGATCCCCTCTTAAGGTACGAGATGGGGTCTCACTCTCCACCCTCTACCTGCTCATGCTGGAAGCTGGATGCCTGTTTTGTTGGTCCTATTACTGCAGTTATGTTATGTTTGGTGAGAGCACTAGATATCACTTGATATCAAATAATTTGGCCTTTACTTGACCTTTCTCTGCCACCCCACTTCACATGTTTGCAAAGGGCCACCGGATAAGCACGTCACAGGCGCGGCCGTTAATGGTTGTACATTCCAAACCTCATTTAGGCAGGCAACTTAATGCCTCTCTGATGCTTCAGGGACCATCTTCTTGCAAACATGCCTTGCTCAGCACGACTTTACACAAAGACACCCAGCCGAGTGCCGAGCAAGTCCTTTATGTTGGGCTATTTGCATACTGGCCATACTATTGTCATCAAGCACTAAGCTCACCATGTAAACCTGACCTTTTCCAACGCCTTTGTCCAGCTCTAAATTTCCTTTGTTCTCACCAAGCATGGCATGGCCTGTAGGCACAATTCACCCTAAAAGAGGTCCCCGAATCCGAGCCTTCCTCAGATCGCTCTGGACTTCCATCCCGCCTTGCTGTCGGTTTGTCTGAAGAGTTCCCCTCAGCGGACCACGCTAAGTTTCTTCCCCTCAACCTCCGCTTCTCTCCAGGACTACGTGAAAAGGTGTCGTATTACCCATTCCCCCAAACTCTCCATTTCTATTTCTCAGTTAGCTAGTGTATGTCATGTCTTTTGTGTTGTTTGTCTTTAATAAAATTACTATTTTGGTTATTTTAAACTTGTCCAACTGCTCTCTGACCCGATGCTGTATACATAGGGTTAAAAGATCCTAGCTAGAGTTACCCTGCCGCTCGTTAGCTTAAGAGAGTGCTCGAGTCTAATTTCCCCATCTTGTGTTTTATTTGGTAATTTGGGTGCCCCTCCTGGGATCCCCAACATACAGGGTAACAGTCCCTATCCCATCTTGTCACAGGTAAACCCCGTGGCTGTCTATCTGCAGCTGCCCCATAATCTCCACATCCACTCCATGCTTCCTTTCTCCCTCTTAGTTGCAGCTGTGGACACTCACGTTGAGGAATGAGAAAGTGGAAAGGGGACGGAATAGCTTGGAAGTGGAATTGTTCTGATTAGCTATCAAATACAATGCTAGAGCATGCTAATTGGAAATGTTACTGCTTATAAAGTACTGCAAATCCAATGCTTTTTTACTCCTGACAGTTGCCAAAGTGTGCACTTATTTCTTTGATGCTTCTGAATAAAGCTTTTGAAAACCTCTAAGCTTGGTTCCTTGAACTCGAAGTTAAAACACACAGAAATACTGCTTGGACTTGCAATTGAATGTTTATGCCAAAATTGGACAGCAGTCTCTAGGGTCCCTAAGATGGAGGGATTGATAAGAGATTTCACTGGCTATCTCTTGGAGGTCACTGTCTCCATCGCTGGCTTCCTGACATCAGGTGATTGGATCGTGTACGTTTCAGATGATTGCAGCCACAACACTCTTCTCACAATGCAGTAGCCATTTCTCTCTACTCAGGTCACTGTCAACTTTTTTCTGCCAGACTTATTCCTGAAGAGGGTAAAGACAGTATGTGTTGTAATAACTGGTATGGTTATGAATCTTTGGAGCAGAGGGGAAAATGAAAGGGCAGGAAAATAAGATAAGCAAGATGAGGAACAAAACAGACATCAGCAGAAGAGACCTGGTGAATCATGGGTGCTGTGGGACATCAGACGTTGAGCTTCTGAGAAGCAGAATAATTGAAGAGCTCTTGATCTGAGTTGAAGCCTTAATTGAAACAACTGGCAAAGTCATTCTGTATAAAAGAAACGTACATATAATGTGGTGTCAGGGAAAGGATCATGGAGTAAGAGTCTTGGTGGGGCCTGTGGTTGAAGAACAGAGCAGGCAGGACTCAGAGAAAGGCCAAGCGGGGAAAGGGAGGCTGAGGGCTGGATAAGTAGAGACCTAGCCAAGAGGAGGATGCAGCACTACTTAATGGGTGTGTGTGGGGGGTAAGGTCTAGTCTCCATAGGTGGTTGTGTCCAATAGTAAACTGGTTTTGGAACAAAGTGTAATAAAGAGATGGGTAAAATCACAACTCAGAATATGGACTGCTCACTAGAACTGAGCATGTTGTTGTGTGCCTTCAAGACATTTATGACTTATTGCAACCCTAAGGTGAACTTGTCATGGGGTTTTCTTTGCAGAATTTGTTCAGAGGGGATTTTCCTTGGCCTTCCTCTGAGACTGCCTTGCCCAGTGGGTTTCTGTGGCTGAGCAGGAATTTGAACCCTGGTCTCCCAGTGTCCGGATACAACACTCAAACCACTACTTTCATGGCAACAACTCAGTGTTACCTCACAGACCCCTGATTTCTTTTATGACTGTCAGCTGGGATGGTATTTGGAAGAGCACAGTGGGAATTTTTGAGGATGAATGGAAAAATTATTGAATGTGCATGAATTAAAAAATGAACCTACCTAGTAAAATGTGACAGTAATAAAGAAGACCAAGAAGCATTTTTTAAGTCACTTGGCTTCTCTTTCTTTGTTATGTCAATGCAAGGAGATGTTTTGCCAGCTACTCATTTAGGTTTATAGAATGATGTATTCTATAAAAGAAATTCTATAAAGAAATTCTCCCATTGCAAGTGTAAAATGATTATTCCTGTGAGATGCTTCACTTGCGGTAAAATAGTTGGAAACAAATGGAAAGCGTATCTTGGCCTTCTGCAAGCAGAATAAACAGAAGGTGATGCTTTGGATGCTCTGGGTCTGAAGAGATACTGCTGCCGGCAAATGCTGCTTGCCCATGTCGATCTGATTGAGAAGCTCCTGAATTATGCTCCTCTGGAGAAATAAACGGCAGGAAGAATGTGTGGTACACACATGTGGATATATTCCCACATGGACCAGAGTGTTTCTAAAAATCCTCAAGCCAAATTTCTGGGGTTGCAAATGTAGATTATGCTCAGTGAGGGATTTTACTTTCTGGGTACACTGGTGCCCCAGCCACTAACCTCTTCAAAGGAAATTTCTGAAAGCTGAAATCCATTTACACACAGTTGGGGTCTGTAGTTTTAATTAAAAGAGGGATGGAAGTTCACCAGAATCCCATGGATTTTGAGACTGGTGAATTTTTTAAAAAATGTACTTTGAGTTCCTGGCAGCCGTTTTAATAACACTTTTAAATGTAGTCTGTTTGTGATTTTGTAATGATTGTCCTTCCTCTCCCCTTTCTTTCCTTGTGTTGCTCCTACTACTCTACATCTCATTCAAGAAAATGGAGAAAGCAAACTGCATACTAAGCTCTGTATTTCATTTTGTTTACTACTGGCATCGGTCAACATTAAAGGGGGTGGGAGTGGAAATTACCTCTGCAATATTGTTCTGCCCTGTTGCATGATATGACATTATGTTAAAGACTGGAGTTGTATTGTCATATAATCCTGTAGTGTCTTTTTACATTTAATGCAGTTTTGTTGATGATTTTTTTTCTATATAAATTTTTCTATAAAATTTTTTCTATAAAAAATAATTGCAGGGAAAATCCACCTACAAAAGTTAAGAAACAAACTGGCTGTCATATTGGAACACCTATAACAAAACAGCATGGGAAGCCAACACAATTCTTGGTTGCATCAATAGGAGTATGGCGTCTAGATCGAGGGAGGTGATGGTACCACTCTATTCTGCATTGGATAGACTTCATCTGGAATACTGTGTCCAGTTCTGGGCACCTCATTTCAAGAAGGATATCGACAAGCTGGAACATGTCCAGAGGAGGGCGATCAAAATGGTGAAGGGTCTGGAAGCCATGCCCTATGAGGAGCGGCTTAGTATGTTTAGTCTGCAGAAGAGAAGGTTAAGAGGGGACGTGATAGCCATGTTTAAATATTTGAAGGGATGCCACGTAGAGGAAGGAGAGGGCTTGTTTCTGCTGCTCCAGAGACCAGGACAAGGAGCAATGGATTCAAGCTGCAGGAAAGGAGATTCCACCTGAACCTCAGGAAGAACTTCCTGACAGTCAGGGCTGTCCGGCAGTGGAAGATGCTGCCTCGTAGTGGAGTCTCCTTCCTTGGAGGTTTTTAAGCAGAGGCTTGATGGCCATCTGTCGGGAGTGCTTTGAGGGTGTTCCTGCATGGCAGGGGGTTGAACTGGATGGCCCCTGGGGTCTCTTCCAACTCTACATTTCTATGATTCTATGACTCCTGGGGGTCCAATAATAGGAGTATGGTGTCTAGATCGAGGGAGGTACTGGTACCACTCTACTCTGCTTTGGGTAGACCTCATCTTGAATTCTGTGTCCAGTTCTGGGCACCCCAATTCAAGAAGGATATGACAAGCTGGAGCAAGTCCAGAGGATGGTGACCAAAATGGTGAGAGGCCTGGAAGCCATGCCCTATGAGGATAGACTTAGAGAGCTGGGGATGTTTAGTCTGCAGAAGAGAAGGTTAAGAGGGGACATGATAGCCATGTTTAAATATTTGAAGGGATGCCACATAGAGGAAGGAGAGGGCTTGTTTTCTGCTGCTCCAGAGACCAGGACAAGGATCAATGGATTCAAGCTGCAGGAAAGGATATTCCACCTGAATCTCAGGAAGAACTTCCTGATGATCAGGGCTGTCCGGGAATGGAATATGCTGCCTCGGAGTGTGGTAGAGTGTCCTTCTTTGGAGGTTTTTAAGCAGAAGCTGGATGGCCATCTGTTGGGAGTGCTTTGATGTGGGTTCTTGCATGGCAGGGGGTAGGACTGGATGGCCCCTGGGGTCTCTTCCAACTCTAGGATTCTAGAATCATTCTAAAGGCTGCGCCCTGGTGGCGCAGAGGTTAAATGCCAGTACTGCAAGCCACAAGGATGTGAGTTCGATCCTGCCCGGCTCCAGTGTTGACTCAGCCTTCCATCCTTTCGCAGGTCGGTAAAATGAGTACCCAGCTTGTTGGGGGCATGTATAGAAAAAATGTACTGAAATACATGCTATTTGTAAGTTGTTCGCTGCCTTGATCCATATGGAGAGGCGGGATACAAATAAAAATAATAAAATAATAATAATAAATAAAAATATTAAGGGAGACGCAGTGCTCACAGCCAAAGAATCCCCTCTCAACTGCCACAGAATGCTGAGAAGGTAGAGCCACTTCTGTTAAAGACAAGGAAAGGAAAGGCTCCTCTTCCCTGTTATTTACATACATATTGTAATACGACAATTCGCACATCCAAATTTTGAAGTTGTTTGAAGAGAAACCCTTAAACCAAACTGCACAGGAAAACGCCCTCCCAGCCCACAGGACGAAACAACTGCAGACAATAAAAATAATTTAAATAAACTAAAATAGACGAAAAGCCTGAACAGGTTTAAAGGGTCTGACAGGCCTTGCCAGGAGCCTGGCTCAGCTTCAGTCACGTGACGCGAAGCGGCATGTCCTTCTCGTAAAAGCCCCCCCCCCGTCGTTGGGAGGAAAGCGGTGCCTGATTTAAAGGGGCCCCTTGGAAACGACACCCCCTCCGTTTTTTTTTCCTAAAAATGAAGGAGTGGGGAAACACAGGAAGGCGCGTGACGAGGAGGAGGGCGGGGGAGAATTCCCGGCGGTGGGTCGAATGGAGGGTGAAAAAGAAAGATTTGGAGAGACACCGAATCCGGGAGGGAAGGGGAGAAAGGGCCCGGCCGTGTCTATTGGCTGGCGGACTCCGAAGGAAATATTAACTCTGGACTGACCGATCAGAGGAGAGGTGGTGCCTTTAAGGTGGAGGATAGAAAGGGTTAAAAGCAGCGAGCTGGATTCCTAGAGAGGAAGGGAAAGGGGGGCCGGGAGGGGCCCAGTCCCCCAGAGCAGACAAGACTCGCCCACCTCAGGCTCCACCGTCACTTCCGCGTAAGCCTTTCCTCTTCCACGTATCGCGGTGGTCTCGGCGGCCTTCTTGTCTGGGGAACTCCGGAGGGGGGGTCCCAGTCCCCCGTTTTCGGCCTCGAGGGTGAGCGGGGAGGCCCAGAGGATCCTCCGGCGGGTCCGTCTCCTCGGGAGGAGGAGACACGGGGCAGGGGGAGGGATCTCCCGGGTCCGGCCTTCCCTTCCCAGCGCTGAGTCCCTTCGGGCCTCGTTCGGCTGGGAGGGGGGCGGAAGGTGCCGGGCGGGGGGAGGAGGAGGAGGAGGAGGCCCGGGACTACCGGGGGGGGGTCGGAGGGGGACCCTGAGGGGGCGGCGAGGCTCCTGGGGGGAGAAGATGGCGCCTCCCCGGATTTCACTGGCCCTCCCCAGCTTCTGTTTTTCGTGGCTGCTTGGCCGGAACTAATGCTAAACTTGCGCTTCTTGCTCAGACATTTGGGTCATTTCCGCACTAGACAGTTACAGCGCTATTGTTCCACTTTCAACGCCCTGTGGAATCCTGGGGTTTGGAGGCCGGCCCCTCCCTAAACTGCTAACCCCAGGATTTCATAGGACGTTGAAAGTGGAACAATAGCGCTGGAACAGCCTAGTGCGGAAATGGCTTTGCTGTGTACAAGCGACGAGGAGGCGAAAGACTTTGCAATAATAACTGTCAAATTACAGGTCTCTGCAATAGTAACTGTCAACATTACAGGTCTTTGCAATAGTAACTGTCAGTATTACAGGTCTCTGCAATAGTAACTGTCAACATTACAGGTCTTTGCAATAGTAACTGTCAACATTACAGGTCTCTGCAATAGTAACTGTCAGTATTACAGTCTCTGCAATAGTAACTGTCAACATTACAAGGTCTCTGCAATAGTAACTGTCAGTATTACAGGTCTCTGCAATAGTAACTGTCATTACAGGTCTTTGCAATAGTAACTGTCAACATTACAGGTCTTTGCAATAGTAACTGTCAACATTACAGGTCTTTGCAATAGTAACTGTCAGTATTACAGGTCTCTGCAATAGTAACTGTCAACATTACAGGTCTTTGCAATAGTAACTGTCAGTATTACAGGTCTCTGCAATAGTAACTGTCAACATTACAGGTCTTTGCAATAGTAACTGTCAACATTACAGGTCTCTGCAATAGTAACTGTCAGTATTACAGGTCTCTGCAATAGTAACTGTCAACATTACAGGTCTCTGCAATAGTAACTGTCAGTATTACAGGTCTCTGCAATAGTAACTGTCAACATTACAGGTCTTTGCAATAGTAACTGTCAACATTACAGGTCTTTGCAATAGTAACTGTCAGTATTACAGGTCTCTGCAATAGTAACTGTCAACATTACAGGTCTTTGCAATAGTAACTGTCAACATTACAGGTCTTTGCAATAGTAACTGTCAACATTACAGGTCTTTGCAATAGTAACTGTCAGTATTACAGGTCTCTGCAATAGTAACTGTCAGTATTACAGGTCTCTGCAATAGTAACTTCAAATACAGGTCTTGCAATAGTAACTGTCAACATTACAGGTCTCTGCAATAGTAACTGTCAGTATTACAGGTCTCTGCAATAGTAACTGTCAACATTACAGGTCTTTGCAATAGTAACTGTCAGTATTACAGGTCTTTGCAATAGTAACTGTCAGTATTACAGGTCTCTGCAATAGTAACTGTCAACATTACAGGTCTTTGCAATAGTAACTGTCAATATTACAGGTCTCTGCAATAGTAACTGTAAAGTATTACAGGTCTCTGCAATAGTAACTGTCAGATTACAGGTCTCTGCAATAGTAACTGTCAACATTACAGGTCTCTGCAATAGTAACTGTCAACATTACAGGTCTCTGCAATAGTAACTGTCAACATTACAGGTCTCTGCAATAGTAACTGTCAGTATTACAGGTCTCTGCAATAGTAACTGTCAGTATTACAGGTCTCTGCAATAGTAACTGTCAACATTACAGGTCTCTGCAATAGTAACTGTCAACATTACAGGTCTCTGCAATAGTAACTGTCAGTATTACAGGTCTCTGCAATAGTAACTGTCAACATTACAGGTCTTTGCAATAGTAACTGTCAGTATTACAGGTCTTTGCAATAGTAACTGTCAGTATTACAGGTCTCTGCAATAGTAACTGTCAGTATTACAGGTCTCTGCAATAGTAACTGTCAACATTACAGGTCTTTGCAATAGTAACTGTCAACATTACAGGTCTTTGCAATAGTAACTGTCAGTATTACAGGTCTCTGCAATAGTAACTGTCAATATTACAGGTCTTTGCAATAGTAACTGTCAATATTACAGGTCTTTGCAATAGTAACTGTCAACATTACAGGTCTTTGCAATAGTAACTGTCAGTATTACAGGTCTCTGCAATAGTAACTGTCAGTATTACAGGTCTTTGCAATAGTAACTGTCAATATTACAGGTCTTTGCAATAGTAACTGTCAACATTACAGGTCTTTGCAATAGTAACTGTCAACATTACAAGTCTTTGCAATAGTAACTGTCAATATTACAGGTCTTTGCAATAGTAACTGTCAACATTACAGGTCTTTGCAATAGTAACTGTCAATATTACAAGTTTTTGGAGGAGGGAGAAAAACAAAAGGGCAGAAAAACAGAACTTAAGAAGGCAAGTTTGAAGGGGAGCAAAAAAAAGACATCATCAGGACCCATCTGGGGCATCATGGCAGCTACAGGGCCCCACACTCTGAGGCTCCTACAAAGTAGGGTTTTGTCCTGGGCAGACATTTGCTGCCCAGACATTTGCAGACATTTGCTGCAAGGCAGCTATTGGGCTGTTGGAGCTGCAAGCAGAACTTCTACCTGCTAAAGCAGTGAACTGGAGAAAACAAGTTTAAATTGTCCTGCTGTTTTTAAGATCCTGAACTTAAAGTACGATATAATGTGATACGGTATGCTAAATATAGCCGAATATTGTTTGTATTATATGTAGTATACACTATAAAGATAGTGCTAAATGATATACTGGCATTAATATGGATATTAAGAAGTTGGTACAGGTTGATGGGGGCCAGTGGTAGATATCATTTAAGCAATCCCATTTTTAGGGACGTAATGACCTGGAATCTCTAAGCGACATTAAGCGTACATTGAATTTTTTCTGAAATGAGTTCCGGGCTGTGAAGTCCCAGATGGGAGGAGGGAAGGAGTGATGTATGTGGCCACTGGGCTCTGATTTAGTAGAAGTAGTGTGAACTTTGACAAATCCAGGTCTGTATGTTCGGTATGTTGTCATTGATATGGACATTGTGAATATTGCCAAGGGATTGAAGGGGGTTAAACAGGATATGGTTAAAAGTGGGAAACAAGATAAGCTTGGTAGAGTCCAGAGGGGGAGACGAGCAATGTCGTAAGCGCAACACCTTAGGAGGCCAGATATACATTAATAGATGTATGGAGGACTTATTAAGAGGCAAAGATAACAGATGGATTTTAAAAGAAATAAGTAGAAGGATGAGATTGGATGGAATTTTGAGGTGGAGTAGAGAATAGCAGAAAGGCTAAAAATAGATACTAGCTGGGACCTGGCAGTGGAAATAACTGTATGGATGGTGGAAAGGACAGTGGGATAACTTTAACATAACAGGGAAGGAAAGTTAGGAGCATGCTCTAACATGGAAACATACAATGTAATGTGGTACATGAGTGTAAAAGAATGGATTTCAGTGGGTGAGGACCAGAACAGGGTGGAAGATCAGGATCATTACATGTAAAATTACAAGCTAAAATAATTGTTTTTTTATTTTTTGAAATTCAATAAAATTATATATATATATATATAAAAATAGTGCTAAATGTAAAGGATTTAGGATCATGCTCTACTGGTGTTATGTCTTGCTTTTTAAGGGATATGATTTCAATTCTTTTCATAGTTTAATTGTATTTTAATGACTGAATAGATAGTATTGGGTGAAAAATGTAGTGTCTTAGATATTATATAGCATAGTATTTATTGTACTGTCTAAACTATTGAATATAAGGCCGCTTTGAGGCCACTCTGAGTCCGCTAGGGAGAAAAAGGGGTAGAAATAAAGATAATAATATTAATAGTAGTAGTAGTACTGAAATACTTAAGGTAATCTTCATAGTGTGCTAAACTGATCTTATTTCTTGCTTCTGAATGAATATGATTTCAACTCTGTAGACAATTTAATTGTATTTCAGTTTGCTTACTAATGCTAGCTTTTAGAAATACCTATATGAATTTCTGCAAAAAAATTTTGAGCCTTTTTTTAAGGTTTGTAGAAAGACAGTATATAGTAATAAAATGAGATCAATATCATGTAGGTTTACAATAGGGAAAACATGTGCTCATTAACTATGCCTAGCTTTTATTAGTACAAATGCTGCTTATAGGTTTTGAACAGATGGATAATGAATAATTGAAGGTTGCCTGAACCAAGTGAAAGTCTGAATTGAAGCAAACATCAAGGCAGTATCATGTAATGGAGGCTTATGGAGAGCGGGAGAGTGATGGAAGGAATCGTGGGGGAACAGAGTGGGTGGGGGTTTGGGTGAGGAATAGAGATGACGGGGCTCGATGGAAGGCTGAGAAAGGGAGGGTGGGGCTGGGAAATGGATAGAGATGAGGGAAAGGGTTCAGGCAGTCTCTTCTAACTCTCATGGAAATAAGGCCTTGCTTGCTGGCGCTCGGGTGGAAAAGCCTTCCGCTCTCTCATCCATTTTGCTCATTCACCTGCCTTTCCAGGGGAAGCTAGTTACTATTTTCCATGTTTCTTCCTTCCAATATAGTGGAGTAATTCTTAATGGAGCAACATCCTGGCTTTGCAGAGTTTTGGACCAGAGCCTGTTCAGGGGTTCTTTGCCCAGAGATGGAAGAGGGTGGAGGATTAACTTGGATCCCACTGGCTGCTTCATTGGATACTGGTTCAACGATGGACAAACCTCACTCAGTTGGACCTGAAGCGAGAAGGAGCTCTGATGGCATTAGTGCTGAGAGCAATGGAGAATTGTGTGAAAGAAAGATGCAGAAGTTCTTCAGCAGAGATGACGGCAGCTCAGAGATACAGCGTCAGCGCTTCAGGCAGTTCACCTACCAAGAGAATGAGAGGCCCCAAGAGGTTTGCAGACGCCTCCACAATCTCTGTCACCGGTGGCTGAAGCCAAAGGAACAGACCAAACATCAGATCATGGACCTGGTGATCCTGGAGCAGTTCCTGAGCATCTTGCCCCGAGAAATGGGGAGCTGGATCAGGGAATGTGGGGCAGAGAGCTGTTCCCAGGCGGTGGCCCTGGCAGAAGGCTTCCTCCTGAGTCAGGCTGAGGACAAGAAGAGGAAGAACAGGTGAGAGCATTTCTTCTTGGGGTCTCAGATGCGGTGTGAGGGAACAATCAAGACCTACTTCCTCCATATTTTTCCCACCCACTCTGTCTCTGCTTGTGGTTTCTATCTGAGACTGATAAGTTTATTGAATGTATCTCCTTCCTTTCTTCCAAAATGGGACACAGTGTGGGGAATAATCAGAACCTATGCCCTCATCACTCTTTCCACCCGCTCTGCCCCTACTGCTGTCACCCCCATAGCCACTGCCCAATCTGTTGGTCTTCTACTGAAATGTGGTGCAGCCAGAATTGCCTTCAAAAGCAAAGTGCCAAAGAGCAGAGAAAGATGGACCTTGTTTCACTGCAGAATCTCCATCTAAAAGCAGCAGGATTCTTTTTAATGAGATCCATGCTCCCTGGTCTAATGTTTTCAAAGGATGATCCAGACTTTCTGCCTGCTCCTGCCAGACAACCAGGTTTGTCAGTGTGGGGACTACAGCAGTGGTGTGTGCTCCCAGTTAATTCGTAGTGGTTTGTGCTCTCATCCACACCCAGAAGTCTCCCACTCTGAGAGACTGAAGATGGTACAATTGCCAATCTTTTTCTTGTGATGCTTGTGTACAGAAGTCTTAAACTTCACAAGTCTATTTTTAAATCATTTTGTGATGTTTCTCCAGACTGAATTTGGAGTTCTTGCTGTTTTTTCAGGCTAAATATTGCCATGTGGAAGTTCAGTCTGAAATTCCTTCCTTAGTGGAATCTCTGTCAGGCACTACTCAGAGTCCCCAGCGATGGGTGATCAAGCAGGAGGTTGAAAGTGGTGCTCCCTTCCAAGGTAAGAATGAACCCTGTGTGTTTGTATGTATGTGCTTGCTCGCCCCAAGTATTGCAACATTTATGCAACCTTTTTCTTTTCTTTTTTTGTTGTTGTATGTTTAGTCATGTTTTTCTCGTATCATATTCCTCTAGTATATGTTGTGTAGCTTTGGAGTTTCTTTTCTTCTCTGTGCATGTTAACAACTGAAAGTCCTTTTAGCTTGAGTCCAGTTGCATCATTAGCTGCACTGCTATTTGTATTTGTCCTTTGCTCTTCCTCACTAGCTCAGTGACATCTAAAAGTCTGCCGGTGCTATCTCTTGTTTCGTTTCGGATTGTTTCATTGAGTTTTCATGATGAAAGACATTCCAAAGAGGTTTACCGGTGTCTCCTTCTGTGCAGTACTGATGAGTGTTGGCTGTGGTGCTGATGCCATTGTCCTTAACAATGCCAGTGTCACTCTTCCGCCCATTACTGCTGCTGCCCAATAGCTGTTCTTGCATTGAATTTGGCTTCTTAGCATAAACCTCTCTGACATGGGAGACCCTACCAGCAGCAGTGCTAACCTCTTGGTGGCATAACCCCTTGCTTCATAGAAGCCTGTCATCCTACCCCCACAGAAAGGTGAGTGACATGATGCATTAATACCTTACATCATCTTCTAATTAATTATGCTAGGTTTTTCCTGAAATAGATAGATAGTTTTCTTCAGTATAACTTCTTGCCTTTGAGTTCTTTCCTTTGTTTTTCTGTCAGTATATTGTTATCTGATTTGTGTTCCCTGGACTCAAGACCTTATTATTTTCCACCTCACTATATTATCCTCACAACATTACTGTGGGGTAGGTAAAAGAGAGTAGCTGGCCCAATAACTTGCAATGAATTTCATGGCTCCCTGGGAGCTAGAACTGGAATTTCCCAAGCCTCAGTCCAACACACTAGACAGTAAATCAAAATGCCCTATAGATTTTCGTCTAAGGCAAAGTTCTGCTGTGTTCAGAGAGATAACTTCTTAATAAGTTTCTTTTTGGAATTGGAATTGTAGCCTCTGAGACAAGCCTATGTGATAATCTTTCCCCCCATGGTCTTTCCCTCAGGGGCTGGAATGATGCCACCAGGAAGTGCTCAGTTGCTCCTTCCTCTTTGTGGTAGAGTGGAACCTGATCAGGTAAGGAGAAGGACTACTGCGAGAAGATGACTGGATCGGTCTGAGTATCCCCATTTCTGGGCTCACATCTCTGGTAGCACTAGCTGAGAATTTTGTTCCCATTTGCTTTGGATTTTTTTAAAAAAATGGTGTAAGTCCCTAAACTCCCTTATCTTTCTAATGAAAAGAAGTGCAGCTTTTAAAAACATGAATGTGGGAGATAAATAAATTGACAGTTCACGCACCCTGGCCCAGAAGTTTGAGTACTTAACCCTTAAAAGACTGCATTGGAATCACAGGCCATTTCCTCACTGCACTGTTATAGTGCTATTATTCCACTTTCAACATCTTATGGAATCCTGGGGTTTGCAGTTTAGGGAGGGCATTTAGAATTCTCAGCCAGAGAGCTCTTTGGCCTCAGTAAACTACAAACCCCAGAATTCCACAGGATGTTGAAAGTGGAATAATAGCACTATTACAGTGTAGTGCAGAAATTGCCATAGAGTCATAGAATCACTCCTCAAAGGCTAGGTTGGAATCCCTGTGAGTTCTGCCAGTCTAGTCCTGAGTTAGTCCTGATATCCTTATTCTGTGATTTTTTTTTTTTTTGGTCTTCACTGCCAAAGAAAGGGGAATGGGTAAATCTTCCTATCATTTCTCCTTGGACCCAAACAAATGTTTCTCCTTCTTTTTGTTCCTAGAGCAAAGAGAGTTTTGTTATCATCATAATATTTGTTTATATCTGTTTTTTGTCTATTTGGGACTCAAAGCAGCTCACAGCGGATTAGAAAAATAAATAGGTAAAAATTCAGAAGCTAAAAAGAGGGAAAACAGTCAAAAAATTTAAACAACAATTAAAACATAAACCATGTACCCTGCAACACAACAAATAGGAAAACCCAGGACATTGTGTAGGTGGGAACGGGCTTTATACAATTGGTCCTCTAGTGCCTGTTGAAACAGAAAAGACTTTACTTGTCTGCAAAGAGAAAGTAGGAAGGGTTCCAATCTGACTTTTCTGGGAAAAGAGTTCCAGAGCCTGGGGGCAGCCACTGAGAAGGCCCTCTCCCATGGTCCCACCAGATGTACCAGTGAGGTGGTGGGACTGAGGAAGGGGCCACGTCAGCAGATCTCAAAAGGCAGGCAGGTTCATATGGAAGAATACAGGCCTTTGAGTAACCTAGACCTGAGCTATGTAGCACTTTATACATTAAAACCAGCACTTTGTATTGACCCCAGAAATAAACTAGCTGCCATTGGAGGTTTTGCAACAAGGGAATTGTGGGCTCCTTGTTAGTAATCTGGCTGCAGCTGTTTGGAGCAGTTCAAGTTTCCAAACACTTCTAAAAACTCTTCAAAGATCCATGTAGAGTATGTTATAGTAATCCAACCAGGATGTAACGAAGGCATGTGTTAATTAAGGCATGGTTCCCACTGTGATCAACCGGAAGCCTCTAGGAAGCTTACAATCCAAGGAGGGAAGTTACAGCCCTTTCCCACTTTTCTTCTCGAGCAGCTGGTATTCAGTAGCCTGTACTAATTGATCTCTCTTAACAATCAGCATGAAGGTTTAAATCTTCCAGTGTAAGGCCTCTTGCACTTGGTTACTTGATAGGCTTGATGTGAGCTGTAAGCAGGAAATGTTTTATTTTTCCTCCAGGGCCCCATCACCTTTGAAGACGTGGCTGTCCGTTTCTCCCCAGAGGAGTGGGCTATTTTGGATCCTGATCAGAGAGCCCTGCACACGCAGATCATGGAGGAGACCGAAGGGATGGTGGCCTCTCTTGGTAAGGCTCCCTCACTGATGGGAATTTCTGTTTCCAAATGCAATAATCACAGTTCCCATAACAGCTTCTGAGTGGGAGTAGGAGCCTCAATCCTCTCAGTCACTGGAGGCTCCTTAAGGCAGGACTCAGAAACTGTTGTCCCTCCCAGTATATTGAAACTTCTTTTGAACTGAAAAACGAAGAAACATTAACTGAAACAGAAATAAAAATGGTAAAAGGACTAAAATGTGACCTTGAACTATAGCAAGTTAAAGCTAACAAGGGAAATGAAAGATTAATCCACTCTTTTAGCTTTGATAGATATGTTATATATTTTTTTATGTAAGATGTAATACATTTTTAGTTGTGGGATTACTTAATTATCAAAAACCAGAAGAGCCGATCAATCATTTTGAGCATCTCTTTCATTTACATTTTCTGTATTATATATTTAATATTTTTGGTTTTTTATCATTTAACTTCATTCAACTTTTGAAAGTTGTTTAGAATCCTTTTCAAATGGCCAATGCTCCTAACAGGATTTCAAATAAGTAATAAAATCATCTGGAAAGCAAACTGGGAAAGAAAAAGGGCAACACGCCAACTCAGAGACTTTGTAACCAGTGTTCCTGTGGTCCCAAGCAAGCCTCCATAATTCCCTCATGTTCCCTACAGGAGAAGATTAGGTTCCACTTTTTGACCAATTCCATTTTCTGTCAGTGTTCTGGTTCCTAACCGGTCAGAGAAGCAGGGGATGCCTGTATTGTTTGAATCAAATAAGTAAGAGTTAGTTGATTCATTAAATAAATTTCACAAATCTGGGAACTAAACAAAATGTAACTAACTAAGATGGTATTCTCCCAAAAGTGTGACTTTGGTTCTTACAGCCTGGTCTGTTCTTTTCATCTTATAAGACCTTTCGCAGCCATTGGATTTATTTCCTCCCACTTGGATGCTGTTGTGCTAATCCTGTGTCATCTAGGATTTTTATTTCTAACTTCTCCCAGATTTTAGCCAGCTTTTCTTTTGTATCAGCCATATAGGTTTTTGCCTTATTCCATTATTGTTTTGAAAAGGAAGACTCATTTATATGTAAATCAAGCTTTCCTTGGTGTCTTGGTCAAGTACTCTAGTTCTTTTTTTCCCTGTATAATTTCTAGTGCTAAGTCCTGAGAGATTTCTGTCCCTTTTCTTTGTATACCAGTGCTCTGTTGCTCCTTGAAGTGCTCATAAAGTTTGTGATTTCCTGGGATATCTTACAGAACTTAATATGAGCATTATATTCAAGGGTTATTTTGCTGGTACCTAGCTCTATGATTTTGTTTATTTTTATGAATCTGGTACCTGGCTGAACTTCTTGAAACCAGACACAGGAAATGTGATGACCCATTTTCTTTACAACCTTTTCTTCCTTCTCTTATATTTACTGTTCTACCTGAAAACAAATGGACACTTTGACTGGAGACAGAAATACAGTCTTTTGACACTGCCAGCAGAAAAGGTGAAGAACTTGTACAGATATTGGAACTTAAGAGAGTAGGCTTATGAATCTGAAGAGCCTGTTCATATGTTAATTCTAACAAAAGCCACCATGTTTTAGTTGTACATGAGTTGACCAACAATACACTTTTTGTAGTTCGTCCCCATCTTACTGCTGTCTGTGCTGGTGTGGAGCGTATTCTGGCATTAAAGCCACCCATCAGAATAATTAGGGCATTAGGGGATTTTAAGTGTAGGTTCTTCTCCATTTGTTCCAGCAAAACCAAAATGTTAAAGTGGTATTAGGAATTAGTTTCTGGTATATAAATAATGATTAAGACTCAGGCCAATATATTCAACCTGACTACAGTGCAATTTGGGGGATCTGAAACCAGATTCCATTCCTTTATTTTACATGTGGATTCAGACCAAAATTTATAACTGGGGAGCATATCAATATTACTTGTAAGCCTTGTTTCTTGAAGGCCAATGAATGCAAATAGATCTTATTCTCTTGCATATGTGATACTCAGGAAGCATACATGAGACATGATAATCAAGAAGCAGGGTACATTTTGCATATGTGAAATTCACGAAGCAAACAGCAAGCATCCAAAAGTTACCTTTTAGATTTCAGAAAATTTCAGAGAACCAAATAGAATGCAATTAAGATTCAAAGTTTTCAATGCTCAAACAGCATGCATCCAAATCTATTCTTTTACATTTCAGGATAATATCATGTACATTTCATGACAAAGTTAGCATTTCACCTTCTGTGCCCATTCTCCATCTGGCACATTTCATTCCATGCCTTTCATATACCTTTCAATGTAATTCATGACAGGAGAGCTCTGCTCTGCTGTCCTGACATGTGCTTTGGTAAAGGCTTCAAGGAACTGAGGAGGGCAAACTCCTCTACTGTCTTTATATAAAGCCGTTGGACGAGATTCAGAGTATCTAAAGGCAGAGAATCATGTGAGTATCTGAAGGCAGAAAGTCATGTCTTAAATCTGAAAAACTGCCAGTGTTTTGTCACTTCACCTTCTTGTTAGCATTAACTGACTTTGCTGGACTTTTGGATGTACAAAAGCAGGCAGGGAGGCGGTACATAATTTCCGAAAAATCTTCCAAGACTAAACCATTAAGGAAAAAGGGAGGAAATCTTTAAGGAAGATTTCTTAAGGGGGGGGGAAACTTTGCTCTAAAAATGAAACTAGTTAAGTCTGGTCCCTGAAAAAGCAACATGCAAGGGAACCCTTTGTTTTAGAGTAATTCATAAACACCAAGATTTGAGGGATCAGCATCAGATTCCAGCTGGTTCATAAACTACATTGTCTGCAGGTCTACAGCTTGTGGGTTTCTGCACTTACTGTCTTTTCTTCCTACTAGTCTTGTGTCAGTTCCAGCACCAGGTCACCAGTCCCATTAGCTGAGACTAAGTCTTCAGCTGAGGCTTTCTCATGATGATTGTTTTTGCACATCCATGATTTTTTTTATTCTTTCTTCTGTGGAGTTGCTTCTGGGTTGCCTTCAGAGGGATGACTTTTATAAGCCAGTCAAGTTAAATAATCTCTGCCTATCTTTTTTCCCAGCATGGAAGGCACATATCTGCTGGTTTCATGACTTTTTGATGTTTTTGATGCTATCACTTTTTCTTTTGTTTCCTATGTCGACTCCTTTGGGCCACTTTTTATTCACTTTGAGAATGATCTTTTGTGCACTTATGTGAACCCTCAACTTGAACTTTGCTGTTGTCACTACCATTTCTCCACATCTTTTTCTCCTGACCTCTTGCTTTCTACTAGATTTCTTTTTAAGAGAGAGCTCTCTGGAAATCTAGTTGAACCATCCCTCATCTAATCTTTGTCTTCCACTGGTTCTTCTCCTTGGTTAGATGTTAAATTATAGTTACACCATGATGCAGAATCTGGGGACTTTTTCCTCTGGGTAAAATGTTAAAATTATATTTAGTCTATGATGCAAAAGTTGGGGACTTTTTTCTCCAAAGAGTTTTTCCTGATCTTCCATATTTAGCTAAGTCACTGTCTCCTCCTGCTGTGAGTTCATTATAGAATTATAAATCTCTGACAGAGCCAATTCAACAGCTAAGTTAATTGAAGCTCTTGAATTAACAGTCAGCTCTTTTATCGCTCCTTTCAGGCTTGTGACCAATCCAAGGATATATGATCCAGTGGGGAGGCCATCCTGCAATAACTCATGTTACTCTCTCTGTTCATTCCTTCACCATCCTATGCAAAGAACTGAGCAATTGTACTTTGTTTTTGCGTGATCTTGAAGGACCATTATGGAAGTAGAGGGAGAGCCAACTCATATTTTCTGTGGTAGAAGATATCCAGCTGAAACAGCCAGCTGATTTTAATTAATCCGGTCTGCTATTTGCAGCACAGACTTGGAAGTAAACCAGATAATCTGATATTTACTACTTCCCAAATAAACCCTTTCCAGGCGGGTTCCTCAGCAGCGGTGGTGGTGATAACCTCAACCATGCTATTATTGGTTCAGGAGACAGGGTAAAAAAGCTTAACAAGTTCCAGGAAAAAAAAAACCCTGGCGCGGGAAGGGAAACCAAACCTCCAGTGGTCATGCAGGCAATAGCCAGTTGCTTCCACAAGAGACAACCTTGAGCTCTTTCTGGAATGTTGTTGAATGAGTCTGTCCAGTAATGTTGAAGGTCTGAAGCCATTAGGACTATAACAATATACTGTCCTGGGGTTGTAAAACAGTAAAACAGAGGAGTGCTAAAAGAGTCAAATAAAACAAATCAACAGTTAGTCCAGCTGTGGCACTCCAGGCAAGGATACTTCCTCCAATGCCATCTTCCTTCCCTCTTTACTCTGTCCTGTCTAATAGGCCAATAAAATGTACCCCTTCCTATTGCCAACTGGAAATCATACATCCTTGAGAGAATCTATCAGTTTTTCTTCCCTTTTGTACAGTTCTTTGGTGTATTTCTTCCACCATATTTCAGAAGTGGTTTGCCAGGGCCTTTTTCTGAACAAGAGTAATCTAAACAGCCATTGCTGATGTCTCTGAGAGGTTCTTTACCAGCATCGCCCCACTTCATGCCTGCTGCTCTTTAACTTCCACTCTAACGCCACTCATCCACCTCCGCTGTTGGAACCAGCCTGCCTTTAATTTCCCTAATCCATGTAGCATTAGTTGCATATCATTTGCCCAGTATGGAAATCATCTGGCTCATAAAGCATGGATCACAAGACAAATCCCCTCTATTTCTCCTTCATAAATACATCTTGCAATGTGGCCTTATGCATAGGAGTTTTCCATTTTTCTTGGGTTCCTCTTTCAGCCTAGTGGGGTCTGAAAACCACAAACTCCCCTCTTGTCTGCAAAATAGGAAGAACGCTTATGATCTGACTGAGGCTTACTGAAAGGACTGTGAAGCTGAAGAAAGGTAAATGCTTTCTCCATCCCAAAGAAAAGAAGTACAAAACCAATGATGGGAAGTATTACTGTTCCGCCCTGCATCCTGAAGGAATGTTCTTGCCACCCATGTGGCTCCTGTAATGCAGAGATCCATGGGTCACTCTGCAGTTTTAAATCTCTAGGACTGAAAAGTGGGAGGTTAATCACCACCATGGCAGTGCTCTTCAGTTTGAACAAGCATCCTTTTTTATTACTACAGATGGGTAAACTCATGTTCATTCTTAAACTAGGACTGATTCTTACTCCAAATCCTGGTAGGATCCTTCATGCAATGTTAAGACTTCTGGAACATTCTGTGGCTCTCACATCTCTTCTCACAAGAAGGAAAGAATTTAGAAAATTGGTACTTGATGAGGTTTGGTTGCTCTTACAAGGATGACAATGGAGGCTGATCTCTAAATGCTGTCAGTTTAGAAAGCTTACTTTTTCTGTCTTAGTCTGTCCTAATCCTGGGAAGAATTGAGGGTAAAATTCCAGGTTCAGGTTCGTCATTCATAAGGCTGCCCTCTTTCTTCTGACCTGGATGATGGGGCGATCAGGGCCTGGAGAAGAGTGTGATCAAAGGGAGTTATGATTTTCCCTTAATAAGAATAATAATAATTTTTATAATTGAGGGGAACAGTTTAATTCCATACAATTGTATTAAGCAGTTCTGCTTACTTATAAGAATGAAACAAAAAGATAATTTGGTGAAAGATGTGTTGCCAAAAGAATATGATGAAAACATATGTAGTACAAAGTTATTTGTCTGTTTAATGTATACCTCTGTCTTTATTAGAAACTAAGTAGCTGTAGAAGTGCAATTCTTATCCCATTCAGGGTGGGATGTTGAAGGGAAGAGGCATAATACCTTCCACAATGGAGCAGAAAAATCCAACCTTAACTGGATATGCAGGGAGAGAACTGGAAATTGGAAGACATTAACAAAAATGGCAGAGAAAGGGGACAAAATAGCTTGTAGAAAAGAAGAAGGCAAAGATTTGTACATGAACATCCATTCCCTTAAAGAGAAGGGGACATAGTTAAAAAAAACTGGCAAGACTAGGACGTATGTGATCTTTGGAGCACTTGTTGCTCACTTTTGCCTTGGAGGCTCAGGGCAGTCAAATTTTGTCTTTAATGAACAGAGACAAAAAAAGAATAACAATATATCTTCCTTCTCCCCATGGTTGGATTGTTTTTAGGATTGTTCCATTCAGTCCCTGTCCCAGTGTGTGAAAGACCTTTTCTCTTACATTTAGGAATGATTATTTTCTGTTCTCCTTCTTTCCAGCAGATGTTTGGAGAAAGAGCATTCTATGTGCCAAGTATGGAAAGTGTTTTGGGCACAAATGGGAGCTTGCCAGACACCAGAAAGCCCCCACAGAAGAGGAAAGTTCTGCGAGAGAGAAGCCCTTCAAATGCAACATATGTGGGAAACATTTTGCCCCAGAGATGGCCCTTGTACTTCACCAGAGGCTCCATGCTGGGCAAAAGCACTTCAGATGTAAAGTCTCACAGAAAAGTTTTAATTACAAACTGCATCATCTGAGTCATCAAGCAGTGAGGAAGAGAATGAAAAGAAACAAATGCCAGGAGTGTGGGAAACACTTTGCTTGCAGATCAGTATTAGTGATTCATCAGAGAGTCCACACAAGAGAGAAGCCATACAAGTGCCAGGAGTGTGGGAAATGTTTTGCTTACAGTTCTAGCCTTTTGGTCCACCAAAGAATCCACACAGGAGAGAAACGGTTCAAATGCCAACAGTGTGGGAAATGTTTTGCTGGAATGCAGACCTTGTCAACCACCAGAGAATTCACACTGGAGAGAAACCGTACAAATGCCAGGAGTGTGGGAAAAGTTTTAGTCACAGCTCAGACCTTGTGATGCACAAGAGAGTCCACACAGGAGAGAAGCCATACAAATGCCTGGAGTGTGGGAAGTGTTTTGCTAGGAATTCACGCCTTGTGATCCACCGGAGAGTCCACACAGGAGAGAAACCATACAAATGCCAGGAGTGTGGGACATGTTTTACTCACAGTTCAGCCCTTGTGAAGCACAAGAGAATCCATACAGGAGAGAATCCATACAAGTGCCAGGAGTGTGGGAAATGTTTTAGTCAGAGTTCAGTCCTTGTGAAGCACAAGAGAATCCACACAGGAGAGAAACCATACAAATGTCAGGAGTGTGGAAAATGTTTTGCTAGAAATACAAGCCTTGTGATCCACCAGAGAGTCCACACAGGAGAGAAGCCCTACAAATGCCAAGAGTGTGGGAACTGTTTTGGTCACAGTTCAGACCTTGTAAAGCACAAGAGAATGCATACAGGAGAAAAACCTTACAAATGCCAGGAGTGTGGGAAGTGTTTTTCTAGAAATTCAAGCCTTGTGAAGCACAAGAGAATTCACACAGGAGAGAAGCCATACAAATGCCCAGAATGTGGGAAATGCTATGTTTGCAAAGCATACTTTGTCAGACACCAAACACTCCACACAGGAGATAAACCATACAAATGCCAGGAGTGTGGGAAATGTTTTGCTCGGAATGCACTCCTTATGATCCACCAGATAGTCCATGCAGGACAGAAAACATACAAATGCCAGTAGTCTGGGAAATATTCTGCTTGCAGATTCCCCTTTTGAGCCATAAGATTTCATATAGGAGAGAATGCATGATGATGATCATCATCATTGCCACCACCATCACCTCTGTCCTGACTTTTTCCCAAGTTGGGATGCAGAAGAATTTACAACAAATAAGTCACCTACAAAGCGGCTTACAAGAAACCATAGAAATGCCCGCAGAGTGAATGTTTTGCTCAGAGTTCATACTTGGTGAAGCACAAAAGGAGAGAAACCATATAAGTGCCAGGAGTGTGGGAAATTTTGTCTTAGACTTTCTCTCTCACCCTAGACTCCATGCAGAAGGAAAACCGTATGTATTCCAGAAATGTGGAAAATGTTGCACTTAGAAGTTAGGAATGACGCAGCACTGCAAGACCAATATTGAATTAGTAGATGGCATCTTGGGTGAACTGGCTCAGGCTGCCCTTCCAGTCACCCTGCAGCTATTGACTGAACAGTCCCTACACATTGACAGGCACCTGTAATCCTGTTAGCAAGTGTGCCAGGCTCCCACCTCCTGAAGATCCTATTGTCCACTCAGCCCAGGTCTGGTGGCTACAGGGCCTGCAACCTCCCCTCATCCCGAGGAACCTGTGCAGCTGAGAGGGACCACATCTTCAGAGATGGAATGTATTTGTGTTGTTGCTGGTCACTTCACAAAAAATTGCCCCACAGATTGAGGCCTGATCCAACCAGGAAATGAGCTCTCCCAGGCTTTAATGGGCTCCTGAGCATGGGAGAGAATGGTCTGGGAGCAGTTTGGACCCCTGTCAAGCCCAGGCAAGATCTCTTGCTCATGGCTACCACTGTATGGAATGACAAGCCAGTGGGAGCCATGATAAACTCTGCAATCTTTAGTAACTTTATGGAGCTTGCCTTAGCCATCCAGCATCACATCCCACTGTAGCAATTACAGGAGCCTTGGTTGGTTGAGACTATGGATGGTCAGCTCCTGAGGTCTGGATCTGTAACTCACCAAACCTCCATTTTGACTTCAGAGATTCAGGGCCATGTGGAGCAGGTTCAGTGCTACTTGGCTGTGCCACACTTTGCTTTGGTCCTGGGAATCTCATGGCTAGGCTGACGTGATCCCTACATCTCCTGGTCCTGACATGAGGTGCTCTTTGTGACACAATACTGCCATGAACACTTTTGGCCAGACTGAGTACTGTTGAGAGTAAGAATTTCCCAGAGTGTTAGCCCTTTGGGGAAATTCTATGAAACTAAAGCTATGAGAAATTAGCCTTCTTTTAGCAGAGTTGCAGAAAAAGCATATCCCAATCTGTGTGGCTTCCCTTAACTGGAGGCTGCCTTGAAAGCAAAACAAGGCAGGCAGTTTCAGTTTCCAAACTTAAAAGATTTACTAGTAAACTTTATAGTTACATATGCATTGGAGAAACTAGATACTAACTAACCTAACAGAAGGATTGGGGAAGATAGTAGGTTCATTCTTAACTCACCAACTTCTTGGTGTAGAGAGGTAGCATGGGAGAGGAAGTGCTAGAAGCAAGATTGCTAGGGGGGAGAGAGGGGGGAGGCATGATCCTATAGAAGGCCAATGACTAATTCCAGGGTGTATCCTGGGTTGCATGGTCTTGATATTATAGCTAGTCCTTTTAAATAACAGAGCAACAGTTGAGACTCTAGGTAAGAGGCAAAAAAACCCTATGCTAGCTAGGCCCCATTTGTCCTAGAACAAGATTGGGGAGAGAGAATGCTAGAATTTTCCAACATGTGCATGCCACCCATGAGTCGGGAGTCCACAGAGCCTCCAGCGGTACTACCAGCCAAGTCGGATTTCACTGATGTTCTTGACACAAAAGAAGTGGACCATCTGCTGCCCCAGCAGATGTATGACTACACCATTGACCTGGTCCCAGGAGCTCCAATCCTAGCTGTCTGACTGTACTCATTGTCCGAGGTGGAACTGGCTGCCCTGCAGGACTTTCTGAATGAGAACCTGAACCATGGCTTTATGAAGCCCTTGACCACACCAGCAGGGGCCCTGGTGCTGTTCGTCTGCATGAAAAGGGGTGAACTGACACACTGCAGTGATTGTAGATCCTTAAACTGGATCATCATTCGTAACTGCTATCACCAGGTTAGATCTGCTCAGGTCCTATAACTTCATTTGGATGTGGACTGGGAATGAATGGAAGATCTATTTCCAGACTCAATATGGGTACTATAAATATACCGTGATGCCCATTGGACTCTATAATGTTCCTGCAGTCACCCAGCACTTTGTTAATGATGTCTTCAGGGACTACCTAGACTGGTTTATCATCATTCATTTAAAAGAGTTCTTAATTTACTGGCCAAACTAGACATCTGATGATGTTCATGTCAGAGCCATCCTCCAATGCCTCTGAAAGCACCAGCTGTATGCCAAATTAGAGAAGTGTGCATTTGATCCCTCAGCTGTGGACTTCTTGGGGATTACATGTCAGCAAAGGGGATAGAGATGGACATGGTCGAGGCCGTCACCACCTGATGATCACCCTCAGAATCAGAAGGAGGCTCAGTGCTTCCTGCGTTTTGTGCACTTTTACTGACAGTACATTCCTAACATCACAACCCTGGCCACTCCCATCACCCATGTTCTGCCAGGAAAGGCCCCTTTGTTGTGGACTTGCAGCCCAACAAAGATTCTAGCTCCTCAAGCGGTTCATGAATAAGGCCATCTTGCAGCATCCAGGTACCTATGGACCTCATTTGTTGAGATGGATGCTTTGGATGTTGCCATTGAGACAGTTTTCCTTCAACCCTGTGCCAAGAGGACCACATTTCCTGTGTTATGATTAGCTATCAAATAGAATGCTAGAGCATGTTGATTTGAAATGTTATCATTTATGAGATACTGCAAATCCTATTGTTGCCAAGGTGTGCAGTTATTTCTTTGATGTTTCTGAATAAAGCTTTTAAAAACCTCTAAGCTCAATTCCTTGAACTTGAAGCTGTCCTATAAAACACTCAGGAATACTGCCTGGACTCACAGTTGAACCTTTATTGCAAAATTGGTGACAAGACAGCAATCTGTAGGATCTCTGTGGTGGAAGGAGATGGATGGGAGATTTCACTGGCCATCTCTTGGAGGCCACTGTCGCCATCTCTGAGAGCCCTGGTGGTGCAGTGGTTTAAATACAGTAAAAGAAATCAAATGTGTGAACAAGTTAAAAGGGTTTGAGGGGTGCTGACAGGAGCCTGGGTCAGCTTCATTCACGTGGTGGGAAGTGTGCCCCTTTTTATAAACCCCACTTTTATGGGGGGGGGGCTGGCCAGGCCTGCCTTTCTTCCTTCCTGTCTGGAGTAGCAGTGTCCCCTTAATCCTGCTAAGGGACCCTGGCTCCCTCCTTCCTTCTTATACAACCCTACTTTCCCTTTCTCTTAAAGCCCTTTGTTCTCCAAGTTCTAATTTTCTTAACGCTTGTAATTTCCTCTTAATCTCAGTTTTTTTTAAGGCTAATTCCGTTTTCCGTATTTCCACACTCTCTGCAGACTCAGGCCATTTCCGCACTAGTCTGTTATAGAGCTATGATTCCACTTGCAACCTCCTATGGAATCCTGGGGTTTGCTGGCCCCTCCTGAAACTGCAAACCCCAGGATTCCATAGGAGGTTGCAAGTGGAATCATAGCGCTATAACAGGCTAGTGCAGAAGTGGCCTCAGATGTGGCTGATTCAACAAGGGGACGTTCCCCTTCTGGGTTCTCCATTTTTCTTGTCGCCTTCTCAGGTGACATCGAAATTAGTATTTCCTACAAAATGCCCCCACCTTTTATCTCAGGAAATACTTGGTTGTAACTGCTAGGCACCTTTTGTGTTAGCAGGCGATTTCCCTACAATTAGCCAAGACTTATTACCTCAGGAATGACCAATTTTACTTGTATTTCCCAGCCTCTCAGTTTTTCCCACAGGAGGGAGTTGGCGATTTCCCTATAATTAGCCAAGACTTGCTACCTCAGGAATGGCCAATTTTACTTGTATTTCACAGCCTCTCAGTTTTTCCCACAGGAGGGAGTTTTAGACAGTATTTGCCTGTAGTTGCCAGAGCTTAGAAAAATCTTACTTCCATCTCCTACCAAATACGTACAAACTATTGCCTCAACTATTGTTTTGAAACCACATCCGTTTTATACTGAAAGTATTTCAGTGTCCCAAAGGTCCCCTTATAAACTTTAAAACATTTACCGCAGGGGTGGAATTGCACGGATATAATAGTTCTGTTAGATCAAATTTTGGGCACAATGACATATAGTTTAACTTAACTTAGCCGCCCCTCATTTGCGGGGGTGGAGTTTGTGTGAAAGAAGCATGACTTAGGCCATTTCCGCACTAGATTGTTATAGTGCTATTATTCCACTTTCAACATCCTATGGAGTCCTGGGGTTGGCGGTTCTGGGAGAGTCTAGCCGGCCCCTCCGAAACCGCAAACCCCAGGATTCCATAGGATGTTGAAAGTAGAATAATAGCACTAGAACAGTCTAGTGTGGAAATGGCTTAATTAGACGGAAGGATCAAGAAAAATATAACAAGTGATAGACAGAATTTTTCTTTTTCTCCCCTATTTTTTTTTATTTTTAGGGTGTCGCCATTATGTTGTACGCATAGAATATTTACTCCTCGACTGAATGTGTGCTCTTTGTTATATGATTTATTTATTTTTAATAAAAATTAAGAAAATCCCTAAAAAAAACCCCAACACCACCAACCTCAGGGAATCTTTTAGGTGACTCAAACACCCACACATTGAAGTTTCTGAATTCCTTTCCTGACCCAGGGAAGTCCAGGCTAGATCTCTAGACCCTCACTGGATTTTCCAAGATCCCTGGTGGATTTAATATTTCAATAGTGGATCTTTTGGAGGAAATCCCACCCCCCTGACACCACTTTTACAGGCAGAAGGGGAATTCTCATCTTAGGAAAGTATCCCCCCATGTCAGTGTGAGGAAAGCAGTGCCCATTAAAAGGGGACAGTTGGAAACCACAACCTCTCCCTTTTCCTAAAACAAAGAAACATCTAGGGAAGAGGAAAGGGAGGAAGACCCTGAAAAGAAGGAGGCAGGGGGAGAACGCCTGGCGGTGGATCGAATTGGGACGAAGAAGAAAGATTGGAAGGACTCTGGAACCTGGCGTAGTGGAAACTGGCTGCTTAGTGGAAAGTATGTCTCTGTGACGCCCTTCAAATCGCCTTGTCTGCTAAGAATAAATCAATCCAGAACTTTGAAAAAGAATGGAAAAATGTTACCCTGTTCTCTGGGGGTCCCGGGAGGGGTGCCCAAATAACCAAACAAACACAAACACAAAGTTGGGGAAATTAGCTGGAGCACTCACTAAAGCTAGCGAGAGGCAGGGTAACTTAGCAGGGAACTTGTAACTCAATGCCTATGGAGTCAGGTCAGTCAAGCAGTCAGACAGTTTTAAAATAGCAAAAACAATGTTTTATTAAAGGACAAACAAACAGTAAAGACACCACAATCACGCAGCTAATGTAAGAATTAGAAATAAGGATTTTCGGGGGAAATGGGTGGTACGACACCTTTTCGTAGTCCTGAAGAAGCGGAAGATGGTAGGGAAGAAGCTCAGCATGGAGGCCGAGGGGAGCTTGCCAGACAAAGCGGCAGCAAGGTGGGATGGAAGTCCGGAGCGATCCGAGGGGCTCTCGGAATCAGGGTTAGATCTGATATCCTTATTCTGTGATTTTTTTTTCTTGACTACTGAAGAAAGGAGAATGGATAGGTCTTCCCAGCCTTATTCTTTGGCCCCAAAGAAAATATCTCTCCTTCTTTTTGCTCCTAGCAAAGGAAAGAACATAAAGAGGCCCCAACCAGACTGGACTGAGGGTCCATTTAGTCTAGCACCCTTGATGTTTTTGTTATAATCACTATATTTCTTTATATCTACATTTTCCGCTATTCAGGATTCAAAGGGGCTTACAACAGATAGAAGAACAGATAGCTAAAAATTCCAATGCTAAAAAGAGATGAGACAATAAAAAAATTTAAACAGTAGTTAAGACATAAACTCTTAAACACACACACGCACAACAGCAACACAGTAGCAGATGGTGTAATTGGGACTGGCCTTATACAATCAATCCTCAAATGCCTGTTTGCAAGGAGAAAGTAGGGAGGGTGCCAGTCTCACTTCTCTGAGAAGAGAGCTCCAGAGCCTGGGGGCAGCTATTGAGAAGACCCCGTCTTGTGTACCATCCGTATGTGTCTGTGAGGCTGGTGGTACTGAGTAAACGGCCCCCTCAGCTGATCCCTAAGCAGGGGCAGGTTCATATGGCACAGTACAGATCTTGAAATAACCTGGACCTGAGCTATGTACAGCCTTAGAGGTCAAAATTACAGCTTTGATTTGATCCCAGAAACAGCCAAGAGTCAGTGGAGCTGTTGCAACGAGGGAGTTGTGGGCTCCCCATTAGCAATGGGGCTGTAGCGCTTTGGCCCAGTTGATGTTCCCGAACTCTCAATAGGCAGATCTAAGTAGAGCTTGTTACAGTAATTGAACCAGGATGTAATTAAGGCATGATTCGCACTGTGACCAACCAGAAGCCTCTAGGAAGCTTACAACCCGCACATGGAAGCTGTAGCCCTTTTCTGCTCTTCTTCCCCAGCAGCTGGTGTTCAGAGGCATGGTGCCTCTGCTAATGGCCACCTCTAACAGCCAAGAGGAGTGTTTCATTCCTACTGTCTGTGGTTTCTTGCACTTTGTTCCTTGACAGCTTTATGTGAGCTGGAAATGGTTTCTTTTTCCTCCACGGCCCCATCACCTTTGATGACGTGGCCATCCATTTTCCCCCGCAGGGGTTAAATGCCAGTACTGCAAGCCACAAGGTTGTGAGTTCGATCCTGCCCGGCTCCAAGGTTGACTCAGCCTTCCATCCTTTCGCAGGTCGGTAAAATGAGTACCCAGCTTGTTGGGGGCATGTATAGAAAAGTTTTGAAATACATGCTATTTGTAAGTTGTTCGCCGCCTCGATCCATATGGAGAGGCGGGATACAAATAAATAATAATAAAAATAATAATCAGAGAGCCCTGCATGTGCAGATCATGGAGGAGAGCTGTGGGATCGTGGTCTCTGTTGGTAAAGCTCCCCCACTGATGGGAATTTCTGTTTCTAAATGCAATATTCACAATTCCTATAACAGCTTCTGAGTGGGAGCAGGAGCCTCAGTCCTCCCAGTCACTGGGGGCTCCTTAAGGCAGGACTCCGAAACTGGTGTTCCTCCTGATATTTTGACAGTTCTCTCAAACTGGAAGAGAAACAAAAATTGTCTGGAACAGAAATGAAAATGGTAAAAGGACTAAAATCTGAGCTTTAACTATAACAAGTTAAAGCTTACAGGGGAAATTGAAGATTGTTTCACTCTTTTAATTTTAATTTTTTATATAACATCCTAAGTAATTGTGGTTTGTTTTTTGCACAGCCTTGAAGAACCATTATGGGAGTAGAGTGGGAGATCCAACCCTTTATAGATCTTTCTGGGAAACACCATGCCAGCTATTGCAGAAAATATCCAGCATAAACAGTCAGCTGAATTTAGTTCATGCAGTCTGCTGTCTCCAACAGTCTACAAAGTAGACCAGAAAACCACCTCCTCCCACCAAAAAATTTCCAGACAGTTGCCCCACCAACAGTGGTGGTTGTGGTAACCTTAAGCACTGTATTCTTGGTTCAGAAGAGAAGGTAAGAAAAGCTTCACAAGTGCAGAGAAAGCCCAAAAGAGAGAAGGGAGATCAAAGGCCCAGTGGCCACGCAGTTAGCAGCCAGCTGCTCTCCCCAGGGACAATATTGAGCTCTTTCCTGAAATGTTGTCTTTGAGGCTCTCCAGTAATTTTTAAGCTCCGAAGTCATTAAGACTATGCTTGTAAAACAGTAAAGCATCAGAATGCTATTACCCTTTTCTTTGCCAAATCCTGTCCCAGGTTTTACAACTTTGATATAAAATTAATCTTGCTCACCACAGAGGTCCCTCGGATGTGCACGTAGGCAATAGAAACGGCCATACAATCAAAAAGGAAAAAAATCCAGACCAGGCCAGTATCCCCAGTCACGTAGCAACAGAAAGACCTCATGTCATATTGCCCTGATGGACAAATGGTATTTGACCTTTTTAGGAGTCCACTTGAAGGGAGTCAATGTGTTGGGCACTGGAAGTAATAAACCTTATCAAACCATCTCCAGATGCTCACACCACAGCCTCAAAGCGGAGGAAGATCCTGTTATTTAGATGATCTTCCGATATCAGAAAAATGCCAGGTGTGAAGATGTTTTGGTCTTCTGCCCTGTTTGTTTATCCTGGGAAAGGATTTTGTTTTCAAAGAAAATGTTTTCTACAAATAGTCCATGTTTTAAGGCTAGAGGAGACAGAAAAACACGGACACACACAGGAAAAGAATCACCATATGGCTTTTCCAGGCATGGATCACCATAAATATTGGGACACAGTTCCTCATTGCTAGAGAGAGTTCTTTTTGGGAGTTCATTCCTAGAGAGAGTTCTTTTTGGGAGAAGTTCTTTTGTAAGCCTTTCTGGCTTCTTCCTCTGAAGTTTAAAAGATGCATTTGGAGTGTTAAGTGAGAAATCTCTCTCAGAGCCGCAGAAACAATGGAGATGGTAACCAGCTTAAATTTACAACATTATGGACTCCCCCCTCCTCACAGGAGTGGCTGGAAATCACCTTTTCTCCCAGCAGAAGGATTCTAAATTTGGTATCGTATGTCAACAGATCCTTTTTGTCTCTCTCTCTTTCTTAATTTTAATCTTTTTCTAACTTTATAGCCTAGTATGCTTGAAGTGTGAATGAATCTGGGTGAGTGTATGAAATTTAACTTTTTATAGGCTTGTATACTTGTTATAGTGAATGTAGCTGAGTTATTGTAGGGACTTTTACATCTGTGTTAATAAAATAGTTAGATTTGAACAATTGGTGTGATTTTTGTCTGACCTGACCTGGTATACAATTGGGTTTGCAAGATCCTGCTAAGTTACCCTGCCTCTCGTAAGCTAAACAGTGCTCTGAACTAATTTCCCCACACTTTTGATAGATTTTGGGAATTCCCTTGAGGGAGCCCCAAGCAATCAGGGTAACAATGCTAAAGGAGTAAAATATAACAAATCAGCAGTTACTCCAATTATGGCGCTGCAAGCAACGTTACCTCCTCCAACACAGTCTTCCCTCCTTCTTTATACTCTTTCCTACCAAATAGGCCAGTAAAATGTACCCCACCCCTGCCACCATTGCCAACTCCTTGATGGAATCTATCATCCTTTCTTCCTTTTTGTGCAATTCTTTGGTGTATTAGCTCTGCCATCTTTTGGAAATGGTTTTCCAGGGCCCTTATCTGGGCTGTACATACAAGAGTAAGCTAAACTGCCACTTATGATATCTCTGAGAGGTCCTTTGTCAGTGTCACCCCCACCCCCTCCTGCTGCCCTTTAACGTCCACTCTGGAGCTACTCACCCACCTTCACTGTTGGAACCAGACCACTTCTAGTTCCCTCAAACCAGCTAGCACAAGTTGCATATCATTTGCCCAGTATGCAAATCATCTGGCTTGTAAAAGCATGGATCAGCAGACAAATCCCATTTGTTTCTCCATCATAAATACAAAGTGGTGTCATGCACAGGAGTTGCAGTGTTTTTGGATTCTTCTTTAAGTCTAGTGGGGTCTGCAAACCACAGGCTCCTCTCTTATCTACAAAATAGGAAGAATCCTCATGATCTGACTGAGGTTTACTGTAAGGACTGTGGAGCTGAAGAAAGACAAATGCTTTCTCAGCCCTAAAGAAAAGAACAAAACCAGTGATTAGAAGTGTTACTGTTCTTCACTGCATCCTGCAGGAATGGCCTTGCAGGCAACATGGCTCCTGTAATGCAGAGATCCATGGACCACTCTGCAATGTTAAGTCTCTAAGAGTGAAAATAGGATATTAATCACTTCCATGGCAGTACACTTCAGTTGAACAAGCATCCTTTTTTCATTACTGTCAACTGGTAAAATTCATTCTTAAACAAGGATTGGTTTTTTTACTCCATTTCCTGGTAGAATCCTCCCTGCAGTGCTAGGACTTCTGGAACATACTGTGGCTCTCACATCTCTCCTCGAAACAAGGAAAGAATAGAGAAAATCTGAACTGGATGACGTTAAGTTGCTTTTATGATGATGACATTGGCAGCTGATCCCAAAATGCTGTCACTTTGGAAAGCTTACCTTTTCTCTCCCTCTTAACATGGGGCTAAAAAAACGGTGTAGAGCAACCTCCGCAGAGGTTGTCTACACCGAAATGGATTGGGGTGGATTACTTTAGAGTAAATCCACACCCCAATCCATGCAGGGGCGACCGGAAGAGGTGCCGCCCGTGCTTTTGGAAAATCACTTGTTTTGTGGTCTTTAAAAGGCATGGGGCATGCAGCCCCGTCCAGCCCCATCACAGTGCCGGTATAGATCTGCAGGCGTGTGCAAGGGCGTGCCTGCAGATCGTGCAGGGGACGGGATTTCTGGCTGGCGAGCTTCTCCAACTGGCGGAGAGCCTCCGTCAGTTGGAAGCCGCCATTTTGGGTGCTGCCAGATGCAGCGGACGCCGCTGAGTGTGGAGCGGCGAAACGGGCTGCTCCACGCAGCGACAGAATAAAGGTAAGCCCCGTTTCCGCGTGGAGCTGCCTGTTTCCCCGCCCGCATGTGAAAAGGGCCTTAGTCTGTCCAAAACCATGGATGAATCGAGGGTAAAATTCCAGACCCAGGTTAAATGGGTCCTCTTTCTTCTGGTAATGGGCTATCATGACCTGTGGAAGAGTGATCAAAGGGAGTGGAATTTTCTTTTAGTTAAAAGAATTATAAGTCTTATAATTAAGAGAAATTGGTTAATTCCATAGGATTGAAATCAGCAGTTCCTCTTAATTATCAGAATGAAACAAAAAGATAGGCCATAATTTGGTGAAAGTTGTGTTGTCAAATGAATGTTATGAAATGTATTTTCAATAAGAAGTTACTTTTCTGTGTATTGTATACCTGTCTCTGTCTTTACTAGAGCTGTAGCTGTACATAAAATATTTTTCTCCCATCCAGGGTGGGATGTTGCGGATATCATGCATGGTACCTTCTCCACTGGAGCAGAAAAATCCAACCTTAACTGGACATACAGGGAGAGAATTGAAAGTTAGGGGATAGAAATAAATGGCAGAGAAAGCTGACCAAATAGCTTGTAGAAAAATAAGTTCTTAACCACAGAAAAAGACAAAGATTTGTAAGTGAAGAATATCCATTCCACCAAAGAGTAGGCTGCACAATTAAAAAGGCTAGAACAGATGTGGTCTGTGGAGCACTTGTTCATCTCTGCTTCAGTTGCTCAGGGCAGTCAAAAACATTTTTCTTTAATGAAGTAAAATGGATAACAATATATCTTCCTTTTCCTCATAGTTCGATTGATTTTAAAATTATTCTGATTCAGTCCCTGTCCCAGTCTGTGAGAGTCCTTTCCTTTCACATTTAGGAATGATTGATTTCTGTTCTCCTTCTTCCCAGCAGATATTTGGAGAAAGAGCATTCTATGTGCCAAGTATGGAAAGTATTTTGGGCACAAATGGGAGCTTACTAGACACCAGAAAGCCCACACAGAAGAGGAAAGTTCTACCCGAAAGAAGCTCTTCAAGTGTAAAATATGTGGAAACATTTTGCCCGAAAGATGGTCCTTGTGTCTCACAAGAGGCTCCATGCTGTAAAAAACAAAAAAGCCCACTTCAGATATAGAGTCTCAGAGAAAGATTGCAATTACAAATTACACCATCTGAGTCATCAAGCAGTCAGCAAAGGAAAGAAGAGACAGAAATGCCAGAAGTGTGGGAAGCAATTTGCTTGCAGATCAGTATTAGTGGTTCATCAGAGAGTCCACACAGGAGAGAAACTATACAAATGCCAGGAGTGTGGGAAAGGCTTTGCTTGCAATTCAGGCCTTGTGAAGAACAAGAGAATCCACACACAGGAGAAATTATGCAAATGCCAGGTGTGTGGGAAGTGTTTTGCTAGGAATTTAAGACTTGTGGTCCACCAGATACTCTACCCAACAGCAAAGCTATACAAATGCCAGGAGTGTGGGAAATGTTTTAGGGACAGTTCAGCTTTTGTGGAGCACAAGACAGTCCACACAGGAGAGAAACCATACAAATGCCAGGAGTGTGGGAAGTGTTTTGCTAGAAATTCAAGTCTTGTGATGCACCGGTGAGTCCACACAGGAGAGAAGCCACACAAATGTCAGGAATGTGGGAAATGTTTTAGTCAGAGTTCCAGCCTTATGATCCACCAGAGACTCCATATAGGAGAGAAACCATTCAAATGCCAGGAGTGTGGGAAATGTTTTAGTGACAGTTCAGACCTTGTGAAGCATAAGAGAATCAACACAGGAAAGAAACCATACAAATGCCAGGAGTGTGGGAAGCGTTTTACTAGAAATTCAAGCCTTGTGGTCCACCAGATACTCCACACAGGAGCAAATTTATACAAATGCCAGGAGTGTGGGGAATGTTTTAGTGATAGTTCAGCTTTTGTGCAGCAGAAGAGAAATCACACAGGAAAGAAGAGGTTCGAATGCCAACAGTGTGGGAAATATTTTTCTTGGAATGACCACCTTGTCAACCACCAGAGAGTCCACACAGGTGAGAAACCTTACACATGCCAGGAGTGTGAGAAATGTTTTGGTCACAGTTCAGACCTTGTGAGGCACAAGAACATCCACACAGGGAAGAAACCATACAAATGCCAGGAGTGTGGGAAATGCTATGTTTCCAATGCGTTTTTTGTCAGACATCAAAGACTCCAGACAGGAGAGAGACCATACAAATGCGAGTAATGCGGGAAATGTTTTGCTTGTAGTTCACACTTTCTGGAAGTCAAACTTTATACCCCAGCCTTTATTCCAGAATTTCTGGACAGAGATGAATAAAGTCAGTTTTAAAAGCCTCCACATTTGCGATTCTGCAGTCTGCAGCTTTGAAAGCTTCAAGCCCGTTGCCTAACCCAGTTGCTTCTCCCCCTCTGAGAAATGCATCCACAATTTGGAGTTGAGACAGATTGCCATGCGACTGGTAGGCAAAAAGAGATGGATTTGTTGTTCAAAGTCATAAGGTTTCTGGATGAATCTGTTATGTTACTGAACCAAGGGCAGCAAGACAGTCATTAAAAATATACAAGTCTCAAGTCGAGTTGACTCAGTGCCTCATTTATTGCCGAGTCGAGTCTGAGTCAAGTCACTGAAGTGACTTAAGTCTGACTTGAATCCGAGTTTATCGACTCAAGTCTACATCACTGCAAACTGCAGAAGTGTGCATTCGATTTCTCAGCCGTAGACTTTTAGCTGCATCACATCTCAGCAGAGAATTAGAGATGGACCTGGCCAAAGTCAAGGCTGTCACCTCCTGGTGACCCCCTCACAATCATAAAGGAGGTTCAGTGTTTTCTCAGTTTTGCAAACTTCTGCTATTGGTTCATTCTCAACTGGCCACCTGCATCACTCATCTTCTGCCAGGAAAGGTCCCTTTGTGGTGGACTCCTGCAGCCCAGCAAGCATTCCAGCAGCTCAAGGAGCAGTTCACAACCAAACCCATTTTGCAGCATCCAAATCCCAGACCTCCTCTGTTGTTGAGATGGATGCTTTGGATGTTGCCATCAGAGCAGCACTCCTCCAACCTGCACCAAACAGCACCACATTCCCGCTGTTTTCCTTCTATTCCCACCAACTGATTCCACCAGAGAGAAATTATACCTTTTGGGAAAGAGAACTATTGGCCATCAAGGCAGTCTTTTGATGGGCCTTGTTAGAAGGAAGTCTTGTAGTTATACCACAACAACCAATCCACTTTGGTGCACTTTGGACTGTACAAAACATTGCATCTCGTTCCCTGGGAATTCAGATGGCATCCAGTTCAGGCAGAGGCAGAATGCTATGTCAAGACCTGCCCCACCTGTCACTGTGCCAAAGAACAGCTGGGGAGGTGGGGCACCAGTCTGTTACATCTGTGCCTACTTCTTTGGGACCCTGGAAGATGGTCCCCATGGATTTTGTGAAGGACCTTCTGCTGTTGGCAGACCACCCACAATTCTAGTAGTGATACCTTTGTTTTCTAAAATGGCCCATTTTGTTCCATGCTTGGAAGTGCCCACTGCCACAGACACCACTCCCCTGTTCATCCAGTACGTCTTCCAGCTTTGTAGTCTTCCAGAGGGGATTGAGGCCCTCAGTTCACCGGCAAGGTCTGGCAAAATCTGCTTCAACAACTGCACATCAAGTCCCATCTGTTGTCATACTACCCTCCTCAGACTGACAGGCTGAGAGCGTTCACCAATGCTGCACTGGAACAGTATAACCTCCGTGGTTATACAAACCATTAGCAGGACAACTGGGTGACACTGCTGCCACTCACCAACTTCACATATCACAACTTCCTCTGTGCATCAATCCAGCAGACACCCTTCTTTGGCAACTATGGCTTCCACCCATCCCTGCCACACACCAGTGGCTCTAGGATCTGCGTGCTGCACAGTTGCTCTTCAAGGAACAATTGGAGCAGGCCAAGCAGGGCCTGCTCCATCTTAAGGTAGGAGATCAGGTTTGGCCCTCCATCTGCTACCTGCCCCATCATCGCCTATGTCGGAAGCTAGACACTGGCTTCATTGATCCTTCTCCCATCATGGCACTGCTGCTATCCCATTATCTCTGCATCCATCCCATGTTCAAAGGCTCCCTCCTGGTTCCAGCCACAGACATTAACCCTGATGCAAGTGAGGCACTCCCTCCCGGTGATGGTAGATGGGAAGAAGGAGTTTGAAGTGGCACAGGTTTGTGCGACACATTGACAGGAGAGTTCCCAGTACTTAACAGCAGGTGAAGACACATGTCGAATGAAAACTTGCAGCACTCAAAGTGCTTAAGTAGGAAAAACTTACCAATCAGGCAACAGCTAAGGAAAGGCATCTGACCATAAATATGCCTCCATGTTTCTCAAGAAGTCATTGCTGACAACTGACCTTTCTGGAAGAAGGAACCTGTTATCTCATGAGTCCTGGTTTATTTTTCTGAAGGCCCTTGGACTTGGATTTGTTTGCTACTGTGGGAGCCTGACTTCTGTTTCCCTCTAGGGTAGGTCCATGGAGTCAGAGGGATTCAGCGGTGTACTGAATAAACCTTCAAGAGTTATTGCCTTGGGTGTACTCTACCTGGGACTGACCAGGAAGATTTGGGCCACGGAGGTCTCAGGCAGGAGGCAGAGGGGGAGGCCCAGGATTGTAAAGGGGGGCGATTGTGGGAGGTCCCTTGGAGTGGGGAGGATGATGAGGAGGAGCAGAGCATTCTCTCCCCCAGGCAAAGGAGACAGTTCCCATACAGCTTATCTAGAGAGTCCTGAAAGGTGTTCAATTCCTCCATTAGTTCTTCTCTTTTTCTTCAGTGCCAGGGAAGAGAAAGTGGAGAGAGGTGCTCTGGGGGATTTGAGTCTCACAGACCAAAAGGGCATAATCAGCCTTGAGGTCTAGGCACTTTGGTGGCATTTTCTGTACCTGACAATATGTCATAAAGAGAACATGTCATAGGACTACAGGTGCAGGTAGACAGACTGCCACGAGGTCAAATTGCTGGCAAGAGGAATGAGAAAACAGGAGGGGGATGGAATAGCCTGGGAAAATAATTATTGTTATTACCTATCAAATAGAATGCGAGTGTGCACTGATTTGTAATGTTACAACTTTAAAGGTACTTCAGATTCAATGCTTCTTTACTCCTGACAGTTGCCAAGGTGCACAGTTCTTTCTCTGATGTTCCTGAATAAAGTTTTTGAAAACTTCTTAAGTCTAGTTCCTTGGAGCTAGCCTTTACATGACACACTGGTATTGCCTGGACTTGCAATTGAATCTTTATTCCAAAATTGATGGCAGGACAACAGTCTCTGGGGCCCCTGCGATGGAGGGACAGATGGGGATTTTACCAATGATCTCTGCTTTTACCAAGGGCTCTGCTTTTTCTTTTATTACATATATATATATATATTTTTCTGTTATTACATATATATATATATGTGGATAATTTCCACATCCGATTTTTGAAGGTGTTTGACTATTAACACTGAAACACACTGCATAGGAAAAGGACTTCCCAATCCACAGATTGTGTATTCATAGAATCATAGAAATGTCGAGTTGGAAGAGACCCCAGGGGCCGTCCAGTCCAACCCCCTGCCATGCAGGAACACCCATCAAAGCACTCCCGACAGATGGCCATCCAGCCTCTGCTTAAAAACGTCCAAGGAAGGAGACTCCACTACACTCCGAAGCAGCAGATTCCACTGCCGGACAGCCTTGACTGTCAGGAAGTTCTTCCTCAGGATCAGGTGGAATCTCCTTTCCTGCAGCTTGAATCCATTGCTCCTTGTCCTGGTCTCTGGAGCAGCAGAAAACAAGCCCTCTCCTTCTTCTACATGGCATCCCTTCAAATACTTAAACATGGCTATCATGTCCCCTCTTAACCTTCTCTTCTGCAAACTAAACATCCCCAGCTCTCTAAGTCTATCCCCATAGGGCATGGTGTTCAGGCCTCTCACCATTTTGGTTGTATTTTGTATTTTGTATTTTGACCAGCTGGTGAAAGAGGAAGGTGAGCCTAGTTTTTAATCCAAAGAATCATTCTCTATATATCTTTATTTTGTCTACTGATTTAATTTTTTTCTATCCTGTCCCACATCACAAGATTTTTCTGTTTTATTTATTTATTTACTAAATTAAAATCGTTATCTCATGTCACACATCAAAGGATCTCAGCAATTTGTACCAATAAAATCAAGAGAAACAGGACAAAACAATTGAAAACAAAATAATTGAAATAGAGTAAAAGAGATCAAACTCCTGAAGTCAGGGCTTTCCAAATGGTGTGCCACAACACCTTAGTGTGTCGCCTACAGTCTTGGAAATATATTATATTTTTAAAAATATATGATTTATAAATAATATCAAAGATTTCCATGAGATCTGTTGTGCCCCATACATTTTGTTAACACAATTTGTGTATGTGTCTGTATCTCTTATAAGGGGTTAGTTTAACCTCTGGTTTGCTAGAAAAACTTGAGTTATTGTGTCGCAAAATGATGCATGTTTTAAAAGTGTGTCACGAGCACCTAAAGCCTGGAAAGCTCTGCCTTCAGCAGTTAAAATGGTCTCTAACGGATCTTGCCAGGAGCCTGGCTCAGCTTCAGTCACGTGACGGAAAGTGGCATTCCCTCTCCAATAAAAGCCCCCCTCCCAGCGTGAGGAAATTGGTGCCCCGTTAAAGGGAGCCGGTGGGAAACAACAGCTCTCTCTTTTCTAAAAACAAAGAAAAAGGAAGGGAGGGGGAAACGAAGGAGGGAGCGTGAAAAGGAGGAGGCCGGGTGGGAATTCCTGGCGGTGGATCGAACTGGGGGCGGAAAGGAAAGATCAGGAGGGGCTTTTGAACCGGGAGGGACGCTTAGCGGTCTTTAAGGAGCGAGCTGGATTCCTAGAGAGGAAGGAAAGCCGGGGGGGGTTTACGAGGGACCCAGTCTTCCAGAGCAGACAAGCCTCCCCCACCTCGGGCTCCACCGTCGCTTCCGTTTCAGCCCTCCCCCTCCCCCCTATCGCGGTGGCTTGAGGTGGCCTTTGTTTCGGTGAGTCCCAGTCCCTCACCTTCGGCCTCTTTCTCGGGGGTGAGGCGGGGAGGCCCAGAGGACCCTCCTCCTCCTCCGGCGGGTCCGTCTCCTCGGGAGGAGGGAGGGGGAGACACAGAGGGCTTCCTCCCTAGGTCCGGGCTCCCCCTCCGGGCGCCGAGTCCCCTTCGGGTCTCCTTTGGCCGGGAGGGGGGCGGAGGGACCGGGCCGGGGGGGCCCTGGGAGGGGGCGGAGGCTCCGGGGGGAGAAGATGGAGCTCCAAAGACCCCGCCAGGCCAAGAGGGGGGTCCCCAGGCAGCTGAGCCGGGGTCTCCTGGGAGGTGTTGGGGGGGTTCCTGCCTTGGCCCTTCTTTCTTTCCTTTTTCTTTCATGGCGGGGGGAGCCTTTGGGGGGGTTTCTCAGCCCCAGGAGCCCAAAGGACTTGGCCCACCTCGGAGACCAGGCGCTTGGGGGGCGTTTTCTCTACGTGGCAAAATGTCCCAGCAGCCCCCTCGATTGCCTCCCCCTCACTCCCCACAGATGATGAATGGAGTAGCAATTGAATTTTTTTGTCGCCAGATTGGCCTGAAGGGCTTCTGAGGGGAAGACGGACGGGAGATTTCACTGGCCGTCTCTCACTTCTGGTTTCTCGGGCTGCCTGGCCAGAACTAGATGTTAAGCTTATGCTTCTTATGCAAACGTTTAGCTTTTTAGCCGTGTCCACACATACTTCTTTCTTTAAGATTCTGGCTCCAGGGCCCTAAATTATCGATATATCAAAATAGCATCCTTTAACAGGACACGTGCAGCTCCCCCAGGAGGTCATAGAATCATAGACTCATAGAAATGTAGAGTTGGAAGAGACCCCAGGGGCCATCCAGTCCAACCCCCTGCCATGCAGGAACACCCTCAAAGCACTCCCGACAGATGACCATCAAGCCTCTGCTTAAAACTTCCAAAGAAACAGACTCAACCACACTCCGAAGCAGTCTATTCCACTGCCAGACAGCCCTGACTGTGAGGAAGTTCTTCCTGGGGTTCAGGTGAAATTTCCTTTCCTGCAGCTTGAATCCATTGCTCCTTGTCCTGGTCTCTGGAGCAGCAGAAAACAAGCCCTCTCCTTCCTCTACGTGGCATCCCTTCAAATACTTAAACATGGCTATCATGTCCCCTCTTAACCTTCCCTTCTGCAGACTAAACATACGTAGCTCCCTAAGTCTATCCTCATAGGGCATGGCTTCCAGGCCTCTCACCATTTTGGTCGCCCTCCTCTGGACTTGCTCCAGCTTGTCAATATCCTTCTTGAATTGGGGTGCCCAGAACTGGACACAGTATTCAAGATGGGGTCTAACCAAAGCAGAGTAGAGTGGTACCAGTACCTCCCTCGATCTAGACACCATACTCCTATTGATGCAGCCAAGAATTGCATTGGCTTTCTTGGCTGCCGCATCACACTGCTGACTCATGTTCAGCTTGTGGTCTATGAAGACTCCTAGATCCCTTTCACACGTACTGCTATCCAGCCACGTGTCCCCCATCCTATATTTCTGTATTCCATTTTTTCTACCTAAGTGTAGGACCTTACATTTCTCTCTGTTGAATTTCATTTTGTTCGCCTTGGTCCAGCTCTCCAATCTATCCAGGTCATTTTGAATTTTGATCCTGTCCTCTGGCGTATTAGCCACCCCTCCCAATTTGGTATCATCTGCAAATTTGATGAGCATGCCCTCTATTCCTTCATCCAAGTCATTGATAAAAATGTTGAACAGCACTGGGCCCAGGACAGAACCCTGTGGCACCCCACTAGTCACTTCTCTCCAGGATGAAAAGCAGCCGTTCGTGATCACCTTTTGGGTTCGGTCGGTCAACCAATTACAAATCCAACTAACAGTAGCCCTGTCCAGCCCACATTTTACTAGTTTCGTTACAAGAATGTCATGGGGAACTTTGTCAAAGGCCTTACTGAAATCGAGATATGCTGCATCCACAGCATTCCCTTCATCTATCAAGCTAGTAACTCTATCATAAAAAGAGATAAGATTAGTCTGGCATGACTTATTTTTGAGAAATCCATGTTGGCTTTTTGTGATTACCGCGTTGTTTTCTAAATGATTAGAAACTGACTGCTTAATGATCTGCTCCAGGACCTTTCCGGGTACTGATGTCAGGCTGGGCGATAATTATTTGGGTCCTCTTTTTTTCCCTTATTGAAGATGGGGATAACATTTGCTCTCTTCCAGTCTGCTGGAACTTCTCATTGATCATTGGTGGGGGGAGGATGGCACCGGAGGGAGGGCTGGGGGCTGCCAGGTCTGACCTCTGGTGTCTCTTGGCTGAGGGAGGTGTCTCATTTTGCCTCAGAGCAGGTCCAGCTGCGCAAAGAGGAGGTTAAAAACAGTAGGATTTGTAGTTGTTGTTATTGCAGATCTGTGGAGGAGAGGGGAAAATAAAGGGGCAGGAAAAGAGGAATTAAGAAGGCAAGAACGAAAAGGACCTTAGGAAAACCCATCTGGGGAATCATGGTAGCTGTGGGACCCCACCGTCTTGAGTCCCCGGCAAAACAGGATTTTGTTCTGGGCGGATATTTGCTGTGTTCTGGCTATGGATGAGGGGTTTTGGCCTTGGGGGTTGCAAGCAGATCCTCCTCCCGCTAAAGTGGTGAATTGGAAAAAATGAGTGAAAAACACTTTGTTGTTTTTAAACTGCTGAATGTACAGTGTGGTATATTAAGACATGATATATTAAATATAGCCTAATTCCGTTTTTATCATACGAAGTGCAAAATGTAAAATTGGTACTCTATGTAGCAGGCATAGTAGTGTGCTGTACTGGCCTTTTGTCTTGCTTTTTGATTTTGATTTTCTTGATTAATAATATTTTGTCTACTGAATAGAAAATGTAAGATAATATACAGTCATCCCCTGCGTTTGCTAGGGTTAGGGGCACAGGGCACCCTGTTGAAGTGGAAAAAATGTGAATAGCTCTAGTTCCTCCCAAACCATATTTAACACACAAAAAAAGTATGATCACCATATTCAACCCACCGTGGATTCCCTTGAGGCATCAGGGTCCCTTCACAAGGCAGAAGTGGGCTTATTGACACCCCAGCTGCTCCCCCACAACATTTTTAAGATGGACTTACAAGCCTCATTCACAATTTCTCAGTCTCATGGTTCTTGCAGTCGCTATTAAAAATGGCACAGGGAGGCAGCAGAGGTGACAGCAAATAATCCATGAATAGTCAAATCTGCAAAAGTGAAACCTTCAAATGTGGAGAGCTGATTGTATTGAACATATTAAATGCAGCACAGTATCTGTGGTATTATAGAAGCTACTGAATATAAGGGGGATACTGGACTATTTAATATAATGACCTTCATAGTCTGCTGAACTCTTCTTAATTCTTATAATTATGATTTCAACTCGGTAGGAGTTGAAAATGATTTCAACTCAGTAAATGAGTATGATTTTAACTCAGTAAATAATTTAATTGTATTTTAACTTGTTTCCTACTGTGAGCTTTTCAGAATATCCATATAGATTTCTGCAAACCTTTTTGAGTCTTTTTGAGAGTTTGTGGATAGACAGTATACAAGAAAGAAATGAGAATGATATCACAGATATTTACAATTTGAGAAACGTCTTTGTTCTTTACTTTTTTCTGGGTTTCATTAGTACAAATATTGGTTATTGGTTTTGAATAGCTGAATAAAGAATAATTGAAGATTGCCTGGACCAGGGGGAAGTCTTTCTTGAAGCAAATGTCAAGGTAGTGTCGTGTAGAGAAAGAATTGTTAGGTCAGGGTGCAAGTGGGGGTTTGGGTGAGGAATGGAGATGAGATGGCTCAATGGAAGGCTGAGAGAGGGAAAGTGGGGCTGGGAAACGGATAGAGAGAGATGAGGGAAAGAGGCTGATGTAGCTTCTTCTGATCCTCGTGGAAATAAGTCTTTGCTTGCAGGTGCTCAGGTGAAAAAGCCTCCCCACCCCTCTCATCTCAAGGAGGAGATGTATGTTTGCCAAGATAATAGAGTAATTCTTAACACTGTAATATCTTGACTTCAAAGAGTTTTGGAGCAGAGCCTATTCAGGGATTCTTTGCCCAGAGACAGAAGAGGTTGGAGGACTAATTGGATCCCATTGGCTGCTTCATTGGATACCGGTTCAAAGATGAACAAATCTGATTCTGATGGACCTGAAGCAGGAAGAGACCGTGATGGCCTGAGTGCTGAGAGCAATGGAGACTTGTGTGAAAGAACAGTGCAGACCAATCATCAGATCCTGGAACAGTTCCTTAATATCCTACCCCTAGAGATGGTAAATGGTGACTGTGAGGCAGAGAGCTGTTGCCAGGCAGTGGCCCCAATATAAGGTTTCCTCCTGGGACAGGCTTAGAAGAAGAAATAGGAAGAACAAGTTAGAAGATTCCATCTTGGGAGTCTCCTTCTGAGACTGATGAATTGATTGAATGCATACCTGTTTTTCTCCCAAGATGGGATGCAGTGTGAGGAAATAATCAGGGCCTAAACCCTCTGTGCTCTTTCCACCCAATCTGCCCCTACTGTTGCCACTCCCAAAACCAGAGCCTACTCTGTTTGTCTTCTACTGAAATGTGGTGCCCCCAGAAGTGGCTTAGAAAACAAGGTGTAGAGGTGGGAACATGGACTTTCTTTGGATATGGAATTTCTATCTCAAACAAAGACTGACTTTTTAAAAATAATGTCAATACTTTCTGTGTCCCAGGTTTTCAAAGGACAGTCAAGATTTCCTTTCTGCTGAACAACCAGATTTAGCAGTGTGCTGGCTACAGTGTTTGTATGTGGCTCCCAAGCAGTTTGAGGTGGGATGTGCTCACAGTTTCACCTCAAAGTCTCCCACTCTGAGTAATTAAAGATATTTCACTTGCTAATCTTTTTCTTGTGGTGCCACTGTACGGAAGTCTGAAACTTCACAAGTCTGTTTTTTAAATCATTTTCTAATGCTTCTGCAGACTGAATTTGCAATACTTGCTGCTCTTTCAGGCTAAAAATTGCCATGCGGAAGTTCAGTCTGATTCCTCTTCATCCGTGGGCTCTCCCTCAGACACCGCAGAGTCCCCAGCGATGGGAGATTAAGCAGGAGGTTGAGAGAGATGCCTCCTTGCCAGGTAAGGATGAAGCCTGTGTGTGGGATGCATTTCAGTCATCTCTTAACATATAGCACTAGGGTTTTCTTAGTCAAGGAATAGTCATAGGCGGTTTTGCCAGTTCCTTCCTCTGGAATGTAGCCTACAGCACCTGATATTTGTTGGCGATTTCCCATCTGAGTGCTAAAAAGAGCTGATGTTGCTTAACTTTGAAGATGAGATGGGATCTGGTGCCTTTAGGGTATTTAGATGAACCCAGAGAACCCTTTCTATGTGGAAGTGTCTTAGAATGTTATGCACTTTCCATCTGGTGCATTACATTCATACTAACTTTGAGATTGTGGATGTGGGGATGCATGAATAGTGTCATGGCGTTTAGACAGAGCCAAATCTGATTTTAGCACCATCTGTTACTAGGGTGCTCTATTAGCCACACGCTGAGGTTCTGTCACAAAATTTTTTAGGTGAAACAGTATTGTAATGCTAAATAGATGCTAAATTTTCTACCACTTGTGATGAGAATTAACTCATATCCATGTGAAATGTCAGCTGGAATTTTTATCAGCATTCTTAGACTGTCTCCAAGCGGTTCTAAGTTTACTATATGTTCCTACAAGGTATGTGTAGAGTGTATTGAATTTTATTCAGTGCCTTCATTTCTGTGACTGAGAGGCATTATTTACTTTTGTCTTTACAGGCTATTTGTTGGCTGTTGCTGAACCTTTCATTTGTTTAAAATTGTTGAGTTCCTCAGTTTCCTTACTTGATTGTCATATACTTATTCTCCATTAGTACCTTCTTTGCTGTCCTATCTCTTTGGCAGAGGGGGAGGTCCAGGACTGCAGAGAAGGAGGACTAGGTGTGAGGCTTTTTAAGGTGCAGAAGGGTCCTGATGGTCTCAGCACTGACAGTAATGGGGAAATTCTGGAAAACACTATCCAGAAGTTCCTGAACAAAGGCACGGGCAACTGACATACAGTCTGCACTAAAAATAGTTCTGCAGTGTAGAGGCGAAGGGTCCACAAAATCCATGACCTCTGTCACCAATGGATGAAGTCAAATGAACAGACCAAAAATCAAATCCTGGACCTGGTGATCCTGGAGCAGTTCCTGAGCATCCTGTCCCCAGAGATGGAAAAGTGGTTCAGGGAATGTGAGTCATATTCTTTCCAGATAGAAAGTCATACTCGTGGCTGGTAGCCCTGGTGGAAAGTTTTCTTCTAAATCAGACTGAGAACATGAAGTAGGATGAATAATTTAAATATTTCCTCTTGGTGTCAGCAGTACCAATGTCAGCAGTGCCAATGGGGGTAAGATCAGTAGGGGTGGAGTAAGTGGCAAAAGGGGTGGAGGGGCTGCATCCAGCTTATCTCCCATCTTGGGAGAAAGGCAGGACATACATTTAATCAATCCATCCATCTCACCTTAGCAGACTAAGGTGAGATGGATGGATTGATTAAATGTATGTCCTGCCTTTCTCCCAAGATGGGAGATAAGCTGGATGCAGCCCCTCCACCCCTTTTGCCACTTACTCTGCCCCTACTGATCTCACCCCCATTGGCACTGCTGACTTCGTTGTTTCTCTACAGAACTTTGGTGCCCCCAGAAGTGGCTTTGAAAGCAAGCTGCTTGGTGAGGGTGTAGAGTTGATGGAGTATAAATTTGAATTAAGATTATATTGATGGGTTTTCCCTGAAAGTTTATTGATGTGATTCAGTTAGACTTTGCATTATATCCCTTGACTGCCTTTGCTACATTTCTCCTCGCTATTAATGCCACTCCGTTTCTTTGTTTTCATTTCCTAAATAAAACACTCTAAACGGCTCATTCCTGTCATTTTCATTTCCTTCTTCTTTGTTTAAATTTTTTAAAAACAATTTTATTAAGTTTCACAGATAAAAAAACTTTCTTTGACCTGTAGTTTTCCATGAAATGTTTCTGCTACTTCCACTCTGCTCTGCGCCTCTCGAAATACACTCCACATATGACATTTATGTATCACATTACAGTGTTCATCTCAAATATTGGAACATGCTTTCCCCTCCCCCCATTTCCACAATCAAAATACAGTCCTTTTCCCTTGACATTTCCCAGTTATCCCCCATTATTGGCCATTCTGCTTTCCTCTACTCATCAAATTTCAATTAATTCTCATTTCTCTACTTGTCTCTTTTAAATTCTGCTATCATTTCTCAAATTAAGTCCCCCATCATTTGTAAAGTGAAATCTTAAAATTTTTAAAATACGTCTATCAATATATATCTGGCAGTCTGAGCTATTGCTACTGTTACAATCACTCCTCTTCTGCCCTGGATCTCATTATATTAAAAATGTCTTGTTTCCCACCTCCAACTGTGTCCTATTCATCCATCCACCCTTTAACAATATCACAGTGTCTGTATTATTGAAAATATATCCATCAAATATGCAAGATTAATTGCTTTTAATGTATTTCATGTATTGCTGTAGTACCGCCTCGATCCACGGGGAGAGGTGGGATATAAATAAATTTTATTGTTATTATTTATTATTATATTGCCAAAGTACATAGTCATTTTATCTAATTCAAAGCCCTGTGCACTGTATCATCTCCCATTCTCCCCTCCCATCTGGATCTTAGCTGCCCGGATATTCATTTCCGAAAAGTCTCTGTGTTGTCATTGCCGCTTGGATTCCAGGCCACTTCGTCCCAAGGAGTGAGGATGTTTTGCTTGTATGACCTTCTAGCACTGGCTCGGCAGTCTCAACAGTCTAGACTCAGGAAAAAGGAATTGGCAAACAAGTCTCGAACAGCGGGAACACATCAAACCCATCTCCTGCCTTGAACTCCATTATTTTAAAAAAGTCTTGCTTCCCATTTCTATACTTATGCCCTATTCACCATCCCCCCTTTAACAATATCACAATGTTATATTAATGACCACATATCTATCAAATATAAGCTTAATTGACGTTGTTAAAGTATTACCACTTTTTCTAATTCAGGACCCTGTGCCACTCCACCTCCCATTCTCCCCTCCCATCTGGAACTTCACTACCGGAGTTTCATTTCCGAAGATTACTGTACTCTCCTAGATGCTTAAATCCAAGTAGTTCCGTCCCGAGGGTGAGGATATTTGCTTGAATGACGTTCCAGTACAGGTTCACCAGTCTCACCAGTCCAGACTCAGGAAAAAAAAGAAAGTTAGGAAACAGTCTCAAACAACAGAGGCCAAAAAAGAAAAAGCGCTGCTCGATACTCGCTGCCCAAAGTATTCTTTCAAATCAGAAATCCAGAGTCAAGGAGCCAAAACAACAATCCTCTCAGATCAACCAATATAATCTATAGAAATAAGAAGCTCAATGTCCAAATGGGATTCATTCGATCTTGTAAAGTTCAGTCTTATTCTTTAACCCGATACCGGCCCTTTAATAAAAAGCCTCTAAGCCATTTCTTTAAAAACAGCCACTCCTCAAAAGAACTCTCCGCCATGACACACTCACGTCCCTCTGAGTCCTTCCATTCCTACGCTCCTGCATACCTGTTCCAGATGTGATGTTTTCAAAGGCAAAGACCAGAGCAGGTACATGTTTTCTTACTTGCTATTTCAGATAGGATTCTTGGTTAAAAGCCGACGGGGCGCTTGTGCCGCTCAGGCGATGATCCCACTGGCTCCATCATGGTTCTTCGACCCCCTGGTGTTTTCGGCTCCCCCAGCCGGGTAGAGCCCACCACCAGTTACAGGGGTCCCCTTCGGAACTCTCCCGCACCCCTCTTAACAGAGGGGTGTTTAGCCGCTTCTGGTGGTACAAAAAAAGTGGCTGGAATCCAGCGGGTGGCGGCTCAGAGCTGCGCCATTGTGCAGTTTCTTTCCGAGCCGCCGCTCACGCCCGCCATATGACTGGAAGGGTTTTTTTAAAATTTATTTTTAATAAGAAAATAAGTAAAAATAAAAAAAATAAATTGTATAATTTTACAAATGTGTTTCATATTCCACATTTTTCATATATATATATATAAAATTACACACATTTTATTTCTTATTATAGGAGCTGAACAATAAATTTAATCCTTTTGAATTCCCTTGCCAAATACCTAAATAATGTCATCACGATACCTTACAACATGTGAAATTCCCTTATCTTCACCCTTTAAACTGCTGAGTACACCTTTTCTTCCTGTTTCTTTGCATTCAAAAGTGAACATAATTAATTACAAATTCAGTATACGATAAAGAAAAGCAATACTTACTTAAAACATAAATTTTCAACGATTTTCCATAATTCATTAGTTTACGTATACTCTGTCTTTTAAAAACTCAAAATTATTCTACATCCCTTTTTTTCTTTGAACTTTCTAATCATATATATCATTATTAAGTGTCTATTTACCATATCCTTTTACATAGTCAATAACTGGTTGCCATATTTTTTCCATATTCTCAGTTCGTTTCCCCTTTAAGTAGTATAAAAAAACATCATATTGTTTCATTTCCGTTATTTTTAACAACCATTGTTCTATATTTGGTACATTAGGCAATTTCCAAGATCCTGCAAATAACATTCTTGCGGCTGGTATTAGATATAACAACACTCTTTTGTTTGGATGCAGAAAATTTTTATCAAACATATGTGTCATATTCAAGTAGATAGAGTTCTGGTTGCATAGGAACTGCTGTTTTGAATATTTCTGTTATAGCTTTGTGTATCTGTATCCCATAGTTTTTTATAATGGGGCAGGTCCACCATACGTGATAAAACGTACCAGCCTTATCCTTACATTTCTAGCATCTATTGTTACATTTTGATACATTTTATCTATTTTAACAGGCGTAAGGTGGTACCTGTACATCATTTTAATGAAATTTTCTTTTAGGTCTTGGGCACTGGTAAATTCTTTTGTATTCTTCCAAGAGATTTCCCAGTGTTCTAGTGGGATTTCATGTTGGATGTTTTGTGCTCATTTTATCATTGATTCCTTCACTGTTTCATCCTCTAATTTTCGTGTTAAGAAATATTTGTAAAAGAGCGAAATTTTCTGTTTGGATTTCAAAAATATTATGGTTTCTATTTCATTATAAGTCTTTTGTATTGCGATGCCTTCTAGTTTTGTATCCATTTTAAACCGCTCTTTTAATTGCAGATATGGAAACCAATTTATTTCTATATTTTGTTGACTAAGTTCTTCACGGGTTAGCATTTTTGTTTATCCAAGCTCAACAAATCACTATATCATAGCCAATCTTGATTTGGATCCTTCCATTGCTCATATAAGACTTCCTGAGGAGAACACCATAGGGGTATTATATTATAAGTAGCTCTCTTCACATTCTTCCAAATTTTTAACAAGGATTTTCTTACAAAATGGTTGTTAAAGTCTCTATCTATTTTTTCTTTTCCATACCACAAATAGACATGGAACCCAAATCTCAAATCTGCACCTTCTAAAGTTAGTAGTCCTTTGTCCTTTAACATAATCCAGTCCTGCAACCATATCATTGCACTGGCATAGTAATATAATTTCAAGTCCGGTAAGTCACAACCCCCTTTCGTATTTTGTTCTGTCAGCAGTTTCCATTTGATTCTTGGTTTTTTGCCATTCCGTATAAATCTTGATAGTTCTTTTTCCCATTGATGAATAGGTTTGTTGTTTGTAATAATTGGTAAAGTTTGGAATAGAAAATTTAATTTTGGCAGAACATTCATTTTTATTGTCGCAATTTTTCCCAGTGTCAAATTTAGGTTGGACCATCTTTTCAACTCTGCAGATATTTCTCTCCACATTTTAGTTCATTTCCTTTCTTCAAGTGTTGTTACATTTATACATTCCATTTCTTGTTTTACCATGACTAGCTTTCCCACGTAACGTTCCTCATGTTCCATGTTGTTGTAATATGTCACATGCAGCTTTGGTCTGTCTTTTCTCCCCTAAACATGTCAACAGCTGAACGTCCTTTTGGTTTTAGTCCAATTGCATCATTAGCTGCAGTGTACTGGTTCTCTTTATCATAGTACCTGATTGAATTCACTGCTTTTCCCCAATAGCTTGTCGAGACTGGGAGTCTCCTGATGGTTTCTCTTGTTTCAGTTGTCTCATCGGAGGGTTTTCATGATGAAAACCATGCAAAAGGAGTTTACTGGTGTCTCTTTCTGTGCAGTACTTAGAGGTGTGAGCATGGTGCCACTGCCCAGTCCCCACTGCTGCTGCCGCCCACTGGCAGTTTGGCCTATTTAGTTTGGCTCCTTAGCAAACGTGTGTCTGATATGGGAGACCCTACCAGCAGCAGTGCTGCTGTCACCGTGATCTCTTCCTTCACAGGAGTCTGCAAGTGACATGGTGGGTTAATGTGTTATAAGCGACCCCAATTAATTATTCTAGGATAAAATGAATAGTTTCTTTTCATTAGTATGACTCCTTGCCTTAGAGATCTTTCTCTTTTGTTTGTCTCAATATACTGACATCTGATCTCTGTTCCCCAGAACTCAGTACATTGTTCCTCTCCACCTCACAGTGACACTGTGAGGTGGGTTAGGCTAAGAGTGAGTAGCTGGCCCAACGTTTTGCCATGAATTTCATGGCTCTGTGGCAAGTAGCACTGGAATTTCCCAAGCCTGGGAAACCAACACACTGGACAGTACACCAAAATACTCTATAGATTTTACTGGGATGCAAAGTGCTACTGTGTTCAAAGGGATGATTTTCTCATAGGATTCTTTTTATGATTCAGGACTCACAGCTTTTTAGGACAGAGAGAAGCCTATGTGATTGACTCCTCCCACCTTTGGTCTCTTCCTCAGGGTGTAGAATGATGGCACCAGCAAGTACTCAGTCACCTCTTCTTCTGTGTGATGGAGTGGAACCTGATCAGGTAAGGAGAAGGACTACTGGAAGAAGAGGACTGGATAGGCCTGGGCATCACTAGTTCTGGGCTCACATCCCTGGTAGTGCTGAGAATTTTGTTCCATTTCCTTTGGATTTTTTAATGAATGTTGTAAGTCCCTAAATTTATCTGTCTTCTTAATGGAAAGAAGTGGAGCTTTTAAAAATATGAATGTGGGAGATACCTGAACTGACAGTTCACCCCCCCTGGTCCAGGGGTTTGACTGTTTAACTCTTAAAAGGCTGCGTTGGAATCATAAAGTCATAGAATTGCTCTTCAAAGGCTATGTTGGAATCCCTGTGTGTTCTGCCAGTCTAGTCCTGAGTTAGACTTGATATCCTTCTTCTGGGATTTTTTTTTTTTTGACCACTGAAGAAAGGGGAATGGATAGATCTTCCCAGCCTTCCTCCTTGGACCCGAATGAATGTTTGTCCTTTTTTTTTTTTTTTGCTTGTAGCGAGGTGAAGAGTGTAAAGAGGGCCCTACCAGGCCAGACTGAAGACCCATTTAGCCCAGCATCTTTGTTGTTCTTTTTACCATCACCACATTTGTTTACACCTGCCTTTTCCTGTATTCAGGAGTCAAAGCAGCACAAAGAGTTTACATAGGTAAACATTCAAACGATTAAACAGAGATGAAATGATCAAAAATGTTATATAACAGTTAAAACAGTTTTAATGTTGTATAACATTAAAACAGGGAGCCCTGGTGGCGCAGTGGTTAAATGCCCATACTACAGCCACAAGGTTGTAAGTTCAATCCCTGCCAGGCTCCAGGTTGACTCAGCCTTCCGCAGGTTGGTAAAAGGAGTACCCAGCTTGTTGGGTGCAATTAGCTAATGCATTGTAAATGGCTTAGAGGGAACTTAACTGATAAGCGGTAGAGAAATACACATGCTATTGCTGTTGCTACTGCTAAAATGTAAACCGTTAGAGACCCAACACAACAAATAGAAAAAGCAGCAAATTGTGTAGGTGGGGTGGGCTTTATAGAGTCAATCAAATTTCTGTTTGTAAATGTTGCAAAATAGGAAAAGAAAAACTGCAAAATACCCGCTTCAGGCATTCCTGCCTGCATAAGGAGAGTCAAAAAAACCAAACTCCACAAGAAGCAAGTTAGCAATTTAACTGCTTTTATTGCCGGGTAATAAATCAAGCTAATTAGGTAACAGCAGGGCAAGACATCTCTCAGGCTAACAAAACCTAGCTAACAAAGGCAAGAGAGAAGGAAAAAGAAGTGAAGTGAAATCTTCCAGGGTTTGATATTATGTAGCATGTTACAGGGACTTGAAAACAAATGTGAACAACAACTCAGAGACATAACATAGCATGTCTAAGAATACACACAGAACACAGCTGCATGTGTTCCGGAGAACTAGATAACACAGCAGTACACAGCATTACAGATAAGCTTTCCCATGAGAACTCACATGGAAGACTAGCCAAAACAATTCTACAAGCATTTTACTTTCTCACACACTGAAACTGAGAAGCAAGGAGTCCATTAACCCTTTCCATACCTATGTGACAGTAAAGACAAAATAGGGAGGGTGCCAGCCTCACTTCTTGTAAAGGGAGATCTAAAGCCTAGGGGCAGCTACTGAGAAGGCCCTGTCCTGTGTTCTTTCCAGATGTACCTGTGAGGGTGGTCACACCCCTTCAACTGATCTCTAAGCCAGGCAGGTTCGTATGGCAGTATACAGGTCTTGAAATAACCTGGACCTGAGCTATGTACAGCCTCATAGGTCAAGACTAGCACTTTCAATTGGTTCCAGAAACGGACTGGCAGCCAAAGGAGCTGTTGCAACAAGAGAATTGTGGGCTCCCTCTTAGCAATATGGCCAAACTCTTCAAAGGCTGATCCACGTAGAGGCTTGTTACAGTAATCCAACTGGAATGTAATTAAGGCATGAATCCCACTGTGACCAACCAGAAGCCTCTAGGAAGCTTACAACCCAGGCATGGAAACTGTAGCCGTTTCCTGGTCTTCTTCCCCAGCAGCTGGTATCCTGAGGCATGGTGCCTCTGCTAATGGCCCTCCCTGACAACTGGCATGAAGATTAAATCTTACAGTGTAAGGCACCTTGCACTTTGTTACTTTGTAGCCTGTGGGGGAGCTTTGAGCAGAAAATGTTTTCTTTTTCCTCCAGGGCCCCATCACTTTTGAGGACGTGGCTGTCCATTTCTCTCCGGAGGAGTGGGCTCTTCTGGATCCAGATCAGAGAGCTCTGCATGCAGAGATCATGGAGGAGATTGTGGCCTCTCTTGGTAAGGCTCCCCCACTGATGGAAATTTCTGTTTCCAAATGCAATAATCACAATCACCATAACATCTTCCACCCAGGAGCAAGGTCCTCAATCCTTCCACTCACTGGGGGCTCCTTCAAGTGGGGCTCAGGAACTCATGTCCCTCCTGGTATTTTGAAGGTCCTCTTGAACTGGAAGAGAAATAAATGTTAACTGAAACAGAAATAAAAATGGTAAAAGGACTAAAATGTGACCTTGAACTATAGCAAGTTAAAGCTACCAGGGAAAATTAAAGATTAGCCCATTATTTTAATTTTTTTTATAATAATTTTATTCAAGTTTCAACAAATAAAACAAACAATAATCTTTGCAGTGTTTACATGTAATTTTTTTGCTTCTTCCTTTTTTTTATAATAATTTTATTCAAGTTTCAACAAATAAAACAAACAATAATCTCTGCAGTGTTTACATGTAATATTTTTTATTTTAATTTTTGATGGATAGATTAAAAAAAAAAGTTCAGAATTTGTCTGTTTTAGATGTAATAATTTTTTTTGTTACAGAAATGCCTGAAGAGCTAATTGATCAATTTGGGCATTTGTTTAGTTTAAATTAATTTTCCTGTTTTAAATTTTATTTTTGATTTTTCATAATATTATTTGAAAGCCATTGAACTTTTGAAAGTTGTTTGGGATATTTTGTAAATGGCCGATGCTCCTACTTGAGTTTCAATTAAATAGCGAAATATCATCTGCAGAGCAAGCTGGGAGGGGAAAAAATGGCACCAAGCCAACTGAAAGACTCAGTAACCAGTGTGTATGCAGTCACAAAGGAGCCTGAATAATTCCCTTCTGTTTACTGCAGAGGAATACTAGGTTCCACTTTTTTACTATTTCCATTTTCTGGCAGTGCTCTGGTCCCTAACCCATCAAATAAGCAGGTACGGCTATATTCCTTGTATAAAATAAGTAGAGGTTAGTTTATCAATTAAATAAATTTCACAAATTTAGAAACTAGAAACAAAAAGTAAGTAACAACAACTGTACTCTCCTGTAAAACCTTTCCATAAGCTTTACAGAAAAATTAAGTCTTTGGTTTAAGAATTCAGGCTTGTAAGCTGTGTTGCTGCTGCATAAACGGTTTTGAGCAGACAACAGTTTCTTTCTTTGTTACCAGTTCCTTCCTGTGTCTGTGGTTCCTCCAGCCCAATTTCTTCTTTTTATCTTGACACAACCTTTCTGCAGCCATCAGATTTATTTCCTGTCACTGTTCTGTTGTACTAATTCAGTGTGGTCCAGAATCTTTATCTCTTTTCATTTCCCAGATTTCAGCCAACTTTTCCTTTGTATCAGCCATGAAGATTTTCTTTTTATTCCAAATTGTTATCTTACAGGGGAAGCCTCCTTAATCCAGCTTTCCTTAGTGCCTTTGTAAAGCTCTCCCAATTCTCCCCCCCGCTGTATAATTTTTGGTGCTAAGTCTTGATAAACTTCCATCTTCTTCCTTTGTTTGCCAGTGCCTTATTGTTCCTTCAAGTGCTTGTAAGTTTATGATTTCCTGGGATATATGACAGAACTTAATATGAATATTATATCTCGAGGGTTCTCTTGCTGATCTCTTGGACCGAGGGTTCCATGATCTTGTTTCACGTCATCTTTTATGAAACTGGTATCTGGCTGAAATTTTTGAAACCAGACACTGGGAATCTATTGACTCATTTTCTTTACTACGTTTTCTTCCAAAAGAGCTCCTATGCCTTTGCACAGCTGTAGAAGATGTCTCTTTTGTTTTTTATGACACTTTTCCATTGTAAGACTACAGTTAAAAAAAACCCCATACAATAACATCAGGAAAATAATGTACCCCTCCATCGCCAACTGGAACCCATTCATCCTTGAAGGAATCTATCATTCTTTCTTCCTTTTTGTGTAATCCTTTGGTGCATTGCTTCCACCATCTTTCAGAAGTGGTTTGCCAGGATCCATACCTGGGCAGTTTGCACAAGAGTATGCTAAAGTGCCACTGCTGATGTCTCTGGGAGGTACTTTGCCAGCATTATCCCACCCTGTTCCTATAGCTCTTTGCGTCCACTCTGGAGCTACTTACCCACCTTCACCACTGGAGCCAGCCAACTTCTAGTTTGCCCAATCAAGGTAGCACAAGTTGCATATCAGTTCTTCAGTATGCAAATCAGTTGGCTCATAAAAACACGGATCAGCAGACAAATCCCATTTGTTTCGCCTTCATAAACAGGTATTTTGAAGTGGCCTTATGCGCAGCAGTTCCAGTTTCTTGGATTCTTTTGTAAGCCTAGTGGGGTCTGGAAACCCCAGACTCCTCTCTTGTCTACGAAATAGGAAGAACTCTTATGATCTGGCTGAGGTTTACTTTAAGAATTGTCGAGTTACTGTTCTGCCCTGCATCCTGCAGGAATGGTCTTGCAGCCAACGTGGCTCCTGTAATGCTGAGATCCATGAGTCACTCTGCAATTGTAAATGTCTAAGATTGAAAAGTGGGAGGTTAAGCTCCACTATGGTGGTATTTTTCAGTTGAACAAACATCCTTTTTTATACTATACATTGATAAACTCAATCTCATTCTTAAACTAGGATTGATTTTTATTCCAAATCTTGGTAGAATCCTGCATGCAGTGTTAGGATCTTCTGGAACATACTGTGCCCTCACATCTCTTCTCACAAGAAGGAAAGAATTCGTAAAATGGGAACTTCATGATGTTTGGTTGCTTTGAGGAGGAGAATGCTGGAGGCTGATCCCTAAATGCTGTCAGTATAGTAAGATTAGTTTTTCTCTTAGTCTGTCCTAATCCTGGGATGAATTGATGGTAAAATTCCAGGCTGAGGTTTGACGTTCCCAAGATTGCCCTCTTTCTTCTGCCCCGAATGATGGGCTTTCATGATCTGTTGAAGAGAGATCAAAGGGAGTGGAATAGTCTCTTAATTATAAGAATTATAATTCTTGAAATTAAGAGGAACTGTTTAATCCCATAGGATTGAATTAAACAGCTACTCTTAATTATAAGAATGAATCATAGAATCATAGAAATGTAGGGTTGGAAGAGACCACAGGGGCCATCCAGTCCAACCCCCTGCCATGCAGGAACACCTTCAAAGCACTCCCGACAGATGGCCATCCAGCCTCTGCTTAAAAACCTCCAAAGAAGGAGACTCCACTACACTCCGAGGCAGCATTTTCCACTGCCGGACAGCCCTGACTGTCAGGAAGTTCTTCCTGAGGTTCAGGTGGAATCTTCTTTCCTGCAGCTTGAATCCATTGCTCCTTGTCCTGGTCTCTGGAGCAGCAGAAAACAAGCCCTCTCCTTCCTCTACGTGGTATCCCTTCAAATATTTAAACATGGCTATCATGTCCCCTCTTAACCTTCTCTTCTGCAGACTAAACATCCCCAGCTCTCTAAGTCTATCCCCATAGGGCATGGTTTCCAGGCCTCTCACCATTTTGGTCGCCCTCCTCTGGACTTGCTCCAGCTTGTCAATATCCCTCTTGAATTGGGGTGCCCAGAACTGGACGCAGTATTCAAGATGGGGTCTAACCAAAGCAGAGTAAAGTGGTACCAGTACCTCCCTCGATCTAGACACCATACTCCTATGAAACGAAAAGATAGTCCACATTTGGTGAAATATGCAATGACAAAGGAATGTGATGAAATTATATGCAATAAGAAATTTCTTCCCTGTGGAATGTATACCTGCCTCCGTCTTTATTAGAAACAAAGTACCTCTAGAGGTATGGTTCTTCTCCCATCCAGGCAGAGATGTTGTGGGGATGAGGCAGAGTACCTTTTACATTGGAGTAGAAAAATCCAGCCTTAACTGGACATGCAGGCAGAGAACTGGAGGTTGGGTAGCAGAAATAAATGGGAGAGAATGATGGCAAAATAGCTTGTAGAAAAGTAAATTCTTAGTCCCAAAAAAAGGCAAAAATGTGTACATGAATAAACAAAGGACACCCATTCTTTCAGAGAGAAGGGGGCAGAAACAGAAAACAGACAAGGCTAGGACATACATGGTCTGTGGAGCACTTGTGGCTTACCCCAGCCTCAGAGGCTCAGGGCATCCTGAACTTACTGAACTGAGGTAAAAAAAAAGAATAACAATATCTCTTCCTTTCCCCCATGGTTGTGTTGCCTTTCAGATCATTCCAATTCAGTCCCTGTCCCAGTCTTTGAGGGTCCTTTGCTCTCACAACTAGGAATTATTTTTTTTCTTTGTTTTCCCAGCAGATTATTGGAGGAAGAGCAATATATGTGACAAGTGTGGGAAATGTTTTGGGCACAAACAGGAGCTTACCAGACACGAGAAAGCCCACACAGAAGAGGAAGGTTCTACCAGAGAGAAGCCCTTCAGGTGCAACATATGTGAGAAACATTTTGCCGGAAAGATGGTGCTTGTGCTTCACAAAAGGCTCCATGCTGGGAAAAAACATTTAAGATGTAACATCTCAGGGAAAAGTTTTAAATTATACCACGTTAGCCATCAAGCAGTCAGGAAGAGAAAGAAAAGACGGAAATGCCAGGAGTGTGGGAAACAGTTTGCTTGCAGATCAGTATTAGTAATTCATCAGAGAGTCCACACAGGAGAGAAACCATACAAATGCCAGGAGTGTGGGAAATGTTTTGGTCGGAATGACCACCTTGTCAGCCACCAGAGAGTCCACACAAGAGAGAAACCATATAAATGTGAGGAATGTGCAAAATGTTTTGCTCGTAGTTATAGCCTTGAGCAGCACAAGAGAGTCCACACGGGAGAGAAACCATACAAATGTGAGGAGTGTGGAAAATGTTTTACTCAGAATGAACATCTGGTCAGACACCAAAGACTCCACAGGGGAGAGAAACCTTATGGGTGCCAGGAGTGTGGGAAAGGTTTCACGTCGATGTCGGTACTTGTAATACACCAGAGACTGCACAAAGGTGAGAAACCGTACAAATGCCAGCAGTGTGGAAAACACTTTTCTACAAATTCATACCTTGTGCGTCACCAGAGACTCCACAGAGGAGAAAAACCATACAGATGCCAGGAGTGCGGGAAATGTTTTGCTCGGAAGGAACACCTTGTCAGTCACCAGAGAGTCCATACAGGAGAGAAACCATACAAATGCCAGAAGTGTGGGAAATGTTTTTCTCAGAATTACAGCCTTGCGATCCACCAGAGAGCCCACACAGGAGAGAAGCCATACCAATGCCAGGAGTGTGGGAAATATTTTGGTCAGAATGTACACCTTATCAGGCACCAAAGACTCCACACAGGAGAGAAACCGTATGAGTGCCAGGAGTGTGGGAAATGTTTCACTTGGATGTCAGCACTTGTAATCCATCAGAGACTCCACAAAGATGAGGGATCGTACAAATGTCAAGAGTGTGGGAAATGTTTTGCTCAGAGTCAGAGCCTTGTGATCCACCAGAGAATCCACACAGGAGAGAAGCCATACAAATGCCAGGAGTGTGGGAAATGTTTTACTCAGAGTGCCAGCCTTGTGCAGCACAAGAGAGTCCACACAGGAGAGAAGCCATACAAATGCCAGGAGTGTGGGAAATGTTTTGCTCAGAAGCAACACCTTAACAGTCACCAGAGAGTCCACACAGGAAAGAAACCCTACAAATGCCAGGAGTGTGGAAAATGTTTTACTCAGAAGCAACACCTTGTCAGCCACCAGAGAATCCACACAGGAGAGAAACCATACCAGTGCCAACAGTGTGGGAAATGTTTTGCTAGGAATGACCACCTTGTCACCCACCAAAGACTCCACACAGGAGAGAAACCATACAAATGCCAGGAGTGTGGGAAATGCTTTGCTCAGCGTTCTATTGTTTTAAAGCACAAGAGAGTCCACACAGGAGAGAAAGCATAAAAATGCGAGTACTATGGGAAATGCTTTGCTTGCAGTGCATGTGTTTTTAGACACCAAAGACTCCACACAGGAAAGAAACTATAAAAGTGCCAGTAGTGTTGAAAATGTTGTCCACAGTTCATAGTTTCTGAGCCATAAGATTTTTTCATACAGAAGAGAAACCATTAGTATTTCTATCCTGACATTTTCCCAATTTGAGATGTGGAAAAGTCTACAACAAGTAAGCAGCTTATAAGAAGCTATAGAAATGCCAGTAGTGTGAATGAATTCATACCTTGTGAAGCATAAAAGTGCCAGGAGTGTGGGAAATTTTTTTCGTAGACTTTCTATACCACCTTAGATGCCATGTGGGAGGGAAGCCATACATATTCCAGAAATGTGGAAATGTTGCACTTGGAAGTTAGGAATGACGTAGCACTGCAAGACCAATATTTAACAGGATTAGTAGATGACATCTTGGGTTAACTGGCTTGGGCTGCCCCTTCAGCCACCCTGCAGCTCTTGATTGAACAGTGCTTGCACACTGACTGGTGCCTGTAATCCTGTCAGCAAGTGTGCCAGGCTCTCACCTCCTTAGGGTCGTATCATCCACTCAGCTTTAGGTGCGGTAGCTACAGGGCCTGCACCCGCTAGTCCCAGCGCAGCTGAGAAATCCATGCAGCTGGGAGGAGTGCAACCATGTCTCTTTTCAGAGGAAAAAAGCACCAGAGAAGGAATGGTCTGTAATTGTATTGTCATGTTGCCTGTTGCTTTAGAAGAAATTGCCCCACAAAAGATGTGGTCCCACCCAACCAGGAAATTAGGTCTCCCATGCTTGAATAGGCTCCTGATCCTGGAAGGAAGAAGTCTGGGATCATCTTGGACCCCTAGCAAGGCCAAGCAGGATCTCCTGCCCATTGCTACCACTGTGTGAGATTAGAAGGGCCAGGTTGTTCCAGTGGCTCCCATGATAGACTCATGATGCCAGGTACTGAATTCACACACACATAGAACAGTGCATAAACACTGTTTATTAGGAGTGTGATACATCGTGCAGGACTTCAGTGAGTGAACTGAAGGTAATTAGCAAAATACAAAACATAAAAGACAAAGAGTTCATCTTCTTGCCTGCAAGAGACCTTGAAGTTCTGGTGCAGCTTGGCTGTGCTTATCAGTACGTTCCTAGCTTTTTGTTTATTTTGTTGTCTCTGGTTCCCATACCTTGTTACAAGCAAGCTACTACTTAACTTCTACTATATATCCCATTGGTAAAACATGGAGGGATACCTGACATCCTGCCCATCCCAGAAAAAAAGATATGAATCAGCATTTATCAAATCGAATCAGTAGAGAAAAGAATGAATAGGGAAAGAGGGAAAGGTTGGGTAATGTCAAAAAGAAAGGGAAGAGAAAAGGGGGGTCAAAAACTGAAATGCAGTCATGAAAAGCATTGGCTAAGTAGGGAGATGTGAAACTGGTGATGAAGGAACAGTGTTGCGCATAGCTGGGTCAGGCTCTGAAGAAGAATTCAAAGGAGCTGGTTTCAGTAAGCTGGAATGAAAAACAGGGTGAACAAGTTTGTCAGTGTCAGGTAAAGAAAGTTCAAAGGTGACATCATTAATGGCCCATTTGACTGGGAAAGAACCAAGGTATTTGGGGATCAGTTTTTTGGAGGGGCTATCAGTGGCAATGTTCTTGGAGGAGAGATGGACAAGATCCCCAGGCTTGTAAGCAGGATTGGGGCAGCGTTTTTTGTCCATGAAGAGCTTGTGAGAAGCTTTGGAAGACTCGAGTGGAACGCACAGAAGTCCAAGTAGAAGAGAGTTTTGTAATCCAAGACTGGAGAGAGGGAGGTTGAGATGTAGAGAGGGTGTTGGGGAGCGCTGGAAAGGGCTTTGGGTCAGTGCCAAAGACAGTTTCAAATGGAGATTTTCCCATGGAGGAGTGCAGAGAAGAATCATAAGCAAATGCTGCAAAAGGCAGAAGGGATGTCCAGTTGTTCTGGTTAGAACTGATGAAGCAGCGTAAGTATTTTTCCAGGGTTTGATTGATGCGTTCGGTTTGTCCATCAGTTTGGGGATGATAGGAGCTGCTGAGTTTTTGAGAAATGCCGAGGGATTTAAGGAGTGAAGTCCAGAATTTAGAAGTGAATATCGGTTCTTTATCTGAGATGATCGTGGAAGGGAATCCATGTAATTTCCAAATATTAGTGATGAAGAGGTTGGCTAGTTTTTCAGCAGTGGATATCTTCAGTGGGATGAAGTGAATTGCTTGGGAAAATGGTCAGTGAGAACCCAAATGGTATGGAAACCGTAGGAGTTGAGTAGACCAACAATGAAGTCCCATGAAATAGTTTCCCAAGGTGAAAATGGAGCAGGAAGTGGTTGGAGAAGTCCATGTGGTTTAGATGTAGAGGATTTGCAGGTGTTGCAAACAGGGCAGTTTTTTGTGTATTCTTGGACGTGTTTGGTAAGACCTGGCCAGTGGAAAAGCTTCCTGATTGAATGTAGAGTTTTAAGGAAACCAAAATGGCCAGCAGGTTTGGAGTCATGATATCTTTTCAAAATCTCATTTTGGCAGGGTAAGGGGATGTATATTTTAGTCCTGAAGAAAGGCAAGTCATTGAACCAGGTAACCGAGTCCTTATATGATTGTAGCCAGGTGTCTGCTGGGTAGGCAGATTTCAAAGAGTCCTGGAAGGCAGAGTTAAGAACCGTTGAAGCTGATGCACAGGCTTTTTGTTGAGCTCGTGTGGTGACTTGCAATCCAAAAGTGTCTGGGGAAATTTTTCTTTGGTAGGAGTAGAGAAGGAAGGCGGTTCGTGGCAAGGAAGTCTTGAGAGAGGATCTGCCAAAGTGTTAGTTTTTCCAGGCATGAAAATAATTTTGAATTTGAAGCATTGGAAAAATTCAGCCCAGTGTGCTTGCTTAGGGGTTATTTTTTTGGCAGTTTTCAGTGTTTCAAAATCCCTCCATCCCTCAACACAGCAGACCCCCTTCTTCGCCCACTATGGCTTCACTTTCCCCTGTTTCTAGCTGTGGCTCCTCAATCCTCCATCCCTGAGGCTGATCAGTGGCTCCAGGGGCTGAAGGCTCCGCAGTCACTCGCCAAGGAACATAATCATGGTCCCTATCCATGTCACAGTATCAGTCTGTCTGCAGCTGCCCCATGATGTCCACATCTATCCCATGTTCCATTGTTCTGACCTGACTCAGCCGCAGACACTTGCTTTGAGGAATGAGGAAATGGGAGGGAGATGGAATAGCCTGGGAAAGGAATTGTTATGATTAGCTATCAAATAGAATGCTAATTCATGCTAATTTGAAATGTTACAACTTATAAGGCACTGCAGATCCAATGCTTGTTTACTCCTGGCAGTTGTCAAGGTGTGCAGTTATTTCTTTGATGTTTCTGAATAAAGCTATTGAAAACCTCTAAGCTCAGTTCCTTGAACTCAAAAATACTCTGTAAAACTCTCACAGATAACGACCTGGACTCTCAGTTGAAATTTTATTCCAAAATTGGAGTCCCTCTGGGTTGGAGGGATGAATGGAGATTTCACTGGTCTTCTTTAGGAGGCCACTGTCACCATCTCCGGCTACCTGCCATCAGGTGATTGCATCATGTACATTTCAGATGATTACAGCCACAAGACTGTGTCCCAGTGCAGTAACTTTTTCTCTCTACTCAGGTCACGTGTTGACTTCTTTTCTGCCAGAGATCTCTCTGAAGAGGGTAAAGACAGCATTTGTATTAGTAAGTAAATTATGAATCTTTGGCACACAGGGGAAAAGAAGAGGGGACGAAAAGAAAAAGACAACCTAGGTGAGGAACGGAAGAGATATCAGCAGAACACACCATGTGAATCATGGGTGCTGTGGGACACCATATGTTGAGGCTTCTGAAAAGCAGAATAATGGAAGAGTTCTTAATCTGAATGGAAGCCTTGGGGAAACATTCTGGGTGGGGGCTGTGGGTGAAGAATGGAGGAGGAACAGTTCAGTGGAAGGCTAAGAAAGGGAAGGTGGGGCTGGATGGGCAAAGTCCTAGGCAAGAGGAGGATGCAGCATCATTTGGCTTTTAAATCTATGAAGGCCTCGCTTTGTAGTCTCAGGTGAAAAAGCCTCCTTAGGTCTTTTTTGTGGAGAAATTTTGAACGTCCTTTTGAACTGGAAGAGAAATAAAAGTTGACAGAAACGGAAGTAAGAATGTTAAAAAGACTAAAATGTGAGCTTTAACTATAGCAAATTGAAGCTAACAGGGAAAATTGAAGATTAGTCCATTCTTAATTTTTGATGGGTATATCCAAATGAAGTTCACAATTATTTATGTTAGATTTAATACATTTTTAGTTCTGGGAATACCTAATTATGAAAAACCAGAAGAGTTAATGGATCAGTTTGAGTGTCTCTTTAATTTTCCTGTGCTATATATTTATAATTTTTGCTTTTTCATAATTATCTTTTAAGGCAATTGAACTTTTGAAATTTGACTTTGCAACCAGCATGCATGTGGTCTCAAGTGAGCCTCCATAATTCCTGGTCCGTAACCTGTCAAATAAGTGCCTGTATTGATAATATAAAGTAAGTAGGAGTTAGTCAATTAAGTAAATTTCACGTATTTGGGAACTCAACTAAATGTAAGTGACTAAAACAGTATTCTCCCATAAGACCTTTCAATATCGTTTACAAGGAGTTAAATTAAACAGAGTTGATTGCTTGGTTTAACCTTCACAGGGAGTCAATATAGTGTTTGAGAATTCAGGTTTCTAAGCTGTGTTGCTGCTGTATAAATGGTCTGTAAGGAGAAGACAGTTTTATTTTCCGTAGCCAGTCCCTCCCTGTGACTCTGGTTCTTCCAGCCTGATTTGTTCTTTTCATCTTATATGGCCTTTCAGCAGCCATTGGATTTATTTCCTCCCACTTGGATGCCGCTGTGTTAATCCTGTCCTGTCCAGAATATTTATTTCTAAATGTTACCGGATTTCAGACAGCTTTTCCTTTGTATCACCATGAAGATTTTTGCCTTATTCCAAATTATTATTTTAAAGAGGAAGCCTCCTATACATCTAAATCCTTCCTTAGTGCCTTTGGCAAGTACTCTGAGGAATGCCAGGTAGGGCTAGCTGAGAATTTTGTCTCTGTATGCCTTGGATTTTAAAAACGAGACAAAAATCCATAAATTTCTTCACCTTCTTAATGAAAAGAAGTGGAGCTTTTGAAAATCTGAATGTGGTAGAAACCTAAACTGGCAGTTCTTCCACCTTGTCCCAGGAGTTTAAGCACTTAACTCTTAAAAGACTGGACTGGAATCACAGAGTCATAGAATCACTCTTCAAAGGCCGGGTTGGAATCCCTGTGTTTTCTGCCAGTCTAGTTCTCAGTTAGAGCTGATATCCTTATCCTGTGATTATTTGTTCCTTGACTACTGGAGAAAGGGGAATAGATAGATCTTCTCAGCATTTCTCTTTGACCCCAACAAAGGTCTCTCCTTTTCTCTGGTCCTAGCAAAGCAAAGAGCCTAAAGAGGGCTCTACCGGGCCAAAGTGAAGGCCCATCTAATTGAATATCCTTGTTGTTCTTCTTGTTATCATCACTATATTTGTTTATATCTGCCTTTTTTCCTATTTGCGACTTAAAGCAACTCACAACAGATTGAAAAATACATAGGTAAAAATTCAAAATCTAAAAAGAGATAATACAATCAAAAAATTTGAAAACCAGTTAAAACATAAGTCATTATAAGATGTCACCAGAAGACATTCTTATATGTGATAACTGCTGCAAGACTGACATATGCACAATATTGGAAAGAAAGGAACCATGTTGATATAAAAGAATGGAAATTAGAAGTTCTGGATATGATAGAGGTAGAAAAGCTAACATTTTCACTGAAAAATAAGTCTATCCCTGGTGTCTAAGCCCTGGTGGCGCAGTGGTTAAATGTCAGTACTGCAAGCCACAAACCACAAGGTTGTGAGTTCGATCCTGCCGGGCTCCAAGGTTGACTCAGACTTCCATCCTTTCGCAGGTCGGTAAAATGAGGACCCAGCTTGTTGGGGGCATGTATAGAAATGTTTCGAAATACATGCTATTTGTAAGTTGTTCGCCGCCTCGATCCATATGGAGAGGCGGGATACAAATAAATAAAATAAATAAAATATCCAGAACTTTGAAAAGGAATGGAGAGACGTCTTAAATTGGATAAAGATACAGTAATAAGAAAAGGAAAAGAATAAAGCAAGATTGTATATAATACAAGGCAACAATGTAATAAGGCAATGTAACAAAGCAGCAATGTAACAATGTAAGATGTAACAATGTAAGATTACCTTTTGAAGAGAAACTATGAATGGGATGTAAATAAGCAGACTCAACTGGAAAAAAGCAAAAAGCTTGGAAGTGGGGAAGGTTTTTTTTTATTTTCACTTTAAACTTTAATAAAAATATTTCTTAAAAAAAAAAGTCGTTAAACACACACATCCAACACAGTGCTGCAAAGGCCCTCTTCTATGTTTCCACCAGATGTACCTGTGAGGGAGCTGGAACAGAGTAAAGGTCCCCTCAGCTGATCTCAAAGTGCAGGCAGGTTCGTACGGCAGAATACAGTCTTTCAAATGGATGGGAGCTTTGTCGGGCCTTATGGATCAAAACCAGCACTTTGAATTGGTCCCAGAAACAGACTACCAGCCAGTGGAGTTGTGGGCTGCCTGTTAGCAATGTGGCTGGAAGCACTGGGACTGTTGAAGTTTCCAAACATTCTATAGGCAACCCACGTAGAGCTTGTTAATAGAATCATAGAATCATAGAAATGTAGAGTTGGAAGAGACTCCAGGGCCCATCATCCAACCCCCTGCCATGCAGGAACACCCTCAAGCACTCCCAAGATGGCCATCCAGCCTCTGCTTGAAAACCTCCAAGGAAGGAGACTCCACCACAATCCGAGGCAGCAGATTCCACTGCCGGACAATAATGCAACCGGAATATAATTAAGGTACGTGTCAAGGCATGACTCCCATTGTGAGCAACTAAAAGCCTCTAGGAAGCTTATACCCAGGCAAGGAAGCCTTGGCCCCTTCCTATTCCTCTTCCCCAGCTGCTGGTATTCAGAGGCATGGTGCCTCTCCTAATGGCCCTCTCTCTCTTTTTTTCTTTTTTAAAAAAACAGTCTTTATTAATTCTATACATACAAAAAGACAAAAAGAAAAAAATCAACAATAGCAACAGTAATATATCATAATTATATGAAAAATAGAAAGTTTAGAGTAACAGAGTGTAAGAGAAAAGAGAAAAGAGAACAAAAGAAAGAAGAAAAGGAAAAAAAGAAAACAACCCACCATGTTTCTAGAATACCCGCCCAATTTTATTCATACATATATATTGCATTTGAGTAATACTAACTCTGTGAAAAAAGAGAAGAAAGAAAGAAAAAAAAAGATAAAAAAAGTACTGACAAGTAATATTTAAGATTCTTCCCGGCTTGCTCATCAGCTGGTTTTAAATTCAATTCTATTTCAGCACCTCTTCCTAGTATAAACGTAAATATAACTATAAATATAAGTACTCTAAACACGTTCACTATAATTATCTTCACTCTCTAAACTGTTTAAATCATTCTTCTCTTTTACAAATCAAACCCACAAACCATTAAATCTCCCTTTTTATTTCTTATGTGGTCCGTGAAAGGTTTCCATGTTCTTAAAAATATTTCTATTCGTCCTCAATAGAGTTGTTAACATTTATTTCCACAAACTCTATTAATTTATTTATGCATTCACTCATTTTTGGGGTTCTCTTGTCTTTCCAATATTTTGCATATATAATCCTAGCAGCTGTCAGCATATATCTTATCACATTCCTGTGGTCTAAATACCATTTCAAACTTTAAAATCTTTTGAATAGATTTACATATTGTTAACCAACATTTCTTTGCTTTCTGACACTGTCACCACATATGGTAAAAGGAGCCTTCATGACATTTACATTTCCAGCATCTATTGTTCTTTTTATATATTTTGGCTGATTTACTAGGGGTTAAATACCACTTATATAACATTTTATAAAAGTTTTCTTTAAGATCATTACACTGGGTAAATTTCAAACTTGTTCCCCAAACTTCCTCCCATTGATCTAACTCTATATTATACCCTATATGTCAGGTCCAATATATCTTACCCTCTTTTATTTGCTCCTCCTATGTATTCATTTTTAACAATAGCTTATATATTTTTGACATTAAATGGGGTTATTATGACCATAATAATTTTTCAAATTCATTCTTAATGCTCTCAAAACCATATTTTTTATTATCTTTGAATTTCTCTCTCGATAATAAATTAGCCATTGTATTTTGTATTCTTCAGTCCATTTTCCTTTAAAACATCCCTATGTCTTACCCATGAATCTAAGCTGCCCATCTCCCTTCTGTGAAATGCCTCTTGTGGCAATAATGATCCTGGAATCTTTACTCCAAATCTATTTTTATCTCTCTCCCAGATTTTAAAAACTGATCTCCTTACAATGTGATTCTTAAACCCTGCATTTACTTTTGTTTTCTCATACCACATATAGGCATACCAGCCAAATTTTAACTCATGACCTTCTAGCTCTAATCATCTCTTATCTTCTAACAAAATCCATTCTTTGAGCCATGTAAGACATGAGTCTCAAAATATATTCTGAAGTCTGGGACTCCAAATCCTCCTTGTTCTTTAGCATCTATTAATATTTTCCACTTTATCCTGGGTTTCCTCCAAGCCCATAAGAATTATTAAATCTCTTTATGCCAATTAGTAAATGGAGTTTTGGAGAATATAATTGGGATTGTCCGAAAGAGATACATAAATTTGAGTAAAACCATCATTTTGATTACAGATAGGTAGATATTAATTTTTTGCCATTTTTTAAGATCGTTCCTTATACTTTCCCAGGTCCTAACATAATTATTTTCATATAATTGTTCATTTTTTGTTGTTAATACAATCCCTAAGTATTTAACTTTCTTTACAATCTCAAAATCAGATTTTCTATATACCGTAAGTCGTCTTCTTCCCCCTTACTCATATTCTTAGTTAATATTTTGATTGTGTCTATATTAATCTTAAAACCAGAGATTTTACCAAATTCCCCTATTATTAACTTTTACTAAAGTTAATTCTATACTTTATAAAGTTAATTCTATACTGTCAATTGGGTCTTCTAAAATCACAACTATATCATCTGCAAAGGCTTTCAGTTTGAATTCTCCCCCTCCTATCTTTGTTCCTTTTATATTTCTATTACTTCTAATTATTCTATTTAAACATTCTAATATGAGAATAAAAAGCAAAAGTGAAAGGGGGCACCCTTGTCTTGTGCCTTTCTCTATAATAATACTTCCTGTTGGATTCCCATTTATTATTATTTTAGCTTTTTGTAGAGAATATCCAATTTAATCCAATTTACAAAATTACTTCCCAAATCTATTTCCTCCAATATTTTAATTAAGAGTTAACATTATCAAAGGCCTTTTCTGCATCTAAAAATATCAGTGCCCCCTTAATTTGATTATGATAATCCCAATATTCTAATATATCCAGTACTGTTCTAATATTATATCTAATTTGTCATTTTGGTAAAAATCCATTTTGGTCTTCCTGTACATAGTCCTGCAGACAAATTTTTAGCCTATTTGCTAAAATCATTGTAAATATTTTATAATCTTTGTTTAATAAAGAGATAGCCTATAGTGCTTCACTGATAATAAAATCTTTATCCTCTTTTGGTATCAACACAAAATTCTTTTTCTCTGAGTTCCATTAATACCTGTCAATCTAATTGCCTCTCTAATTCCTGGTTTAGATCCTGCATGTCTCTTTTGAAGTTCAGAATCTTTTCTCTATTTTCCTTTAAATCTTTCTTGCCTTGTAGCATAATTCCTTGCATGGTGTTGAACTTTGAGTTTAAATCATCCAACGCCTGTCCTGTCTCTTTTCTAAAGTCTCTCCTTTCCTCCATGAATTTAATAATATAAAAAGGTACACCTTCATCCATGGAGGCTCCTTCAGTTTGTGTACTATAGTTCCGGAACTCTGTTTCTTGACACCATCCATTTTTCCTGTTCTCTGTTCTTCTTTTCTCTCTTTCCTCTTAATCCTTCTTCCTTCTTCAACACCCGATCTTTTATACCACGTACTCAAACCTTCTTCAACGTGCTTATACCTTCTTATTTTCCTCTTTCCTTCTCACTTTTCTTTCTTTCCTTTCCTTCTTTCTTTCCTTCCTGTTCTCTTTTTCTTCTTCTTCTCGAACCTTCTTCTTAAACCTTCTTAACTTTCTTCCTTATGGCTCCTGCTTCCAATAATTGCAAGTGAATAATAAAAGGGAACAGTCCAAAAAATAATCGGAAAAAAAAAGAAAAAAAAAAGGATAAAAAAAAGTAAAAAAATATATTCAAAAATCCAAGAAAAGAAAAAAAAGACTCCCCCCCCAAAAAAGGGAGGATAAGCCCAAGTTTAAATCTAATTCCAAAAATAGAATATAAAAAAAGGAAAAAGAGCTGGTCAACACACCAAAATCCAGATCAGACTCAAAATCAATAGCAAAATAAGCAAAATCAATAGTCAAGACTCAAACAGATTAAAAAAGAGAGGGAAAATTTCCTGGCTCAAAAATCAAGGAGAGAGAGCAACATATAATATCTATATTATGTTGCTAATTGATGTGATCTGTATTTCTGTCAGAGAGGGACGGGGAGGTCTCTTCAATTAGTCAGCGTCTCCAAGGCCATTACACTCCAGCCAGACACAACATAATAATAACCTCTGAAAAGAAGGAGTGGAGAGAAAGGCATTAAAGTATAGATCAGCGCTCAAAATTTCTCAAGCAAAAAGTTTTCCACTCCAACTCCAAACAGATAATAATAAGTAATAAATAATGAATAGCCCAAAACTTGGATCAAAAGTCCAGTTCAGAATTCACCTTCCAAGACAGCTGCTTTTCTTTAACGATTTCCTCTTTAGATCTTTAAATTGAAATAAAGCATTGTGGAACAACAGCCATAAAAAAGAGAATAAATATATATTGAACCAAGAACCTCATTGGGACATAGATCTTCTAGGTTCCACCCTCAGATCACACAAAATGTTTATTATATATATCTGAAGCTTAAATTTAGATATTCGTTTAAAAAAAGAGAGAGAAAAGAAGAAGAAAAAACCCAGCCTTGAAGCTTAAAAGCCTTGAAGCAGAAAAAAAAAGCAAGAAAAAATGAAAACAAAACAAGACACTGGAGAACTGTAATCAGAGGTGATTCTCCAACTGCTGAAGAGGTCTTCTTCATTTTAGTTAACTGGTCAAATTTACTCACTAATCTCAAGAGGTCTGGCGGATCGGTTGTGGGGTGGGCAAAGGGAGCTTCCCTGTCTGCTTAACAATGTGGCAGCTCTGCTTTCCGTGCTGCAGCCATCTGCGGCCGTTGCTCTAGCCCGAGCAGCAACTTGCTGAGGCTCCCTTGCAGCCAAACTGGAGATCTTCGAGGGGCTCCTAGGTCCTGGGCACCCACTTGAAGGCTCCAGATCAATACTACCTGCGGATCGCCACCACTTTCATGGTTTGAGATCAGAGCACGATCTCCCCACCGTCTTTGCCTGTTCCATACTAAACCAGAAGTCTAATGGCCCTCTCTTAACAGCCAGCATGAAGGTTTCAGTTCAACTCTGTGTAGCTTCTTTTCCTTTGTTTCGTGATAGCCTTTATGTAAACTATAAGCAGTTCACATAAAGAGCTGTGGTTTCTTTTTCCTCCAGAGTCCAATTATTTTTTAGGATATGGCTTTCCATTTCTCCCTAGCAGAGTGGGCTCTCCTGGATCCAGATCAGAGAGCCCTGCCTGTACAGATCAAGAGGGAGACCCACAGGATTGTGGCCTCTCTTGGTAAGGTTCCCTCACTGATGGGAATTTCTGTTTCTCCAAATGCAATAATCACAGTCACCATAACAGCTTCTGATTGGGAGCAGTACCCTCAATCTTTCCCGTCCCTGTGGGATCCTTAGGGGCTTGGAAACTGATGTCCCTCATAATATTTCCAGACAGGTTTGGCAGGACCAATGGTGGCAATAACCTCAACCATGCTATTATTGGTTCATGCGAGAGGCTAAAAAAAAACCTCAAGAAGTTCTGAAAAAACAGAAGAGAGGGAAGAAGTTTTGAAATCATTACAACTGTAGGTGGTATATTGTCTTATGACTGAGAAACAATAAAACAGAAGAATGATAAAAGAGTAAAATAAAACAATTGAGCACTTAATCCAATTATGGCACTCCAAGCTAGTTTACCTCCTCCAGTGCCTATATAGATTGGTAAACTCAGGTTCATCTCATAATGTGTCCTAATTATGGGATGAATTGAGGGTAAAATTCCAGGCCCCAGTTTGACTTTGCCAAGGCTGCCCTCTTTCTTCTGACCCAGGTGATGGGCTATCATGACCTTTGGAAGAGTGATCAAAGGCTGCAGGACTCCAGTTGTACGGAATTACCTTTAAATTATAAGAATGAAATAAAAAGGCCATAATTTGTTGAAAGATGTTTTGCCAAAGGAATGTGAGGAAATCCATATGCTGTTAGAAGTTACTTGTCTATCTAACATATGCCTACCTCTGTCTTTCTTAGAAACTAAGCAGCTGTAGATGTACAATTCTTCTCCCATCCAGGATGGGATGCTGGGAGGATGAGGCATGTTATCTTCTTTGTTGGAGTAGAAAAATCCAACCTTTACTGGACGTGGGGGTGTAGCTAGCAGAGTGTCAAAGTCATTCTGTGTAAAAGAAGCATATGGATAATATGCTGTCAGCAGAAGGAATCATGGGAAGATAGTCATGGTGGGGTCTGTGGGTGAAAAATGGCTGCCAGGAATGGTTGGCTGTCAAATTAAAACACCTATAATTTCATAGAACATCAAATCATTCTAAAGCACTACTATAAAGAGGAAAAACCTCAGTGCCCACAGCCAAAAAATCCCTTCTCAACGATCATAGAATCATAGAAATGTAGAGTTGGAAGAGACCCCAGGGGCCATCCAGTCCAACCCCCTGCCATGCAGGAACACCCTCAAAGCACTCCCGACAGGTGGCCTTCCAGCCTCTGCTTAAAAACCTCCAAGGAAGGAAACTCCACTACACTCCGAGGCAGCAGATTCCGCTGCCGGACAGCCCTGACTGTCAGGAAGTTCTTCCTGAGGTTCAGGTAGAATCTCCTTTCCTGCAGCTTGAATCCATTGCTCCTTG